>JBBDGP010004055.1:0-405000 GCA_037952835.1 Lithobates septentrionalis | reverse complement strand
CCCCAAAGGGTAGGGGGAGAAGGGGGGGTATGTGCACTGCACCTGCGATAAAATCACAATGTATATTGAGTAACGGATTCCAAAGTAGGGTTTATAAGGCAAAAAGGACAAAAGAGGGATATGTCTATGTGGCTGTTTGAATTCTAAGGGTTAAAACTGAATAGCGGACGTGATGGGAAGCGGATCCATACAAAGGGGAAGACATTGAGGATAGAAAAATGTGAGGAAGAGGGTGGAGGAAGGGGGGTGAGGGAAAGGAAAGAAGGGGAGATGAGTGATGAACAGGGATGGGATGGAGGGGGAGGAGGAGCGCATGCACAGGGGAGGCCATCATATGACGGCCTCCTGGGAATTCAGGTCCGCGCTGTGGTTGTCATTCGGCCATAGCGCGGATGGCAAGTGGTTAAAAAAGAAAAAAAAATGGTGTCACTTTTATTCCTATTAGAAGGAATGTAAATCATGACAGGTCCTCTTTAATGTGAGATCTGGGGGGGGGGGGGTGTCAAAAAGACCCCAAATTTCATATTTATACTAAAATGCAATAAAATAATAAATGTCTTTTTTTTTTTTTGCAAAAAAAAAAAATTGTCCCCTTTAGGACCATTGGGCGGAAGTGACGTTTGACGTCGCCTCTGTCATCCAATGGTATGGAGCCGAGTGGGAGGGGCCATCGATCCCTCCCTCCACTTCCAGCCTCTGAGAATAGAACATCAGAACGTCTTCGCCGGTACTGACGGCTCCGCAGCGCGGCGGGAGGGGCCTCTCCTGCCACAAGATCAAAGGTAATCTTGTGGCAAATCTGCGGCAGAGACCACTTTTATGGTAAAGAGAAGCGTCCGCCGTCTCTGAAAATACCGGGGTTGTGGCCGCTCACTTCTGCCGTAACAACGGTATTCAGCGTCAGAACACGTCTGACCAGAAAGACTGTAAAAAAAGAAAAGAAAATACCTTTTAAAACACGTCCAACTTCCTCCCGAAATCAGAGTTGTGAGATCACCGGTCCCGATATTCCATCATAAAATGTATATTAACCCCTTCCTGCCCAGGGAATGGACAATTCTCAGCTTTCAGCACTCACACTTTGAATGACAATTACGCCGTCGTGTAACACTGTACACAGAGGACTTCTTTTATTATTTTCTTCACACAAATAGAACTTTTCTTTTGGTGGTATTTAATCACCACTGTTTTTTTTTTGTTTGTTTTTTTTACAAAAAAAAACAAATAACAAAACGAAAATGTTGAAAAAATAAAAAGTTTTTCTTAGTTTCTGTCAATAAATTTTGTAAATAAGTAATTTTTCTCCTTCACTGATGGGCACTGATGAGGTGACACTTATATGTGGCACTGGTGAGCACTGATAGCCGGGCATGGATAGGCGACACTGATGGGCACTTATGGCCACTGATGGGTGTCACTGATGGGCATCAGTGATAGGCGGCATTGATGGACACTGATGGGCGGCACTGATGGGCATCACTGATGGGCGGCACTAATGGGCCATGATGGGTGGCACTTATCAGTACTGATGGGCGGCACTATTAGGCACTAATGGGTGGCACTGGTGGGCATCACTGATAGGCGGCATTGATGGGCGGCACTAATGGGCATTGATGGGTGGCACTGATGGACGGCACTAATGGGCCATGATGGGTGGCACTGATGGGCATCACTGATAGGCAGCACTGATGGGCAGCACTTATGGGCATTGATGGGTGGCGCTAATGGACATCACTGATAGGCAGCACTAATGGGTATTGATGGGTGGCACTAATGGGCATCACTGATAGGCAGCACTGATGGGCAGCACTAATGGGCCATGATGGGTGGCACTAATGGGCATCACTGATAGGTGGCACTGAAATCAATCACTGACTGGCATCACTAATGGGCACCAAATTTCTGGCACTGGTGGCGCTCTCATGTAATCAGTGCCCTGATTACATCTCTCACTGTCCCCTGCGAGGAGATGCCGCTGATCGGCTCTCCTCACCACACACTCTGTCAGAGCGAGGTGAGTAGAGCCGATTACCGGCACTTCCTTCTTTACATGTGACCAGCTGTGATTGGACACAGCCGATCACATGATTAAAGAGATCGGGGTCGGGCCGTGTCCTAGCAACACAGCATGACTGCGATTGCCACGTGCCCCCCCCCCCCCCCCGCGGGTGCGCAGGAGCGGGCCGTTCGGGTGCGCCGTCATGTGACGTCCACCCAGAACGAGAGCCGCACCGCCTCGCCGTCATTTGATGGTGGCCGGGCGGCAAGTGGTTAAAGAGGAACTGCAGTCAGCTCTCATAATCTGTAATAAAAAACATCTTTGCCATTCTGAAGCTTCCCTCCAACCACTTTGCATATTATTTTATATATACTGCGATTCTGCCAAATATGCTGCAGAAATCTCCCTCCACTGAGTCTGGCTGCAGCCATTTTAACTGTGGGCAGCTGAAGCTTCTGCCTGTTCACTTCCTGGATTTACACAGACACACAGAGGCACGCCTCCAGCTCTGCAGCTCTCAGTGGCCCCTTTTTATTACTCACCCCCCTTCCTGGCAAACTCTCACCAGAGTGAGTGAGAGAGAGAGCTGTGCATGATGTCATAAGCCTAGACCCTTGGTGAACCTTGGCACTACTGGAACTTTTAGAACTACATTTCCCATGATGCTCATGCACCCTGCATTGTAGATGAGCATCATGGGAAATGTAGTTCCAAAACATCTGGGGGTGCCAAGAGACAGGAAGTGGGCTGTATAAGGGATTTACTGGCAGGAAAAAAAAATGTTTTACTATCCAAAGTTAAATCAACAAGGGCAGAAAATTTAATAGATGGAAAGATGAAAAAATGACTGAAGGTTCCGCTTTAATGACCAGGCCATTTTTTTTTGCGATTCGGCACTGCATCGCTTTAACTAACAATTGCGCGGTCGTGCGACGTTGTACCCAAACAAAATTGACGTCCTTTTTTTCCCCCCACAAATAGAGATTTCTTTTGGTGGCATTTGATCACCTCTGTGTTTTTTTTTTTATTTTGCGCTACAAACAAAAAAAGAACAACAATTTAATAAAAAAAATAAAAATAAATTAACTTTCTGCTATAATATGTATCCAAAAAACAAAAATATAAAAAAACAAATGTATTTGTCAGTTTATTCCGATATATATTTTTCTAGATATTTTTGGTAAAAAAAAAAAAATTGCAATAGGCGCATATCGATTTGTTTGCACAAAAGTTATTGCGTCTACAAACTACGGGATAGATTTAGGGACTTTTATTTATTTTTTTATTGTTTTTACTGGTAATGGCGGTGATCTGCGATTTTTAGCGGGACTGCGACATTTCGGCGGACAAATCTGACCCCAAATTCCACTTTTTGGGGGACCAGTGACCTTATTACATTGATCAGAGCTATAAAAATGCACTGATCAATGTGTAAATGTCACTGGCAGGGAAGAGGTTAACACTAGGGGGCGATCAAGGGGTTAAATGTGTACCCTGGGTGTGTTCTAACTGTAGGGGGGGGGGGTGGGGGGCTGACAGGAACATGACATAGATCGCTGTTCCCGGTCGCTGCTGGCTTCCTGTGGCCAAGTGCAGGGTGTACCAAGATGGGCGTCGCGATGTTCAGCCGCTGAAGGCAGGACGGAGCGTCACTTCCGTCCGCTAACTTCCGGTTGCGCCGCCTCTCCCAGGTATCGGATTGGGCATCCGCAGCATTTGTGCGAGTACAAGTAACTCGCGCAAATGCTCGGTATTGTATCAGGATAACCCTTGTTAGAACCTTCAAACATTATATATATTCTTTTTTTTTTTTTGCACAGACCCTATAGAATAAAATAGTGGGTGTTGCAATTTTTTATGTCACGCGGTATTTGCACAATTTTTTTTGAAAAAAACAAAAACACTTTCATGAACTAAAAAATAAATAAATAATAAAACACTAAAGTTACCCCAATTTTTTTGTATAATGTGAAAGATGATGTTACGCCGAGCAAATAGATACCTCACATGTCACACTTTACAATTGTGTCTGCCCGCGGAATGACAGCAAACGACGGTGCTTAAAATTCTCCATAGGTGGCGCTTTAAACGCCTTTATAGGTTACCAGTTTAGAGTTGCACGGGAGGTCTGAATTGCTGGAATTATTGCTCTCGCTCTGACGTTCGCGACAATACCTCACATGTGTGGTTCAATCGCTGTTTACATATGAGTAACGTATGGGTTCGCATTGAGCACCGCGGGGCAGGGGTGCTCGGCAATCGCAGACCCCTGGGGCATGCGTGCAGCACGAGAGGACGCCCATGTGCGCCCTCCCAGCATTTTAAGCCCGCGCTGTAGCCGTCTTTGGGGCTATAGTGTGGGCGAAAACTGGTTAAGCCCGAGAGGCGGAAGTGTCATCCATTGTCGCTCTGCTCCTCCAAGGGCATAGAGCCAAGTGGGGGGGTGGCATCTTGCCCTCACTTGACCTCCTGCCCAGCTACCAATCTGACCTCCTGCCCAGCTACTAATCTGACCTCCTGCCCAGCTACCAATCTGACCTCCTGCCCAGCCGGTCAGTGCTCTGGTGTGGAGGTGATGGTTAACTGGTGAGTGCTCTGGTGTGAAGGTGATGGTTACCCAGTGAGTGATCTGGTGTGGAGGTGATAGTTATCCGGTAAGTGCTTTGGTGTGGAGGTGATGGTTTACCGGTGAGTGATCTGGTGTGGAGGTGATGATTATCCGGTGAGTGCTCTGGTGTGGAGGTAATGGTTATCCGGTGAGTGCTCTGGTGTGGAGGTGATGGTTATCGAGTGAGTGCTCTGGTGTGCAGGTGATGGTTATCGGGTGAGTGCTCTGGTGTGTAGGTGATGGTTATCCGGTGAGTGCTCTGGTGTGGAGGTGATGGTTATCCGGTGAGTGCTCTGGTGTGGAGGTGATGGTTATCCAGTGATCACACTCTGCAGAGCTCAGTGAGGAGAGCCCTGAGAACTGATTGGAGAGAAGGGACGCACCTCTTTTCACACAGCACACTTGAACAGAGCATCTCCTGTAATATGTCTGCAGTCTCTGAACATCTCATGTATTATGTCTGCAGTCTCTGATCATCAAAGGGGGGTGGGGTTTCAAACTTTTCGCGAGGGTAATCGGATAATGGAGGGCCAGCAATTATTTTCCCATGACAGTGAAACTTTTATAACCATTTCTGAAGGCCAGCAGCCGATAATTGCAAGCTTGGAGGGAAGAGACTTTCCAAAGGATCAGGAGAGTAGAGAGTAGAGTGTAGCAGAGATAACAATGGAGTAGAGGAGAGTAGAGTAGAGTGTAGTGTAGGGTAGTGGCGAGTGTAGTAGAGTGTAGTGTACTGTAGTAGAGTGTAGTGTACTGTAGTAGAGTGTAGGGGAGAGTAGAGTATAGTGGAGAGTAGAGTAGAGTAGTGTGTAGTGTAGTGTAGAGAGGAGAGGAGTGTGCAGTGGAGAGTAGAGTGTAGAGGAGAGGAGAGTGTAGTGTAGTGGAGAGTAGAGTAGAGGTTATGCATATATTTGTTCCAAGATCTCATTTCGGGATGCCCGGTGAGAAAGTCCTCAGTGTCTATTGCTGATTTCATATCCCGATCCAAGGCGAAGATGACCCAAGAGCCTACGTGCTGCCAATATCCATCTTGTAACAAGCAGGAGAAACTTCTCCACCAGAGATCACATCTGCTACACAACAGCCGCCATCACTCCATGTCAAACGAGCTTCTCATTCTCTTCTGGAAGTACAACCAATTCCCAAACCAATAAAGACACCTGAGTCCTAGAATCCGGTTCTTCCAAGTCACCACCATGACCTCTGCTGGTCCCTAAAACAAAATATAAGAGAATGAAGTGATACTAAGCACACGCTGGGTAACTTACGTTCTCCCTTCTATCAAATCCAGATTCATCTTTTTGAGTTTGCGATGACTTTAACTCCTGAAATAGGAGAATGAACCCATGAGTTCCTGAGCAGAGGCAAGTACCTCAGAGGATAAGAGTGTTGACCCCGGGTGCTGTAGACTCAAGTTCAAGTGCTGCAGATCACCAAGGGCAATTCCATGAGAGCGCTGAAGACCCCAGAGGATGCATCAATGAAAGCGCTGGTGACCTCAAGGGCAAATTCCTAAAAAGGGCAGTAGACCCTGAGCTCAAATCCCTGAGTGAAAGCTTGGAGGCCAAGGACAACCCTCCAGTCCTGGGATCCCACAGGCCTGTAACATGTGTGGGCATCACATTAGGTTGTGGACACCCTGCCTCTTCGGTTCACAGTCTTTGACATCACTGCACCATCTATTGGGCTGTCTTACTGGGGCAGCCCATTCAAAAAGTAGGAATTATGTTTTTCTTTGACACACCCCACCTGAACCCCCTGCTGGTGGGACATTTCCCACTAATAGGGGGTTCAAGTACTGCACAGCACCCAGGACACACATGGCTTTCCCTCAGGGAGATTTGAACTCAGGTGTCCAGCAGACCAGAGATCTTACCCTCTGAGCTACCACCCATGTTCAGGAATTAGGGGCCGGTTCTTTTATTCCAGGAGTTGACAAAATGTCCACATTAGAAAACCATAAACACTAAAGAAAGAAAAAATCAAACAACTAAATAAAAGAAGAAAATCAAACAACTAAAAAATAAAAAGAAATAAAAGAAAATCAAACACTAAAGAGAGAAAAAAATCAAACAACTAAATAAAAGAAGAAAATCAAACAAGTAAAACAAACAAAAAAAAAAACCTAAATTAAAAGAAGAAAATCAAACAACCCCACAGCTAGGTCCAATTCACATGCCAGGAGACTATGACCGGCTCTCAATGGAGCCGACTTACACAGCTCCGGGGCGGCCGCGGAGCGCACTGAAAAAGGGTCCTGTGCGTCTTCGGCACTGTGACGGGGGGGGGGGGCTGTGATTGCAAGGGGCACTGTGACAGGGGGGGGCTGTGATTGCAAGGGGCACTGTGATGGGGGGCTGTGATTGCAAGGGGCACTGTGACAGGGGGGACTGTGATTGCAAGGGGCACTGTGATGGGGGGGCTGTGATTGCAAGGGGCACTGTGACGTGGGGGGCTGTGATTGCAAGGGGCACTGTGACAGGGGGGCTGTGATTGCAAGGGGCACTGTGGCAAGGGGCTGTGATTGCAAGGGGCACTGTGACAGGGGAGTTGTGGCAGGGGGGCTGTGATTTTAGGGGAACTGTGATAGGGGAGCTGTGATTTTAGGGGCACTGTGACAAAGTGGGGGCTGTGATTGCAAGGCGCACTGTGACGGGGGGGCTGTGATTGCAAGGGGCACTGTGACAGGGGGGCTGTGATTTTAGGGGCACTGTGACAGGGGGCTGTGATTTTAGGGGCACTGTGACAGGGGGGCTGTGATTTTAGGGGCACTGTTATAGGGGGGGCTGTGATAGCAAGGGGCACTGTGACGGGGGGCTGTGATTGCAAGGGGCACTGTGACAGGGGGGACTGTGATTGCAAGGGGCATTGTGATGGGGGGGGGGCTGTGATTGCAAGGGGCACTGTGACGTGGGGGGCTGTGATTGCAAGGGGCACTGTGACAGGGGGGCTATGATTTTAGGGGCACTGTGGCAGGCGTGGCTGTGATTTTAGGGGCACTGTGATAGGGGGGCTGTGATTTTAGGGGCACTGTAACAGGGGGGGGCTGTGATTGCAAGGGGCACTGTGACGGGGGGCTGTGATTTTAGGGGCACTGTGACAGGGGGCTGTGATTTTAGGGGCACTGTGACAGGGGGGCTGTGATTTTAGGGGCACTGTTATAGGGGGGGCTGTGATAGCAAGGGGCACTCTGACGGGGGGCTGTGATTGCAACTGGCACTGTGACAGGGGGGACTGTGATTGCAAGGGGCATTGTGATGGGGGGGGCTGTGATTGCAAGGGGCACTGTGACGTGGGGGGCTGTGATTGCAAGGGGCACTGTGACAGGGGGGCTGTGATTGCAAGGGGCACTGTGACAGGGGGGCTGTGATTGCAAGGGGCACTGTGGCAGGGGGCTGTGATTGCAAGGGGCACTGTGACAGGGGAGTTGTGGCAGGGGGGCTGTGATTTTAGGGGAACTGTGATAGGGGAGCTGTGATTTTAGGGGCACTGTGACAAAGGGGGGGGGCTGTGATTGCAAGGGGCACTGTGACAGGGGGGCTGTGATTTTAGGAGCACTGTGACAGGGGGGCTGTGATTTTAGGGGCACTGTGGCAGGGGTGGCTGTGATTTTAGGGTCACTGTGATAGGGGGGCTGTGATTTTAGGGGCACTGTGACAGGGGGGGCTGTGATTGCAAGGGGCACTATGACGGGGGGGGGCTGTGATTTTAGGGGCACTGTGACAGGGGGCTGTGATTTTAGGGGCACTGTGACAGGGGGGCTGTGATTTTAGGGGCACTGTTATAGGGGGCTGTGATTTTAGGGGCACTGTGACAGGGGGGCTGTGATTTTTGGGGAACTGTGACAGGGGGGCTGTGATTTTAGGGGCACTGTGATGGGGGGGGGGCTGTGATTTCAAGGGGCACTGTGACGGGGGGGCTGTGATTGCAAGGGGAACTGTGACAGGGGGCTGTGATTTTAGGGGCACTGTTATAGGGGGCTGTGATTTTAGGGGCACTGTGACAGGGGGGCTGTGATTTTAGGGGCACTGTGACACGGGGGCTGTGATTTTAGGGGCACTGTGGCAGGGGTGGCTGTGATTTTAGGGTCACTGTGATAGGGGGGCTGTTATTTTAGGGGCACTGTGACAGGGAGGGCTGTGATTGCAAGGGGCACTGTGACGGGGGGGCTGTGATTTTAGGGGCACTGTGACAGGGGGCTGTGATTTTAGGGGCACTGTGACAGGGGGGCTGTGATTTTAGGGGCACTGTTATAGGGGGCTGTGATTTTAGGGGCACTGTGACAGGGGGGCTGTGATTTTAGGGGCACTGTTATAGGGGGCTGTGATTTTAGGGGCACTGTGACAGGGGGGCTGTGATTTTTGGGGAACTGTGATAGGGGGGCTGTGATTTTAGGGGCACTGTGATGGGGGGGGGGCTGTGATTTCAAGGGGCACTGTGACGGGGGGGGGCTGTGATTGCAAGGGGCACTGTGACAGGGGGCTGTGATTTTAGGGGCACTGTGACAGGGGGGCTGTGATTGCAAGCGGCACTGTGACGGGGGGGCTGTGATATAAAGGGGACTGCAGAAGACACACAGGCTCAGTGACACAGCCGCACAGCAGGAGGTAAGCAGAAATCGCGGCCTGTGATAAACCTGTCGGGTCCGCGGTCGCCGCTCACCCCCCCCTGCGCAGGCTGGCCATCAGCAGGCCCGGGGGTTGGGGACCCCAATATACGTTGTATGAACCTCTGGTTTTACTCGATCTTTATGTGATATGTTTTAGGTGCGGAAGGCCCGCTCAGCTTGGCGTGCGCTCCATCCTGAACAGACTCCGCCCCCTGCTCACCATCCTGAACAGACTCCGCCCCCTGCTCACCATCCTGAACAGACTCCGCCCCCTGCTCACCATCCTGAACAGACTCCGCCCCCTGCTCACCATCCTGAACAGACTCCGCCCCCTGCTCACCATCCTGCTGCCTAGTCCACCTCTAGGTTTTGTGTCCAGGAGATGGAGAAGTCGAGAGGTAAGAGTTGTATTGGTGGGAAGGGACAGAACATTGGGGGGGGGCACAGAGAGAGGGCAGAGAAGGATCTGAGAAGAGAGTACAGTCAGAATGTCAGCTGATCAGATAAAGGTGACCTGATGATGGATCTTTAATAATAGGGAAGTGAAGCTGAGGGTGATTGGGACAGCTGAGGAGTTGGGCGGTGGGCCTCATTCACACGGCCTTCAACTTGTAGAAGAGTGGTGTGACCAGCAAGCTGTGACAAAGCATGTCCAAAGATTTCAGCGCTCTTCGCTGCCAGAGACGTTTTTGCACACGTTTAATCCCTTGCTGACCACGCTATAGCCGAATGACAGCTACAGCGCGGCCGGCTAGTTCTGGGACGCCCTCATAGGACGGCCTCCTGTGACTACGCTGCGAGGCACAGGTGGCGTGCTCTGTGATTAGTGTCCTCCGGACACTGCTGATCACAGATTGAGTTAAAAGGTCAATCAGCTTCTCTTTACTACATGTCCAATCACAGCTGATCACGGATGTAAACAGAAGCTGGTTATCGGCACTCCTTTCCTCATGCTGACAGCGAGAGGAGATGAGAGCCGATAACCGGCTTGTGTTAAAGGGACATCTACACTGATTATTAGTGCAGTCCCAGTAGTGCCCCTTTAGTGCTGTCAATCTGTGCCCACCAGTGCTGCCTATCAGAGCTCCTCAGTGCGGCCCATCGGTGCAGCCTCATCAGTGCCGCCTCTTCAGTGCAGCCTATCAGTGCCCATCAATGCAGCCTCATAAGTCCCCATCAGTGCAGCCTATCAGTGCCCATCAGTGCAGCCTCATCAGTGTCCATCAGTGCAGCCTATCAGTGCCCATCAATGCAGCCTCATCAGTGCCCATCAATGTAGCCTCATCAGTGCAGTCTCATTAGTGTCCATCAATGCAGCCTCAGTGCCCATCAATGTAGCCTCATCAGTGCCCATCAATGCAGCCTCGTCAGTGCCCATCAATGCAGCCTTGTCAGTGCTCATCAGTGCCCATCAGTGCAGCCTACCAGTACCCATCAGTGTAGCCTATCAGTGCCCATAAGTGCAGCTTATCAGTGCCCATCAGTGCAGCCTCATCAGTGCCCATCAATGTAGCCTCATCAATGCAGCCCATCAGTGCCCATCAGCACAGCCCATCAGTGCCCATCAGTGCAGCCTATCAATGCCCATCAATGCAGCCTCATAAGTGTCCACCAGTGCAGTCCATCAGTGCAGCCTCATCAGTGCAGCCTCATCAGTGCAGTCTCAGTGTCCGTCAATGCAGCCTCATCAGTGCAGCCCATCAGTGTCCATCAATGGAGCCTCATCAGTGCCCATCAATGCAGCCTCATCAGTGCCCATCAATGTAGCCTCATCAGTGCCCATCAATGTAGCCTCATCAGTGCCCATCAGTGCAGTCTCATTAGTGTCCATCAATGCAGCCTCAGTGCCCATCAATGTAGCCTCATCAGTGCCCATCAATGCAGCCTCATCAGTGCTCATCAGTGCCCATCAATGCAGCCTCATCAGTGCCCATCAGCGCAGCCTATCAGTGCCCATAAGTGCAGCCTCATGAGAGCCCATCAATGTAGCTCCATCAGTGCAGCCTATCAGTGCAGCCCATCAGTGCCCATAAGTGCAGCCTATCAGTGCCCATCAATGCAGCCTCATCAGTGCCCATCAATGTAGCCTCATCAGTGCAGTCTCATCAGTGCCCATCAGTGCAGCTTATCAGTGCCCATCAGCACAGCCCATCAGTGCAGCCTATCAGTGCCCATCAATGCAGCCTCATCAGTGCCCATCAATGTAGCCTCGTCAGTGCCCATCAATGTAGCCTCATCAGTGCCCATCAATGTAGCCTCATCAGTGCAGTCTCATCAGTGCAGCCTCATCAGTGCCCATCAATGTAGCCTCATCAGTGCCCATCAATGTAGCCTCATCAGTGCCCATCAGTGCAGTCTCATCAGTGCCCATCGGTGCAGCCTCATCGGTGCCCATCAGTGCCGCCTCTTTAGCGCACATAAGTTTAGGAGAAAAATTACCTGTTTGCACAATTTTTAGCATAATATGAAAACGTTTTTTTGTTTGTTTTTCTTCTAAATTCTCTGTCTTTATTCATTTATTTAGCAAAAAATAAAAAACCCCAGTGGTGAAAAAACACCAAATACCACCAAAATAAATCTCTAAAAGCAGACACCCTAGAGAATAAAATAGTGGTAGTTTCCAATTCTTTATGTCACAATATTACCGCATAGGTCTAGGAAACACTTAATTTCACTAAAGTGAATCTTAGGGCAAACAGAAAGCAATAAACAACCTAAATCTTTGGTAAAAACTAAAAGATGAGGTCGCACCAAGTAAATAGATACCCAACATGTCAAACCTTAAATTTGTGTGCGCCCGTGAAATGGTGACATAGTTCAGTACCCGATATTTTCTATAAGCAACGATTGAAAAGCCCCCCTTATAGGTCATCAGTTTAGTGTTACGGAGGAGGTCTGGTGCTGGAATTATTGCTCTCCCTCCGGCATACATGGTGATATGTAATGTGTATTGCAGTCAACGTTTTCACATGTAGGTGTCCTCGACGCAAGCGTTTGGGTTCCCATGGACATATATTTGGTGGGGGGGGCCTCAAACATTTTTTTTTTGGTGGGGTGGGAATTTGTACTTGAGTGTAACTTTATTTTTATGCAAAAGAAAAACTTTTTTTTTTCTGCTTACGGTTTTTTTCCCCATCACATAAGGGACAAAAATTCCCCCGGGTGATGATTTTTAGGCAACAGGTTCTCTTACAGCAGCACCATCTTGAATTTAAATGCATTGTATGGTGTGCCCCCCAAATATGTTCTTGTAGGTTCTCTTTAATGAGACATCCAGGGTCTAAAAGACCCCCCCAATGTCTCCTCTGGTCTCCACTGAATGTAATGCAATACACATCGCACTGCAATACATCCCGTCCCGGCTATGCTAGCTGGGGGGGGGGAGTGACAGGCTGACCCGGAAGTGATGCCATACACGTCGCTTTCCGGGTCACAGCAAGAAGGGGAGGAGAGCGGACGTGTGTCCCTCCCTCCCCCCCACCCGCTGTGTCGGTCGCGGGTCTGCTGATGGGCAAGTGGAGCCTGAGCCGACTACTAAGCAGGGGGCAGGGGCTCTGCTAAGCAAGAGTCCTAATAGGCTGGGGTTGTGCTGAATGGGGGTATTACTGAGCCACGGGTTCTACTGGGCCCCATTAAAACAAATAGAAAACCAACACACACAGTGCATTTGCTAAGCTTCATCAAAGCTTAAAAAAAAAGCATCGCCAAAGAATCAAAAAACAAAAAGCATGTTGAAGCGGTAGGCACTTTAATGTGTGTTAAAGTCACAGCAAGTGTAAACGAGCCCTAACTTTGAGTGTCTTGTTGGGGTCTCCATTCTAGAAGATCTCTGGGACAAAATCAGTGGCGGCCGGTGCTCAAAATTTATGGGGGGGGGGGGGGGGGCAAACAAACTGAAAAATACAAAGAAAAACATCAATTGCATCCTCACTGAGTCCATCACATGCAGCCACTTGTGCCCATCAAATGCAACCACTGTGCCCATCAAATGCAGCCACATTTGCCAATCATATGCAAACACTTGGGCACAAGTGGCTGCATATGATGGGCACAAGTGGCTACATTTGATGGGGCACATCATATGCAGCCACTTATGCCCCATCATTTGCAACCACTTGTGTCCATCATATGCAGCTACTTATGCCCCATCATATGCAGCCATTTGTGCCCATCAAATGCAGCCACTTTTGCCCATCATATGCAAACACTTGGGCACAAGTGGCTGCATATGATGGGCACAAGTGGCTACATTGGATGGGGCACATCATATGCAGCCACTTGTGCCCATCATATGCAGCCACTTGTGCCCATCATATGCAGCCACTTGTGCCACATTAAATGCATTTGCAGCCACTTGTGCCCCATCATATGCAGCCATTTGTGCCCAACAAATGTCGCCACTGTGCCCCCCGCCCGCCCACTGTCTGCCCGGAACTTACCCCATCTTAGTGGCGGGTCAGGCAGCGGGTGACTGCGGCGAGCTGTAGGGCGGCTCCTGTGTCCTCCATGCGTCTCTTCTCGTTCTGCTAGGCGTCCGATAGGGGCACCTGTGCCTTCAACCAATCAGGTGACAAGTATTAGACCCGTGCTACCTGATTGGCGGAGAGGCGGTTCAGTGTTAGAAAAGCAAATATTCATTTGCTTTTCTAACACATCTGGGTGGACTGCGAGCTCCACCTTTTTTGAAGCCTATTGGAGCCTATGGCTCAAAACAACACCCCCTGCCGCTATAATTCAGGCACCCGGCAACCAGAAAGGGTCCGGATGCTTGAATAGCGGTGACCATGGATGAATCTGCAGCCACTGTGCCATCAATTGGAGCCACTGTGCCCATCATATGCAAACACTTGTGCCCCATCCAATGCAGCCACTTGTGCCCATCATATGCAGCCACTTGTGCCCATCATATGCAGCCACTTGTGCCCCATTAAATGCAGCCACTTGTGCCCATCATATGCAGCCACTTAAACACCCCCGCCTCTATAATTCAGGCGCCCGGCGTCCAGAAAGGGGCCGGATACTTGAATAGGGGGTGGTAGCAGCGACCATGGATGAATCTATCCATTATTCATAGAGGATGGTGGTGTGACAGAGGGGGCGGCGCCCGTGCGCTCTTAAGGGACGCATCGCCACTGGGCAAAATCCCTTTTTCATACTTCAGTAAATTGGCCCTGAAGTTTTTTATTTTCTTTAAAGAGGTGTGAATATATTTTTTGTCAACAAATTCACAAAGCAAAATTCTCCCGAGAGAGGAGAGATCTTGGTAACAGCAGATGGAAAGCTCCAGTTGCACTCATTACAAATAGCACAACCAAGTATTTACCATCAGAGGACAATTACTTTTCAACCCCTATGGCTTTCAATTACCCTCCTATGACACGGGAATTACAGATCATATACCGGCAAGACAGACAGAAGAGTGCCAAGTACATTTTCACTGCACGTTAAAAGATCTCTGGGCATGGCTATTTTTTTTTTTGCAGACCCATTTCGTTTGTTGGGTTCAGTCTAGTTGATGGACATCTGTTTACCTGCCTTGTTCTGGTTTTACAAAGAATTCTACAGGAAGGAAGTTATGTAAGGTAAGTATAAAACATAACACATTTTGTAACTGTCAATTAACTTGAAATATTCCAAGGTGGTGGAGAAGTGAAGGTTGTTCTCCGCATCTGCTGCAGCCTGGTGAAGGTAAGACCCAACCATGAAGAAGTCATACAACCTTTGATGGGTGCCATCACCTTCCTACTGCTTCACACCTCTTATGTTTTCTGGCTTTAATTCTCCAGACAATAGGATTCTAGAGAGAAGTTAGTGAGAGGAAGAGAAGTGGAGAGAAAGGAAAAGAGATCGTTGGGAAATGGTGAGAGCAAGAGAAGAAGAATGGGAGAGAGAGAGAGAGAAAGAAAGGAGAACAATGAGAGGTGGAGAAGAAAGAGAGGAGGACAATGAGGTGAAAGGAGAAAGAAGAAGAATGGGAGAGAGAGAAAGAAAGGAGAACAATGAGAGGTGGAGAAGAAAGAGAGGAGGACAATGAGGTGAAAGGAGAAAGAAGAAGAATGGGAGAGAGAGAAAGAAAGGAGAACAATGAGAGGTGGAGAAGAAAGAGAGGAGGACAATGAGGTGAAAGGAAAAATAAGAAGAATGAGAGAGAGAGAAAGAAAGGAGAACAATGAGAGGTGGAGAAGAAAGAGAGGAGGACAATGAGGTGAAAGGAGAAAGAAGAAGAATGGGAGAGAGAGAAAGAAAGGAGAACAATGAGAGGTGGAGAAGAGGGAGAGGAGGACAATGAGGTGAAAGGAAAAATAAGAAGAATGAGAGAGAGAGAAAGAAAGGAGAACAATGAGAGGTGGAGAAGAAAGAGAGGAGGACAATGAGGTGAAAGGAGAAAGAAGAAGAATGGGAGAGAGAGAAAGAAAGGAGAACAATGAGAGGTGGAGAAGAGGGAGAGGAGGACAATGAGGTGAAAGGAGAAATAAGAAGAATGAGAGAGAGAGAAAGAAAGGAGAACAATGAGAGGTGGAGAAGAAAGAGAGGAGGACAATGAGGTGAAAGGAGAAAGAAGAAGAATGGGAGAGAGAGAAAGAAAGGAGAACAATGAGAGGTGGAGAAGAGGGAGAGGAGGACAATGAGGTGAAAGGAAAAATAAGAAGAATGAGAGAGAGAGAAAGAAAGGAGAACAATGAGAGGTGGAGAAGAAAGAGAGGAGGACAATGAGGTGAAAGGAGAAAGAAGAAGAATGGGAGAGAAAGAAAGGAGAACAATGAGAGGTGGAGAAGAGGGAGAGGAGGACAATGAGGTGAAAGAAGAAGAAAGAGGTGAAAAGAAATGGATAGAGATGAATAGGAGATGGCGAGAGCAAGAGAAAAAGAATGAGAGAGACAGAGAGAGGAGAGCAATGAGAGGCGAAGAAGAGGTAGAGGATGACTGAGAGGTGAAAAGAGAGAGAAAGGAAAAGAGATGAATGGGAGATGGAGAGAGAAGAATGAGATAGAGGGAGAAAGAAGGACAACAACGAGAGGTGAAAAAAAAAGCGGGAGGAGGACAAAGAAGTGAAGAGAAAAGACAAAGAAATGAATAGGAGATGGAATGAGTGAGAGAAGAACAGAAAGGAGAAAAAGGAGAGGTGAAGAAGAGCCGGAGGAGGACAGAGAGGTGGATGGGAAGAAGAAGAGATAAATGGCAGATGGAATGAGTAAGAGAAGAAGAACGAGAGAAAGAGAAAGAAGCAGAACAATGAGAGGTGAAGAAGAGCAAGAGGAGGAGAGGGAGGGGACCCAAGAGAGAAGAGGTGGAGAGAAGGGAAAAGAGATGAATAGGGGATGGTGAGAGTGAGAGAAGAATGAGAGAGAGAGAAGAACAATGAGAGGTGAAGAAGAGGGAGATTAGAACAGAAAGGTGAAAGAAGAAAGAGGTGGAGAGAAATGAAAAGAGATGAATGGGAAATGGAGTGAATGAGAGGAGATGAATGAGAGAGACAGAAAGAAGGAGAACAATGAGAGGTGAAGAAGAGGTAGAGGGGGGCAAAGAGGTGAAACGAGAGTGAAGAAGAAAGGAGTGAAGAGAAAGGAAAAGGGATGAATGGGAGGTAGTGAGATAGAGAGAAGAATGAGAGAGAGTAAAAAGGAGAATAATGAGAGATGAAGAGGGAGATGAGGACAGTGGTGAAAAGAGAGAGAGAAAGGAAAAGAGATGAATGGGAGATGGGGAGTGCGAGAGAAGAAAAAGGAGAATGAAAGAAGGAGTACAAGGCAAGGTGAAAAGAGGGAGAGGAGGACAGAGAGGTGAAAAGAGAGAAGAAGAAAGAGGCGGAAAGAAATAAACAGTGATGAATGTGAGATGGTAAGAGTGAGAGAAGAATGAGTGAGAAAGAAGAACGGAGAATAATGAGAGGTGAAGAAGAGGGAGAGGAGGACAGAGAAGTGAAACGAGAAAGAAGAGGTGGAGAGAAAGGAAAAGAGGTGAATGGAAGATGGTGAGAGCAAGAAAAGAAGAAGAATGTGACAGAGAGAGAGAGAGAACAATGAGAAGTGAAGAAGAGGAGAACAGAAAGGTGAAAGAAGAAAGAGGTGGAAAGGAATGAAAAAAGATGAATGGGAGAAGGAGTGAGTGAGAGGAGAACAACAATAATGCCCCGTACTCACGGTCGGATTTTCCGATGGAAAATGTCCGATCGGAGCTTGTTGTCGGAAATTCCGACCATGTGTGGGCTCCATCACACATTTTCCATCGGATTTTCCGACACACAAAGTTTGAGAGCAGGATATAAAATTTTCCGACAACAAAATCCGTTGTCGGAAATTCCGATCGTGTGTACACAAATCCGACGGACAAAGTGCCACGCATGCTCAGAATAAATAAAGAGATGAAAGCTATTGGCCACTGCCCCATTTATAGTCCCAACGTACGTGTTTTACGTCACCGCGTTCAGAACGATTGGATTTTCCGACAACTTTGTGTGACCGTGTGTATGCAAGACAAGTTTGAGCCAACATCCGTTGGAAAAAATCCTAGGATTTTGTTGTCGGAATGTCCGATCAATGTCCCACCGTGTGTACGGGGCATAAGAGGTGAGGAAGGGGGAGAGGAGGACAGAGAGGTGAAAAGAGAGAGAAATGAAAAGGGATGAATGGGAGATAGTGAGAGTGAGAGAAGAAAAATGAGAAAGAGAAAGAAGAACAATAAGAGGTAAAGAAAAGGAAGGTAAGGACAGAATGGTAAAAAGAGAGAGAGAAAGGAAAAGAGATGAATGGAGGATGGTGAGAGCAAGGAAAGAAGAATGAGAGAGAGAGAGAGAGAGAGAGAGAGAGAGAGAGAGAGAGAGAGAGAGAGAGAGAGAGAGAAGAGAGATGAGAAGTGGGAGAGGAGAACAGAAAGGTGAAAGAAGAAAGAGGTGGAAAGGAATGAAAAAAGATGAATGGGAGATGGAGTGAGTGAGAGGAGAACAACAATAAGAGGTGAGGAAGGGGGAGAGGAGGACAGAGAGGTGAAAAGAGAGAGAAATGAAAAGGGATGAATGGGAGATGGTGAGAGAGAGAGAAAGAAGGAGAACGATGAGAGGTGAAGAAGAGGAAGATGAGGACAGAATGGTGAAACAAGAAAGTAGAAGAGGTGGAAAGAAATGAAAAGAGATGAATGGGAGATAGTGAGAGTGAGAGAAGAAAAATGAGAAAGAAGAAGAACAATAAGAGGTAAAGAAAAGGAAGGTGAGGACAGAATGGTAAAGAGAGAGAGAGAGAGAGAGAGAGAGAGAGAGAAAGAAAAAGGGATGAATGGGAGATAGTAACAGCGAGAGAAGGAGAACAATTAGAGGTGAAGAAGAGGGAGAGAAGATCAGAGAGGTGGAACAAGAAGAAGAGGTTGAGAGATAGGAAATGGTGAAAGAAAAAAGAATGAAAAAGAGAGAAAGGAGAACAATGAGAGGTGAAGACGTGGTAGAGGATGACTGAGATTTAAAACGAGAAAGGAAAAGGGATGAATGGGAGATGGGGAGAGCGAGAGAAGAAGCATGAGAGAGAGAGAACAATGAGAGGTGAAGAAGAGGAAGAGGAGAACAGAAAGGTGAAAGGAGAAAAGTGGAAAGAAATTAAAAAAGATGGGAGATAGAGTGAGAGGAGAAGAATGAGAGAGACAGGAGAAGAACAATAAGTGGTGAAAAAGAGGGAGAGGAGGACAGAGAGGTGAACAGATACAGAAAGGAAAATAGACGAATGGGAGATGAGGAGAGCGGGAGAAGTACAATGAGAGATGAAGAAGAGGGAGAGGAGGACAGAGAGGTGAACAGATAGAGAAAGGAAATAGACGAATGGGAGATGCTGAGAGTGAGAAAAGAATAATGACATAGAGAGAGAAAAAGGAGAACAATGAGAGGTTAAGAAGAAGAAGATGAGGACAGCATGGTGAAAAGAGAGAGAAAGGAAAAGAGATGAATGGGAGATGAGGAGAGCGGGAGAAGTACAATGAGAGATGAAGAAGAGGGAGAGGAGGACAGAGAGGTGAAGCAAGAAAGAAGAGGTGGAGAGAAAGAAAAAGAGATGAATGGGAGATGGTGAAAGCGAGAGAAAAATTTAAGAAAGAAGGAGAACAATGAGAGGTGAGGGAGAGGAGGACAGAGAGGTGAAAAGTGAAAAGAAGAAAGAGGTGCAAAGAAAGGAAGAGAAATGAATGGGAGATGGTGAAAGTGGGAGAAGAATGAGAGAGAGAGAGAGAAAAAAAAAAGGAGAACAATGAAATTTGAAGCGAAAGTGAGGTAAGAGAAGAATGAGAGAGAGAGAGAGAGAGAAGAAAGAGAGGTGAAGAAGAGGGAGAGGAGGACAGAAATGAGTAAGAAGAAGAAAGAGGTGGAGAGAAATGAATGGGAGATGAGAAAGGTGAAAGGAGTAAGAAGAAGAAAGAGGTGGAGAGAAATGAATGGGAGATGGTGAGAACATGAGAAGAAAAGCGAGAAAGAGAAGAATAAAGAGTGCTAAACAGAAAAAAGGTGTCCAGAGAGAGAGAGAGAGATGGAAAGACGGGAGGACAGAATAGAAGAGAGAGAAATGAATAGAGAGGTAGTGAGGTGGACACAAAGAGAAAGGGGTATAGACGTGAGGTGTAGAAAGATAAAAATGGAGGATGGAGGGAAAACATGGCAGGCAGGCAGAGGGAGAAATGGGGAAATGAAAAGAGAGAGAAAGAAGAAGAAAAAGAGAATGACCCCGGAGTGGAAGAGAGGGATGGGGAGAACCTTGCCCCACAGCTTTCTCCTTTTATAGATCTCCTTTGTATCTTGCAATCTTCTATCACACCGATGGGAACACATTCTTCCTTTCTAGAAGAGGAGATACTGATCACACACATCCAATAATTCTCAATGTCTTCTTTACAGGGGATAAAGATGTCAAACATCAGCGACTTGACAGACACAACCAGCTCTGTGAGCTATGAGAAGGTCTTCACCTCCCTGGTTCTACTCTTCATTTTCCTGGTGGGGGTCCCCGGAAACGCTCTGGTGCTTTGGGTCACCGGAATGAAGATGAAACACAGAGTCAGCACCATTTGGTTTTGGAACCTTGCTCTGGCCGACATCATCTGTTGCTCATTAGCCCCACTTGTCATAATTCACCTCTTTTCTTCTGAATGGCCATACGGTAGCGCTTTGTGCCAGATTCTACCCTTCATCATCATCCTCAATATGCTCTCCAGCGTCTTCACCCTGGTGGCCATCAGTATTGACCGATGCATCATGGTGGTCCGGCCTGTGTGGGCCCAAAATCACCGCCCTTTAAGGAGAGCATGGAACATCTGCCTCGTTATTTGGATTTTGGCAGCTGCGATGGGTCTACCCTCTGCCCTCTACCGAAAACTGGACACAGTCAACAACAATACTCGATGTGTCTTCATAGAAGAGTATAGAATACCTATCGTTGTTACTCGAATGGTTTTTGGATTTCTGATTCCTCTCCTAATCATTTTGTGTTGTTACATCCGTCTGTCTTTCAAAGCACAAAACGTTAGGTTTTTAAAGGCGGGCAGAAAAACCACCAGGGTGTCCCTTGCCATAATAATGGCGTTCTTCATCACCTGGGCTCCATTCCATATATTTGCAACCCTTCTCCTGTATACTCAGGATAAAATTGTGGTTGCTCTGGATGATCCTGCGCAGTCTATGGCCTATTTCAATAGTTGTATCAACCCGATACTGTACGCCTTCATGGGGAGAGATATGAAGAACAAGGTGCGAAGGCCTCTTCGTCAGCTCATTGAAAATGCCTTCAATCAAAGCTGAACTGCAGATGTCCCTTCAGTGTGGCGCACTAGTACAGACTCCTTTTCTGTACTGAAAATGCTTTGTCACGTTTCACTGCACACTGTGAGCTTCTCACAGTGTTTATTAGAAGCTGCAGCAAGTCAGATAGAGCCCCGCCCTCATTTCCCGGCTGGAGGAAGTCCAGCATCATCTAAAGCCGGCCATGCATGGATTCAAATTCAGTTGCTGGACCGGCCACATTGTGATTCATGTATGGGCAGGCTGGTTGTACTCGAGCTATCATTTTTGACAGTTGATTGGCTCTGTTTTTTTTTTTTTTTTTTCAACCTGCTGGTCGAACAAAAACAAAACAAAAAAAAGAATCATGTATTGGCGGTTTAACCCTTTCCTCCCCAGCCTGACAGTCGCTGGCTCATCCCTTTTCATTCATTGGATTTCAATCTATTCATTAATGGAGGATCAGCATCACACGAGGGCATTGCCTAGGGTGGTCTGTATGCAAATACAGCCTGCCTAGGAACACCCAGTCCACCAGACTGACACCCAGCCATATATATATATATACACACATATATTAAATACATTATATATATATATATATATATATAAATATAAATATAAAAATATATGTGTGTATATATATATATATATATATATATACATATATATATATATATATATATATATATACATATATATATATACATACATACACATATATATATATAAAAAATGTATTTAATATATGTGTGTATTTATATAATATAATATGTATGTGTATAGGTATATATATAGATGTGTGTCATTCTGGTGGACTGGGTGTTCCTAGGCAGGCTGTATTTGCATACAGACCACCCACATACATACATATATATATACACACACATACATATATATGTATATTTTTTTTTAGCAGCTGTCAAACTTTCAATGATAATTACGCGGTCATGTAACATTGTACCCATATGAGATTTTTTTTTGTTTTTCCCACACAAATAGAGTTTTCTTTTGGTGGTATTTAATCACCACTGGGGGGGGGGGGGTTATTTTTTGCTAAATAAACAAAAAAAGACCGAAAAGTATGAAAAAAAAAATGTCTTCCTTTGTCTCTGTTATAAAATTTTGCAAATAAATACGATAAATTTTGGTCAAAATGTATTCTGCTCCATTTCTTTGGCAAAAAAATACCACAAATCAGTGTATATTATTTAGTCTGCAGGAAAGTTAGTGCCGATTCACACAGGGGCAACGCGACTTCAGCGCGACTTTGCAAGGCGACTTCAACGCGACTTCAATGCGCCTTCAGCGCGACTTTAAGCAACTTACAACGCAACTTCAAGTCGCCTCCAGGACAGGCGACTTTGGCTGTGGCCAATCACAGAATAATCAGCTCTCTGGGAGGGAGGCAAGGGCGTAACTACCACCATAGCGACCCATGCGGGCGCTATGGGGCCCGCAGCCGAGTGGGGCCCAGTGAGGATGAGAGCACCGCCGGCACAGTCTCCCAGCCAGGGGAAGAGAGAGGAAAGGAAGAGGCGAGCTGTCCGTATCAGCAGAGAGCTGAATTGCCCGATGTAAGAGCTTTCATTAGAACTTCCAGTGTTCCGGGGGCTCACGTCACATAGCTCCACCTCTTGGCCCGGTGCCTTTGATAGACAGAACGCCGATCCAATGCGGGACGTGTGACGTCATCAAAGGCGTCGGGCCAAGAGGTGGGGCTATGTGACGATGAGCCCCGGGAAGACGGGAAATTCAAATGAAAGCTACTACTGCGGGCATTCCCGCTCTCTGCTGATCTGGGTGACTTGCCTCTTCCTCTGCATAGGTGGGGCTGTATACACACACACAGTATACACACACAGTATACACACACAATATACACACACAGTATACACACACAGTATACACACACATACAGTATACACACACAGTATACACACACACATACAGTATGCACACACACAGTATACACACACACATACAGTATACACACACACAGTATACACACACATACAGTATACACACACAATATACACACACATACAGTATACACACACAGTATACACACACAGTATACACACACACACATACAGTATACACACACAGTATACACACACAGTATACACACACACACATACAGTATACACACAGTATATACACACAGTATACACACAGTATACACACACAGTATACACACACATACAGTATACACACAGTATACACACACAGTATACACACACACACATACAGTATACACACACAGTATACACACACACATACAGTACACACACACACAGTATACACACACACAGTATACACACACAGTATACACACACACACAGTATACACACACAGTATACACACACAATATACACACACAGTATACACACACAGTATACACACACATACAGTATACACACACACACACAGTATACACACACACATACAGCATGCACACACACAGTATACACACACACATACAGTATACACACACACATACAGTATACACACACACAGTATACACACACATACAGTATACACACACACAGTATACACACACATACAGTATACACACACAATATGCACACACATACAGTATACACACACAGTATACACACACAGTATACACACACACATACAGTATACACACACACAGTATACACACACACATACAGTATACACACAGTATACACACAGTATACACACGCATACAGTATACACACAGTATACACACACACACATACAGTATACACACACAGTATACACACACACATACAGTATACACACACACAGTATACACACACAGTACACACACACAGTATACACACACAGTATACACACACACACATACAGTATACACACAAACACATACAGTATACACACACAGTATACACACAGTATACACACACACATACAGTATACACACAGTATACACACACAGTATACACACACACATACAGTATACACACACAGACACACAATATACACACACAGTATACACACACAGAATACACATACACACACTGAAAAGGTACTGGAGAGGCGGGGCAGCTATAATTTTTAAAAAAGCATGGATTTTTACATACTGTCCTTGGTTTTATTGAGGCTGGCAACCCTGATGGGGCCCCTTAGTGGCATGGGGCCCTCGGGCAGTGCCAGAGTGCCCGAATGGTTAGTCCGCCCCTGCTGTACCCAAACAAAAACATTTATATCATTTTTTTTCTTCTTCACACAAATAGAGCTTACTTTCGCTGGACACACACATACAGTATACACACACACACACACACATACAGTATATACACACACACATACAGTATACACACACACAAACATACAGTATACACACACAGTATACACACACACGCATACAGTATACACACACACAGTATACACACACACACACAGTATACACACACAGTATACACACACACACAGTATACACACACAGTATACACACACACAGTATACACACGCAGTATACACACACACAGTATACACACACAGTATACACACACAATATACACACACAGTATACACACACAGTATACACACACATACAGTATACACACACAGTATACACACACACATACAGTATGCACACACACAGTATACACACACACACATACAGTATACACATACACAGTATACACACACATACAGTATACACACACAATATACACACACATACAGTATACACACACAGTATACACACACAGTACACACACACACACATACAGTATACACACACAGTATACACACACAGTATACACACACACACATACAGTATACACACAGTATATACACACAGTATACACACAGTATACACACACAGTATACACACACATACAGTATACACACAGTATACACACACAGTATACACACACACACATACAGTATACACACACAGTATACACACACACATACAGTATACACACACACAGTATACACACACAGTATACACACACACACAGTATACACACACAGTATACACACACACATACAGTATACACACACAATATACACACACAGTATACACACACAGTATACACACACATACAGTATACACACACACACACACAGTATACACACACACACACAGCATGCACACACACAGTATACACACACACATACAGTATACACACACACATACAGTATACACACACACAGTATACACACACATACAGTATACACACACACACAGTATACACACACATACAGTATACACACACAATATGCACACACATACAGTATACACACATACAGTATACACATACAGTATACACACACACAGTATACACACACACATACAGTATACACACACACAGTATACAGACACACATACAGTATACACACAGTATATACACACAGTATACACACAGTATACAGTATACAGTATACACACAGTATACACACACACATACAGTATACACACACACAGTATACACACACAGTACACACACACAGTATACACACACAGTATACACACACACACACACATACAGTATACACACAAACACATACAGTATACACACACAGTATACACACAGTATACACACACACATACAGTATACACACAGTATACACACACAGTATACACACACACACATACAGTATACACACACAGACACACAATATACACACACAGTATACACACACAGAATACACATACACACACTGAAAAGGTACTGGAGAGGCGGGGCAGCTATAATTTTTAAAAAAGCATGGATTTTTACATACTGTCCTTGGTTTTATTGAGGCTGGCAACCCTGATGGGGCCCCTTAGTGGCATGGGGCCCTCGGGCAGTGCCCGAGTGCCCGAATGGTTAGTCCGCCCCTGCTGTACCCAAACAAAAACATTTATATCATTTTTTTTCTTCTTCACACAAATAGAGCTTACTTTCGCTGGAATTTGATCACCTCTTTTTTATTTTTTTTTATTTTTAGAAACAAAAAAAGACCGACAGTTAAAAAAAAAAATACAATATTTTTCACTTTCTGCTATAAAACATATCCAATAAAAAAATCAAATCTGTTACATGACTTTGGTAAAAAAAAAAAAAAATCCCAATAAGTGTATATTGATTGGTTTGTGTGAAACTTATTGCGCCAACAAACTACGGGATATATACTGGTATTTTTATGTATTTATTTTATACAAGTAATGGCGACGATCAGCGACTTATTGTGCGGCGGCCAATCTGCCACTAACTGTCACTGCACTAATAACACTGGGAAGGAAGAGGTTAACATCAAGGGGTAAATGTTTGCCTAGCCATTGTTTATGTGTGTGCTGCTTTTACAGGGGATCTGGTTGTTTTCACTCCCTGCTTAGCCAATGAGATTCCCTGTCACTGAGTGCAGCTCTGTGTTGTTTACATTGACAGAGCTGTTCCGGCGGTCAGTCATTGGCCGGGACCCGGTGATCGGCATGTACTGTGTTGAATCACAGCACAGCCATGGGGCTGCCCCCCTACCTGGAAATGCAGAATCACACATACACTATATTACCAAAAGTATTGGGACGCCTGCCTTTACACGCACATGAACTTTAATGGCATCCCAGTCTTAGTCCGTAGGGTTCAATATTGAGTTGGCTCCGCCCTTTGCATCTATAACAGCTTCAACTCTGCGGGGAAGGCTTTCCACAAGGTTTAGGAGGGTGTCTATGGGAATGTTTGACCATTCTTCCAGAAGCGCATTTGTGAGGTCAGGCACTGATGTTGGACGAGAAGGCCTGGCTAGCAGTCTCCGCTCTATAATTCATCCCAAAGGTGTTCTATCGGGTTGAGGACAGGACTCTGTGCAAGCCAGTCAAGTTCCTCCACCCCAAACTCGCTCATCCATTATACACCATTATAATAATGGCCTACAACCGACTGAGCGACCATCTGACCATGAACAAACTTCGTGATCCCTTTCAGTCTGGATTTCGCCCTCAACAATCTACGGAAACTGCTCTCCTTAAACTCACACATGACCTACCAACGGCTAAAACCAACGGACACTATTCTGGACTACTTCTCCTGGACCTCTCTGCTGCCTTCGACATAATGGACCACAATCTCCTCCTCAAAAAACTCCACTCCTTTGATCTCCGTGACTGTACTCTTCGCTGGTTCTCATCCTACCTATCCCACCGCTCCTTCAGTGTCACTTACAACTCTACCTCCTCGTCTCCTCTTCTTTTCTCCGTTGGGGTCCCCCAATGTTCTGTTCTTGGACCTCTCCTTTTCTCAATCTACACCTCCTCCCTGGGTCAGTTGATTGCCTCCCACGGCTTTCAATATCATCTCTACGCTGATGACACCCAAATCTACCTCCCCACCCCCCAGCTCAGTCCATCAGTCTCCTCAGATGTCACCAATTTTACTAACAGAGATATCTGTCTGGATGTCTCACCTCTTCCTCAAACTCGATCTATCCAAAACTGAGCTCATGATATTTTCTCCCCCATGTGCCTCTTCCCCGTGATTTTCTCAAAATGAATGGCTCAGCTATCAACCCTTCCCCTCCACCCCAAGGTCCTAGGTGTAATCCTGGACTCTGAACTCTCCTTTTGGCCCCACATCCAATGGCTGTCCAAAGCTTGCCACCTCAACCTCCGCAACATCTCCAAGATACGTCCCTTCCTAACCAATGACACCACAAAGCTTCTAATCCACTGGTCATCTCTCGCCTTGACTACTGCAACCTCCTCCTCATTGGCTTACCTTTAAAAAGTGGAAGTAAACCCTCCTATCGTTTTCAGCCAAGGAAGCTGCCATCTTGGCCTCTGTTTAATCCTTAACTGCCATAAAGCTGCACATGTGATCAGTTATGACACCAGCCATTGGACAGTTAGACAGTTTGGTTGAGAGCACAACCAATGTGAGAGTTACATTTCCAGCACGTGCCGGAAATGTAACCGGTTTTTAACTGTTAAATCTATGGGTTTACTTCCGCTTTAAATAGGCTCTCCCTCCTTAAGTCCACCATGAACGCTGCTTCCAGGCTCATCCACCTTACAAACCGCTCGGCGTCTGCTACACCTCTCTGCCGATCCCTCCATTGGCTGCCACTCAACCAATGAATTCAATTCAAGATACTAACAACTTACAAAGCCATCCACAACCCCCCCCCCCCCCCCCCCAGCTACGTCACTAACCTGGTCTCAAAATACCAACCAACTCGTTCTCTTCGCTCCTCCCAAGACTTCCTGCTCTCCAAGCTCCCTTGTCACCTCCTCCCATGCTCACCTCCAGGACTTCTCCAGAGCCTCTCCCATCCTCTGGAACTCCCTACCCCGATCTGTCCGACTTTCTCCTACTCTGTCCACTTTCAGACGATCCCTGAAAACTCACCTCTTCTGAGAAGCCTATCTGGCCCCCCCACCTAAGAACTGTACATTTATTTTCTCCATCCCGCAGTTATTACCTCTTGTATCTCTTGACCCTCCCTCTTAGATTGTAAGCTCTAAGGAGCAGGGCCCTCTAATCCCTCCTGTATTAAAGTGTATTGCAATTGTACTGTCTACCCTCAAGTTGTAAAGCGCTGTGGAAACTGTTGGCGCTATATAAATCCTATATAGTAATAATATAAATCCTGTATAATAATAATGTAAACACAACACCTAGGACGTGATATGGTGTGGAAAAGAAATACATTAAGACTATGCAACACAGGAATCTTTAGTAACATAAAAAGATCTAAAATGTAGAAAAATATATTTTAACATTACACCTTTAATAAATATAATAATATATCCCTTTTATTATTACAGAACCTGCACTATATACAGTATACAGGCTTATTAAATAAAATAAAAACACCAAGGATGTGCAGTTCCCCGTACCAACCAGTTAATATAGATTGTAAGTACTCCAAATAATGAGAGATGATTGCTGGTGGGTTGCTACGGGCTACTGCACTTTACCTTTCGAATTATAAAACTATAGTGCACATTCACACATGATACAGTGATGTACAACGTTGACAAAGCAGCCAGGACAATATTTAAAGGGGTTTTCCATAAATCCTTGTAACACTGACAGAGAGGTATTCAGTAGAAGAATTATTGATGACGGGCAAGGCAGGCAGGAAGCCATTTTTTTTTAGTTTGTCGTGGTCAAATCAGTGACAGATACAAACAGGAACACAAGGGGGCGCCAACTAAGTGTAGTATTGATAAGTATTATAATACTATTGTAAAGCTTGAGACAGGATCAGAACTCTGGAAACACAATGAGGAAAACAAGGGGTGCCAACTAAGTGGAGCATTAATTAATGAATGTACCTGTCTCAGGCGGAGCTGCCTACTGGAGTCTTAAACATTCACCTATCCTGCGGGATTCCATGAACTTTATCTGTTACATTGGTGGATTTTTACCTCAATCCAGAGACTATTTTTTTTATTTTGTTCTTACTAATCTCCATCAGTAGTCCCTTTTTTTCTACATTTTAGAGGGGGTTTGTGTGGATAGTGTATTTATACCTGTTTGCGCCATCATAATGCTATTTTTTGTTGTAAATCAGTGGCAGATGAATTCTGATTGGATGGTGACTCATAGGTGCTCAACCTGTGGCCCTCCAGCTGAAACTACAAGTCCCATGAGGCATTGCAAAGCTGACAGTTACCTGCATGACTCCCAAAGGCATTCAGCAACAGCTGGGGGGCCCCAGGTTGAGCACCCATGGAAGGGTATGGGTTACGTCACCTGGCGTACCATCACTCCCTTACTGAAACCCATAGCAACACGAAGTAACGTCTTATAAACAATGGTGGAATTGTTGTCCTGCTACAGTCTTCATTAGCTAATTCAATATCAATGTACCAATGAGAACAAGAGTCTCATACCACTGGTATGGACAGTCTTTGACCTGCATTCTCTTATCAGCCATGTGTCGAGCATGTTGCTGAGCCATGACGTCTGAAGAAGTTGCCCTCCAGTGGGTTCAATTTGGAATACCTCTTTAGCCTGATAAAGGATTCATGACTGGAACTGTAATACCTTGACTCATTTTTGTAATCTACCTAAGAAACAATCCAGCTTTTGAGAAAAACGTAGCCTTGCCTTGACCTGTTACTGGACTGATTACACCCCTAACTGTGCCTGGTATCATCTATTTTACCGCACCACTGCTGCTGTCAAGTACAAGAGAGGTTCTTTCAAGGGCTTGGTTTGTGTTTTCCAAAGTTGCAACAGTTTTTTTTAGAAGTTCTCAGGGTTTTGGCCCACCATCTTCCCAAGCCATACTAATCAAGGTTCCTTTATCGCAATACATCAGAGAGTTGCTTTCATATTGAAAGAAAGGGGGACAATAACTTTACGGTTTGAGAAACCGGCTTTGTGTCCTCATTGAAACTTGCTGCTAATCTCTGATGAACCAGTTGTCCCCAAAATAAGGTCCTCGCTGTTATTTACAGTATAGTTTTTATGCAGGTCCATCACTTTCCTCCTACTCCATCTATTCTGAAGGCACTTTCACTCCAGTCAACTCCACGCTGCCACTTGGGCCGCCATGACCCAGGCCCTTAGACTTTTGGAAATTCTTGGCGATTTCCTCGAATGTCCGTCCGCGCGTCTCGGGAACTTTGAAGAATGTGTAGACGAAGAACAATATCAGAAGTATCACGAAGATGAGGAAGACGTATGGACCGCATCCATTCTTTTTGTGAGAAAGCGCAGAACAGTAGAATAAAACAAAACAAAAAAGGGAAGAAATTATTAACATAATGTATACTGGCATGAGCTGCTACAACTGATCGAAAAAAAAATAACTTGAAGTTGAGATGTGAATCTCCACAACTCAAGAAACCTTGAGTCAAGATGTTGAACTCAAGATGACCTTGGGAAACCTTGAGTCAAGATGACCCTAGGAAACCTTGTGTCAAGAAGAATTCAAGATGACCTTAGGAAATCTTTAGTCAAGATGACCATAGGAAACCTTGAGTCAAGATGACCTTAGGAATCCTTGTGTCAAGATGACCTTAGGAAACCTTGATTCAAGATGACCTTAGGAAACCTTGTGTCAAGATGACCTTAGGAAATCTTTAGTCAAGATGACCTTAGGAAACCTTGAGTCAAAATGAACTCAAGATGACCTTAGGAAACCTTGAGTTTAAATGAACTCAAGGTGACCTTAGGAAACCTTGAGTCAAGATGGCATTAGGAAACCTTGAGTCAAGACGACCTTAGGAAACCTTGAGCTAAGATGAACTCAAGATGGCCTTAGGAAACCTTGAGTTAAGATGAACTCAAGATGGCCTTAGGAAACCTTGAGTCAAGATGAACTCAAGATGACCTTAGGAAACCGTGAGTCAAGATGAACTCAAGGTGACCTTAGGAAATATAGCTGACTACTATAGTTAACATGATTCCCCTCAAACCAAATCATGCATAATCCTGATCCACTTACCGCTGCATAGGGGAATAACATTCCAACAAGGAAGTTGGCTGTCCAGTTTGAGCATCCTGATACGGCCATAGCTGCTGGTCGTGGTCCTTGGCTGAAAAGCTCAGCCACGATGAACCAAGGGATAGGTCCTGGGCCAATCTCAAAGAAAGCCACAAAGAGGTAGATGGATATAATGCTCACGTAACTCCACCCAAAGGCTTGTTCCTAAAGAGAACCATATAACGAGATAAGAGTTAGACACAAAAAATGGAAAAATGGTCAGAAAGGTACAGACTATAAGAGAGAATGGGATTTAGTGCACAACTTTGGTTAGCAAGGGAAGAAAGGGAAGCAAACCCATGAAAATATTAGAGGTGTAATCAAACGTAATCAGTTGCCGCCTGTACATCATCCAGCCTGTTCAGGGTTAGGGCCGCACAGCATGCCCCTCCAGTGACCGCTGTTGGTAACCGAAAAATTGTGACAAAAAATGAAAAATCAAAAAACTTGCGATACCTCTTACTAAATACCTCAGGGGGGGTCATTTAAAGGGGGGGGGGGGGGGGTATTTGTACTGTCCTGGAATTTTAGGGCTTCAAGAAATGAGATCAGTCATCAGTACATCAGAATTGATCAATTTTCACATATACATACCATAGTCTGTAGACTCTTTTGGAGAAAATCAAGACATTAGACAATATTGACTATATCACCAAATGCATTGGTGTCAGTAAAGAAAGCTTAATGAAGGTGGCTTTAGGGTACAATAGGCATTAAATGGCTTTTTTTGGTTAGGGAAATTCAGGAGCTCTAGCTGTGCCAACAAATGGCCCTTGTTAGCTAGAAAACATGATGTTAGATATTGAGAATTACACATCTGCACACTGGAAATTTTCATTTTGTTTAGTTTCAGGTGCATCTGTTCATTGAAAAAAATGTTGTTTTGCTATATTCATTATGTTGACCCAATTCATTTTCGGCATCCGTTTACTAAATTCGTTGGTCCTGGTGGATTTGAAAAATGTTGCAGTTTTTCCAGAAAATTGATATATATTCGATTTTTTTATCGAAGCGGACGGATTTGATTCAGAGGGATTCTATATTTTCGGACGCTAGTGCAACCCACCAAGGGAAATGGCATGAGCTGATTGGACAATATTGACCGGCATCATGCGCATCCAAATGAACCAATGGAACAAAATTTGCATCCATTCGTTATCCGAAATCCGAATTATTGAACAAATTCGAAAAAATTTAATTAAATTCCCCACAAACCCGAACTACTATTGCATCACATGACGTCATCAGAACGAAGCAAAAGCATTTGTTGATTTCAATACAATTTTTTTTGGAATTTGTAGACATTCATTACTATGTCCATTCGGAGATTCATATACATCCAAATCTCTGAAAATTAAATTTTCATTCGAAAAAAAAACCACACATGTCTATCGAGAAGCGGAAGAACCCTAACCTATGGCTAATGCAAATCCAAAAACTAACCTTGACCCTAACCGTTTGTTTATCAATGGTCGCCATTAGACCGCTGGCATGTTGATCACATGACTTTGTTAGAAAACCCAAAACTTTACCTGAGCTGTCTGCATGGCAAACATTGAGGTTACATTTACCAAAATTTTAGCAAAGGCTAAATTAGTTATTTAGCTGAAAAAAAATAGTTTAGGCCAAATCACACCATCATCACTCATCTCTTATAACTAGTGAAAGAACTGATTTCCTTGAGGAAAGAGAAATAATTATTGGAAACTGGGGTGGTTTTTTTATGCACTCTGGTATTGTATCATATACCATATGGAAAATAATCAAATTCATCCAGTAACAAACAAAAAAAAAGATATTTTCAATTAAATTCACACATAAAAATACTGTACTGTATTTAGGTCTTCAGACCAGGGTTCGATAAGACCTCATGGTAAGGTGAATACGGAGAAGAGTAAAAGAAGAAGCAGAATAGGAAAGATAATTTGATTAAGAAATATAAAATAGTGAGTTCTCACCGTAAGCTTAAGAGCAATTGTCAATATGAGAGCGAATACGGCCATTCCACCAAGGCCAGTGAGGTGTAGTGTCCGCCGACCGGCCCGTTCTACAACCAAAAGCTGAAAGAGACAAAAGTCGAGAGCGTTCATTTAGCTAATCCTTTTTTATGAATTCACTCATTCACAAATAAAATAGTGAAACTGTTTCCAGAGAAAGATGGGAGTCATAAGTAGATTAGGCGCCCGTGTAGATTTGGGCCTGTGTTGATGGGCAATGCAAGCTTTCGACATCACGGTTAATGAAACAATAGAAGCTTGCACCGTTCCAAACTCACACATCGACCTCCAGCTATGGGTGTCCCAGATGCCAGCCAAAGAGTCCATCCTCGCACTGTGCACTCAAGCCCAAGAAGACAAATGGCTGCACACCGATGAGGTAACTTTATTGAACCATCTATAAAGCACAGTGATGTCTCTGCCTGAAGACCACCCCTCTAACGTGTTTCACCCTTCCGTGAAATGCATTAGTAGGCCAGTCTTCAGGTGGTGACGTCAGTGTGTTTTCTTCCTCCGACTACGGGTGTCCCAGGTCCCGGCCAAGGAGTCCATCCTCGCTCCATGCACTCAAGCCCAAGAAGACAAATGCCCACACACCAATAAGGACACTTATTCAGAAAAGCTTTATTGAACTATCCAGAAAACACACTGAGATCCCCACCTGAAGACCACCCCTCTAATGTGTTTCACCCTTCCAGGCTTAATCGTAGATGAATGATCGGGCATCAAAGGACAAAATACATTAGAACGTCAGTCTTCAGGTAGGGACGTCCGTGTTTTTTCCCCCTCCAGCTATGGGTGTCCCAGATGCTGGCCAACAAGTCCATTCTTGCTACATACACTCAAGCCCAAGAAGACTAATGGCCGCACACTGAAGAGGTCACCTCTTGAGAAATACTTTCTTGAACCAACCAGAAAACACAGTGACATCCCCACCTGAAGACCGCCCCTCTAATGTGTTTCACCCTTCAAGGCTTAATAGTAGATAAATAATTAGGCATCGAAGGATAAAACAGTAACAGGTGTCTCAGGTGCTGGCCAACAAGTCCACCCTCGCTTCATGCATTCAAGCCCAAGAAGCCAAACGATCGCACACTGATGAGGTCACTTCTTCAGAAAAGCTTTACTGAACTATCTAGAAAACACATTGACATCTCCAACTGGACACCATCCCTCTAACATGTTTTACCCTTCTGGACTTGTAGATGACTGAATAAGCATCGAAAGATGAAACACATCAGAAGACCAGTTTTCAGGTGGGGTTGTTGGTTTACTTTCTGGCCAATTCAGTAAAGCTTTTATGAAGAAGTGCCCTCGTTGGGTGTGCGGCCGTTTTGTGCTCTTGTGCTTTTGATACCAGTTTAAGATGCTTTCAAGATCATTCAGAATTCAATGCAGGTGCAGCTGACCTGCACTTGAGCTGATTCTGTTGCGTTGGCATACCTATAAACTTGTATTGGGTGAGAAGCAATTCAGGAGAAATGAAAAGCTCTTTGACACAGGTTCTAAGCTAAAACTGTTTTCTATTGTTTTGGGTAGAGTAGGAAAGGGTGTGATCCACCGTCAGAAGAAGGTGCTAGATTTCTTGACTTGTTCAATCAATGAAGCTGGCTAACGTTAGTGGGCCTGCTCACATGTAACATAGTGCTCCACATGTGGTTCTAAGAGAGTCCAAGGGTGAGTGCCACACCACACCAGGAAAATTTGAATCAAGTCACGATAGAGTTGTACAAGATACCCAATGCGTTTTGAGGGTTTAGGCTTTCTCCTTTCATCAAGGCTTTACAACTGCTGTGACTGGACTCAGTAGGGTCCTTTTAACACTTGCACACTATGCTTATACTCAAGAGCAGTACTAGCAGGACACATACCAGAGACATGATATGAAACTTGCTAATACTCCCAATACTGCTCAACGTGAATTGATTCACATTTTCTCTGGACTCTACAACTTATGGTGCTGCTTCTATTACACACTAGCTATTTATTGCTTTCTGTGTCCCTGCTAGGGAGACTCACACTAATTTTCCTGGTGACCAGTGTCAAAGTGATAGGAAATCCAACATTTTACAGTTGTCACCAAAGTAGGAAGTAAGCGGAAATCATCCATTCGAGAAAAACAAAAAAATGCCTGCAATTTGGGGAAATTTCCATTCGCTTCCTCTTCGGACTCAATGATAGGAAGGAAATGGAAATCTACCACGGGACACAGATACAGTCTGAGCATTTGAAATGGGATGCTGTCCTGAAACAAAGAGTGCTCAGAGAGCTTCTTATTGGTCAGCATGGTCATGATGAGTCAATGCTGACCAATGTCCAATCACCATTGCTAGCATGATGATGCTAAGCAGTCTCCGGGTTGTGTATTTGCATTTTTGTCAGATGCCCTGATCACAACACTGGTTGGCATGTGGCAGGAGATAAGTGTAGCGGGACCCGGGGTGTGGGGAGGGTGTTAGGTGGGAGGTTGAGTTAGTTCACAAAAAACGAAAAGATGAACTAGCTCACCACACCCTCCCCACACCTTAGGTCCCGCTACACTCCTTTGACTATTATCTTCTCCCGCTACACTCCTTTGACTATTATCTTCTCCCCCTACACTCCTTTGACTATTATCTTCTCCCCCTACACTCCTTTGACTATTATCTTCTCCCCCTACACTCCTTTGACTATTATCTTCTCCCCCTACACTCCTTTGACTATTATCTTCTCCCCCTACACTCCTTTGACTATTATCTTCTCCCCCTACACTCCTTTGATGATCATCTTCTCCTGCTACACTCCTCTGATTGATTATCTTCTGCTGCCCATGCCAACCAGTGTAGCCATCTGGGAATTTGAAAACCTTTAACCTTTTCCATCCAAGACTAATAGAAAGAAAATGGCCTTAGATATACATCAGTGTAAATAATCTAAAACCATGGAGGAGGTCAGAACCATTCATGGACAATAGTGCTGCAGAGAAAACATATTTTAGAGGGCTTTACCATGGCAAACAGCCTATGGGCCACACTGTGGCACGTGTAACATACTCACCGATACAACTGTGAACACCACATTCACAATACCAGCGCCGATGGTGGCGTAGATTGGATTGGGGACTTTGGCACTCTCAAAAATACTGGTAGAGTAGTAGAAGACCTGCAAGAAGAAAACGACACATGCTATTCAATAGGAATAGGCAAGAGGTGAAGTATCAAGGTGGGCAGTAGAATAACAACCTATCAAATTCTGCATCTAGCCCAGTTCCATGGAACATAAACAGCAGAGGCATAACTAGAACTTTCAGGGCCTCTGTGCAAGAAACCATGAAGGCCCCCCCCCCCCCCGACCCCCTGGCTGTGGCCCTTCCATCTGATGGAACGCCAAAGCCTGGTCGCAAGTACAACCTTTGCGACCCTGGTAGTTCTGCCACTGGTGTCAGTGTTTTTTTTTGTTTATTGTTATTTTACCATTTTATTTTATTAAAAAAATATTTTTTTCACAATTTTATTTTTCACAATTTTTATTTAGGAACCCCTGATGTCTCACTTTTGAGACAGAGAAATTGATTGATGACACAGCCCTCAATCTCCTTCTCTGCAGCCTCGGAATGAACAAGTATAGCTCATTCACAAACTGCAGCATAATAAACACTGTTGTTTACTATTCTTAAGCTATCAATGGACACAGAAGCGATCAGTACGGATCAATGACAGAAAAAAAGAAGTGGCTGGTAAATTAAATTTTTACCAGCCGCTTCCCCGCTCTCCATCCTGACACATCCCCTGCATGCAGCCGGCGGGAGAGGGGAGGGGGGTGAACCTGGCATGGGGTGTGGGGGGTAGGGTGGCAGGACAGCACACAGGGGGGCAGCAGAACCTGCATAGGAGGGGTTGCCAGGTGACTACAGGGGTCGTGATTGCGACCCCGTCCCATGCTCCAGGGGACCCGTGCGCCCCATCCCTGTATACCTGCATAGGAGGGACGGCGGGGTGGCATACGGAGGAACCAATCACTTCCATCTTCCTCCTGCAGGGAGGGAGAGGAGGAGAAGCAGGCTTTCAGGAGGAAAATGGAGGGGATCGGTTTCTCTACGTGCCGCTCCGCTGCCCCTCCTATCCAGGCTGTATTTTCCTGATTCATTCTATTCTGTATGAATGAGGAACATCTGACCTGCAGATAAAATAGTCCACTAACATTCGATTCTGCCAATATTTGCACAGAACAAATAGCTCTGCACATTTTTTTTTCCATAAATACTCTTCTTTGTGTTTAGCCCCCCCAACACACTGTCCCCACCATAAAAAATCCAGTTGATTGTATTTGCTTGCAGGTCACATGTGACCAGTCCTCCCCTGAGTAGTACTATTTGAGCCCTAAACATTTAGGCTTCATTCACGCTTATGCGACTTGTCATGCAGCTTTGGACATCGAACTCGCAAGACAAGTCTTTCCCCATGTTTTCCAATGATAACCTTTCATTTACAGTATGTGCAAGTTGCAGCGACTTCTAAAGTAGATGCAATACTTTGGTTCCGACTTTCATGCAACTTGAGGGCCATAGACTTCAATGTTAGCCCTCAAAAGTCGCATGAAAGTCGTACCTGAATGTTATACAATGCAACAATTGTGCAATAGTTGGGCATTAACACTGGTCAAAGCCAAAGGCGTATCCAAGTTGCACCCATCCAAAGTTGTGCCAAAGTTGCAGCAAAGTTGCACTGCAAAGTCAGCGCAACTTTGGAGTCGTACAAGTGTGAATGGAGCCTAACCCCGCTCTGATCTGCCCTCTCTTGCGCTTTAGCCTGGCTGGCCTGCATAGTAAGAGGAAGCTGAGAAAAGGCTCAGAAGATAGACAGGGAGGATACGCACGGCATTGATCCCGGATAGTTGCTGTGACAGCTGCAGAACGATGGCGATAATGATGGGCTGGCGATACTGCCTGGAGCGGAATAATTCAATAAAGGACACGGGCTTCTCCTGCGACATCCGCTCTCCTTCCTCCTTCATTTCTGTAATTTCTGAGGACACGTTCTGGGATTGTCGAAGTTTCTGTAAAACTAACACCAAATATTGTATAAAACACATGGAGAGCCAATATGGGGCTCATAAATAACACAAATCGGTGGCGGTTTACGATAGGGTAATCTGGCCAATAGGTTTAGGGCTTCAACCTTTCAGGGGCCGGCACTTTTTCCGTAGACTGTTTGTGGTCAATTATGTCTTTCACATAAGAAAAATTATTCTCACTTGCATTAATTTTTTTAAACCCCTCCCACCCTGGCTTCCCTTTACATGGTTCTGAAAGCCCGGGAGGTGGAAGGATGGTGATCATGTGACTACTGTCACATGGTTGGAATGTGGTTGGGTGCAGCGTGGTGCGGTGACAATAACACACACACAGAGTAGGTGCAAAAAGTAGAATTTGTATTGAAACAAGGCAAATAGTTCACAACAGCCCAGTGGTAGGAGGCCCAACCGGGAACACTCACCGGTACCAACAGCGTGTAGCCGAGCAGGCTTCAGCCGAACTGTCTGGAGGGGCAGCCTGGCCATTCCGAGCCCAAACGGGCAGGTGTCCAAGGAGTGTGCGGATCCCTAAGCTTTCCCTGCTCAACTGGAACTTCTCCCCGCCGCTAATACTGTCCCTGACAGATGGGTGACACGTCCCTACACTACCCACACATGAATGCACGCCAAACCCAGGGGCCAGGGTCTTAAACAGATTCTGCCACACCCAAGGTGGCCGCCAGAGTCACATGGGCGACCAGCCTCCAATCGGATCACTGCTCCAGAGACTCAGGAAACCATTGAGGAGCCATGTTCCTCATGACTTCCCCTCCCTTTACATTGCCTCTGCGGTTGAGCGCCACCTGCAGTGGAGACAACAGACTGCACCTGCCTACAGGAAGCCGGTCCAGCTGCCTACTGATCTTTAGTCTGAACCAAGAGCTGTCTTTGACGGCTCGTCCATTGTGCTGGGAGTGCACAGTGATCACGGCAGCCCAGCGATATATATATATATATAGCGTGTCGCCCGCCCTTTTGCCAACACATATGTCGTAAAGGAGTTCATGTGTTCTGTTCACCATCTTCCTAAATGCTTGCTAAGGTCAGTCGTGGGGTAGGATACCTTACACCACCTCCCTCCATGCCCATCCAACAACGTTGGACTGGATGGACTTGGGTCTTTTTTCAACCTCACCAACTATGTACCTATATAACGTAGCTTGCAAGCAGTTGACTGCTTTGGCAAACAGCATTTTTCTCCATCTCCAAGTACTTGCCTAAGACAAATATTTCTCTAAGGAATGCAAGGGGAGGGGGGCTTGTGAGCTGCACTGTGCTTGGAGATGGAGGAAAGGGCCATTATTCAAAGCTGCTATCTCCTTGCTAGCTGCGTTGTTGCACAGCCATGGAAGAGAGGAGGGGTACCCTTTCAAGCTTTGTAGCTAGCCTTATTAAGTACGTAGAAAGATGGGACGAAGTACTACATGTTCTTTGTCCCCTGTGGAACAGGACACATTAAAAAAAAATAGAAGTGAGACTTCTTTAAAGCAAAATAGACGGTAAATATATACAGTATATACTGTCTATCAATCAAAATAAATTGTATTTCTGTCAGTGAAATCCTGGGATTTATACAACAGATCAGCCAGGTTGGTGACCTGACAAAGAAGGTGGGAGGACATCTTTCCAAAGTGAGAGATCTTACGAGATTGTCGCTGAAACAGATGTTCCTATTGGAAGATTTCCCGTCTATTCCTGCATCACTAACACCTGTAACATTTTGGATCTCCCATCCCTTTCTGTTGACAATGGCCATCAGGACCAGAGTGGGAACCAGTGGCGGAATGTCTACACGGGGCGCAGGGGTGCCGCCCCCCTAATCCATGCCCCTGGCCCTTAATCTACATGGAGGACACCGGACGCATGGATTCCAATTGGTTTTTGTTTTTTTTAAGCACATGATTAGAGCCTGAGGCTCTAATTGGCTTCAAAAAAGGGTAGGCTTGGGGCACAGAGGACTGCGCCCTGAGCCCACCCAGTTGTGTGATAATAGCGAATTAATATTCGCAATTGTCTTCCTAAATTCTCCTTCTGGCCAATCAGGAAGCAGCTCCTGAGACCAGATTGGCCAGGGAGTCTTAGGACTCCCAATCGTGTCTCAGGACACACTTCCTGTTCAGTCCAGAGGAGAACGGAGTGGAGAATGGTCAACCTCCTATATTAAGGTTAGTCTCGCTGCCCTCCCGTGCGGCGTGTGGTGCTTGCGGCGATCACCGCCTTCCCATCCGCCAGTCATGACTTTGGTACCCTGACCTCATATGGTCCCCAGGACAGTGGACCTAGGGTTTGCACCTGTCCAGGATTCACCCGGACAGTTCCGGTTTTGAATCACGTGTGGTTTTAGGTGGACTGAAACCCGGACACATTATTCAGAATGGGCTGTAACCAAGATAGTCACACACACAAATCTGTTGCCGTCTGGAAGCTGCGGGTGGCTGTCTGGGGGCAGGTTCGGCATCACTGGGATGCAGGGTGATGATGTCAGCAATTTGGCCACAGCCACTGTTTGCTATGGCATGCTATGCGCACCACATTACTACTCTTCTTGGTGCACCCAAAGGTGTCCCAGGCTGCTAAAGTGTTCAGGTTGGGCTTGAAGAAAAGGTGGCAACCCTAAGTGGACCCCTCGGCACCTCCTGTAGTAATAATAACTGCACAGTACTCACTTTTTTCAGCTCTGTCCGGTTCATGCTTGATGATCAGCAGGAAGCGGGGGCTTTCAGGACAGAATGGCAGCAGGACACACTGGATGATTGCCAGTAGGACTGTGAGACCCAACAACAGGGGCCAGAGGGTCGCTGAACCCAAGATGACGTCAAGACCAAAAACCTGGAAACAGCAGCAAGAAAGAAGAGTCAGTTAAAAAGGGGAATAACACAAATAAAGGATAAGTGCTCTTCTTTTCTGCTCCCCTTCTCACCACTTACATTATAGACTGTTCTTACTTCAAACTCCGCTCTTCCGAGATTATGATTGTGCAGCCTATCCAGCACCGTAGCCAATGTCCTGAAAACATGTGATTTTTGAGACCCATCCAACATGCGCACCATCCATGTCAATGGAAAGCCTGTCTTAAGCTTGGCAATTGACCAGGCATTTTCAACCAGGGTTTCATGGAACCCTAGGGTTCCTCCCAAGGTTGCTAGGGGCTCCTTGAGCTGTGGCTAGTTAACCTTCCATCTGATGGTGCCTTCATATCTCCAGGTCCATTGCCACTTGGCAGAGCCAGTAGAGTGACACCAAAGATATTTTTAGCTGACTCTAAGGGTGACAGTCTAACCGGCACTATTATGGGTCATTCCTTCCACTGACCACTAATGTAAGGAGCATTTTCCTTATGACCTCCAAGGGACTAATCTTAGCAGGGATTCCCAGAAACCCAAAAATTATTTCAAGGGTTCTTCTGGGGAAAAAGGTTGAGAAAGACTAACGTAGACTGAGGCCACAGAACATCTCTACCACTTCCATTATAGACTGTTCTTACTTCAAACTCCGCTCTTGCGAGATCATGACTGTGCAGCCTAGCCAAGCACCATAGCCAATGTCCTGAAAACTTGTAATTTCTAAGACCCATCCAACATACGCACCATCCACGCCAATGGAAAACCTGTCTTAAGCTTGGCAGTTGCCATTTTTAATTACTTAGACCAGGAATTTTCAACCAGGGTTTTGTGGAACCCTAGGGTCCCTCCCAAGGTTGCTAGGGGTTCCTTGAGCTGTGGCTAGTTAACCTTCCATCTGATGGTGCTTTCATATTTTCAGGTCCATTGCCACTTGGCAGAGCCTGTAGCGTGACACCAAAGATATTTTCAGCTGACTCTAATGCCCCGTACACACGATCGGATTTTCCGACGGAAAATGTGTGATAGGACCTTGTTGTCGGAAATTCCGACCGTGTGTAGGCTCCATCACACATTTTCCATCAGATTTTCCGACACACAAAGTTTGAGAGCAGGCTATAAAATTTTCTGACAACAAAATCCGTTGTCGGAAATTCCGATCGTGTGTACACAAATCCGACGGACAAAGTGCCACGCATGCTCAGAATAAATAAAGAGATGAAAGCTATTGGCCACTGCCCCGTTTATAGTCCCGACGTACTTTTTTTTACGTCACCGCGTTCAGAATGATCGGATTTTCCGACAACTTTGTGTAACTGTGTGTATGCAAGACAAGTTTGAGCCAACATCCGTCGGAAAAAATCCTAGGATTTTGTTGTCGGAATGTCCGATCAATGTCCGACCGTGTGTACGGGGCATAAGGGTTACAGTCTAACCAGCACTGTTAGGGGTCTTTCCAATGGAAAGGAGCATTTTCCTTATGACCTCCAATGGACTAATCTTAGCAGGGGTTCCCAGAATCTCAAAAAATGATTTCAATTGTTTTTCTGGGGTAAAAATGTTGAGAAAGACTGATAAAGACTTAGGCCACAGAACACATAGATGAGCATTGCACTGAAATGTAGCCCCTAAAAGAAGCAAACCACTGATTGATTCGATAGTAAGGAGTCCCATGATGTGGCAACAATAAATGGTTTGGTTTTTTTTGATGTTATATGGAACGCATTTGAGCCACAGTCATTAAAGCGGAGCTTCACCCTCCTCCCCCACTTTCCGTCATTTCCTATGTTCCTGAAGTTCATTAGAATTGAAGAGCAGCTTGAAGACGTTTTCAACATTACAGAACAAGCCCGGTTGAATGTGACCAACTACTACGAGATATAACATTAGACTCTATTTCTTTATCAAATAAAGTGTACTTTGTCTGACACAGGCCATTTCATGTACTCACCTGTGCTATCAATATTCCAATCACGATGCCAAGCTGGTTAAGTGTCCCCAAAGCTCCTCGGTAAGCAGTGGGCGCCAGTTCCCCAATGTACATTGGCACTAGACCAGTGCAGAACCCAGAGAAAACTCCAATGACGAATCTTCCAATAATCAGCATCTCTATGGCCCAGGCAAGCTTAGAAAGTGCCATTAAGGCACCTCCGACCAGAGCAAAAACATTGACTAGTAGCATGGCATTCCTCCTGGAAATGGGCAAATGAGAACCATGGTTATATATAAATATCAAACCAAATGAATAATGATATTTTCCAAAAACATACACTGTGAAAAGTTTAGTGTCCCCTAACACTAAAGGCCTTAGAGAAGAACCTCTTACGTTAGTGGTCAATTGAAAAGTTACTTCTTACATTGTTGGTCAGTGTAGAATTGAACTCTTACATTGGATGGCAGTGGAAAATTGACCCCTAACATTGGTGGTCAGTGTAGATGGGAGATCAAGATCCAGCATTGCTCGGGGAACCCCTAGCAACTTTTAGAGCAGGGTTTCTCAACCAGGGTACAGTGTATCTCTAGGGTTCCTCTAGAGGTTGCTAGGGTTTCCTTGAGCTATGGTCAATTTATGCCTCTCAGATAAGTTCCCATTGGCACTATTGGTCTTTTTATCTATCTGTAAGGGGGGGGGGAATTCTGCCCAATGACCACAAGTGTAAGGAGGATTCTTCCCACTGATCTTAAGGTACCATGAGTTGTAGGTGTAGTACATTTTAGCAGAAAGTTATTTCAAGGGTGCTTCTGTGTTGAAAAGGTTAAGAAAGGCTGCTGTAGGTGCTCCATAGACATTTGATCACCCAATTTCAAGCAGGGTTTCTCAAGAGGTTTCTAGGGGGTTCCGTGAGCTGTGGCTGATTGACCTCCCATTTGGTGGTGGCTGCATAGTTCTGGGGCCAATGCCACTTGGCAGGGCCAGCAGGCTGCATAGTTCTGGGGCCAATGTCACTTGGCAGGGCCAGCAGAAAGACACAAACTATCTTTTTAGCCACCTGTAGGGGAAGCGTTCTGACTACCACGGTAAGGATTGCTTCTTCCCATTGATCCCCAGTGTAAGGGTGCTCTAGAGAAACCTTGGGATTCCACAGAACCTATGCCACGCTCCCTCAATTTCCCCATTTAGGCAGGTAATATAGCTATGACAAATTAGCAACCATTAAGTAGGAAGCAGGGGCAGCTTTCTCAGGGCCGGATCTCCATATCTACAGCCTGTAGGCACAACATTTTTGGTACCCAAACCCCCAACCCTCTGCAAGGATCTCCTCTTTTACCTGAAATTTTTTTTTTTTTTGTACTCCTATGCTGACTTAGAATATTGTAGCAGATGATTGTACTTCTACCATTTCTGAACAAAATGCATGGCTAATAAATATCCAAGTAAAAGCCAACTCTTTCCTTCTGTTGCCTATAGGCACAAGCCTACTGTGCTTAATGGTAAACCCAGCCTTAAGCATACTGTGTGAAATGATAAAGTTGTATTACAATACAATAATCCAGTAAGTATTATGCAGTAAGTATTATGCAACTACTATCATCATTTTCGAAATAATAAACACACATTGGGGTCAGGAGTCTGTGCAGGCCAGTCAAGTTCCTCCACCCCAAACTCGCTCCTCCATGTCTTTATGAACCTTGCTTTGTGCACTGGTCCGAATCATTTGGTGGAGGGGGGATTATGGTGTGGGGGGTTGTTTTTCAGGGGTTGGGTTTGGCCCCCTTAGTTCCAGTGAAGGGAACTCTTAAAGTGGAGTTCCACCCACTTATACAACTCTTCAGCATCCCTCACTAAACTGTGCACTGTAAACGAATTGGATATTTTTTTTACTTTTTTTCTCAGCACCTCCTGTATATCTGCTGTATTCATTTTTCACTTCCTCCTCCCTGGCCGTGGCCCATCGCATCATTTCCTGTTTGCAATGCCTTCTGGGAAGGGGTGGCAACGTCCTCTGACACTGCCCTTGCTATGGAAACCTGACCTGAAACCTATTACACTGCTTGTGCTGCACTGAGCATGTGCGAGATCTGCAAGGATGAGATCCAGGAAGAAATACAGTCTGGCTTCAGATGCCCACACTTAAGATGGCCACGGCCTGCTGGAAGTTTATAAAATAACAAACTACTGCTATAAACTTAAAATAAAAAATTGATTCACCACAAACTCGCCCCAAGTGAACTCAAAATAGCAGCGCTAAAAACAATCTCTAATCATAAAGTGAAATGTAGTGAAGAGTGATATAATAATGAATCAACCTGTGTAATGATTACATCAAGTCCTCACTCCTCATCATTAATGTGCATACAGTGATATGCTCAGAAATTCGCAAAAAAATGGTGCATATAAACCAATTAAGTGAATAACATATCTGTGCACACAAAAATATACTGTGAAAATTATATATATGTGAGAGTCAATGTAAATTAACTCGCAAAAATATAAAAATTATATCTATATATAAAGTGTGTCCACAAACAATCCAAAAAGTAAATAGTCCAAAAAAATTCCGTGACGTGTTGTGGTGCAGATCTTCCACTTAAATGAATCTTCCACCACACCTCTGTGAGTGTGAATCCACTCCCCTTAGGTAAATAAACTCACCAGCTCCTTTTGCCCACACTCTCGTGTCAGGGCCAACAAGCCTTTATCCCACACTATCAGGGGAAATGATTGATCTTCAGTGGTACACCTATACACCTTTAAATCTCCAAAGTGTGATGCCCAAGAGCTCTCTCCACATGAAAAAAGAAAAATAATCCAATGGTGCAATAACGCAATGATATTTATTAAAATAACACACTCCTTCACCATTACACTCACATCTTTAAAATTCACTGCAAGCTCAAAAGTAACACAGCACAACAAGCTGTCACAGCATCAGCTCAAATCAGTAAACCAGTGTGTGGTGGTCACGGCGGACCCAGGTACTGCGCTCTCCAAATACCCGTCTCACCCGATCCCTGGTGTAGATATGACCAGCTTCCACCCTTCCTCGTATGGCGCTCCCTGTCACAGCGTCCTACGTCACTAAGAATCGATTGCCGTGTAGCCACTCCCCGACATGTTTCGTCATAAAGACTTAATCATGGGATCCCATGATTAAGTCTTTATGACGAAACATGTCGGGGCGTGGCTACACGGCAATCGATTCTTAGTGACGTAGGACGCTGTGACAGGGAGCGCCATACGAGGAAGGGTGGAAGCTGGTCATATCTACACCAGGGATCGGGTGAGACGGGTATTTGGAGAGCGCAGTACCTGGGTCCGCCGTGACCACCACACACTGGTTTACTGATTTGAGCTGATGCTGTGACAGCTTGTTGTGCTGTGTTACTTTTGAGCTTGCAGTGAATTTTAAAGATGTGAGTGTAATGGTGAAGGAGTGTGTTATTTTAATAAATATCATTGCGTTATTGCACCATTGGATTATTTTTCTTTTTTCATGTGGAGAGAGCTCTTGGGCATCACACTTTGGAGATTTAAAGGTGTATAGGTGTACCACTGAAGATCAATCATTTCCCCTGATAGTGTGGGATAAAGGCTTGTTGGCCCTGACACGAGAGTGTGGGCAAAAGGAGCTGGTGAGTTTATTTACCTAAGGGGAGTGGATTCACACTCACAGAGGTGTGGTGGAAGATTCATTTAAGTGGAAGATCTGCACCACAACACGTCACGGAATTTTTTTGGACTATTTACTTTTTGGATTGTTTGTGGACACACTTTATATATAGATATAATTTTTATATTTTTGCGAGTTAATTTACATTGACTCTCACATATATATAATTTTCACAGTATATTTTTGTGTGCACAGATATGTTATTCACTTAATTGGTTTATATGCACCATTTTTTTGCGAATTTCTGAGCATATCACTGTATGCACATTAATGATGAGGAGTGAGGACTTGATGTAATCATTACACAGGTTGATTCATTATTATATCACTCTTCACTACATTTCACTTTATGATTAGAGATTGTTTTTAGCGCTGCTATTTTGAGTTCACTTGGGGCAAGTTTGTGGTGAATCAATTTTTTATTTTATGCTTGTTATTATTTAAGCAGCAGCTCAGATTTAGGTTTTTACCATCAGCGCAGCGTTTTTGGGTGTATGAGTGGGCGGATTTCTATACATCTGATTTTTTACATTACTGCTATAAACTAACAAAACAGACCTTAGTTTACAGACTAACTTTACTAGAATACATTAAGCTTGTGTATTATAGGGGTATTTTTATTTAAAAAGTATAATTTCGGCTGGAACACCACTTTAAGGCGTCGGCATACCAAGACATTTTGGACAATTTTATGCTCCCAGCTTAGTGGGAACAGTTTGGGGAAGTTCCCTTCCTGTTCCAACACGACTGCGCACCAGTGCACAAAGCCTTATGCCGCGTACACACGGTCGGACTTTTCGTCTACAAAAGTCCAACGGACGCTGACGGACTAAAGCTGGCTGGTAATCCGATCGTGTGTGGGCTTCTCCGGACTTTCAACGTACTTTTTTAGCCTCAAATCCGACGTACTTTAGATTTGAAACATGCTTCAAATCTTTACTTCGTAACTACGACGGACCCCGAAATCCGCTCGTCTGTGTGCTAGTCCGACGGACAAAAAGCCACGCTAGGGCACCTATTGGCTACTGGCTATGAACTTCCTTATTTTAGTCCGGTGTACGTCATCACGTACGAATCCGTCGGACTTTTGTGTGGTCGTGTGTAGGCAAGTCCGTTCGTTAGAAAGTATGCCGCAAGTCCGCCGCAAGTCCGCCGAAAGTCTGCCGGAAGTCTGTCGGACAGGCTGTCTGACTTTTGTAGACGAAAAGTCTGACCGTGTGTACGCGGCATTAGGCTCTAATCGCGTGCTTCAAAAAAAAAAAAAAAAAAAAAGAACCCTATTGGAATCAATGCGTCTGGCTCCCTGGATGTAGATTAGGGGGCTGGGCGCATGGATTGGGGGGCGGCGCCCCTGCGCTCCTAATGGACAGGCAGCCACTGGGCGTAAACTCATACATAGTGGCATTAAGCCATTCGTTAATATTTGTAGCTGGGTGTACTACACCATCCATTTGGGTGTACATGGCAGCTGTGTCTCCCAGGTGTAGAAATATGCCCACAGTTTACATCATATGGCCTCCTGTGCCCGTGTGCATGAGGTCTAAGAAAAGACGGTAGATTGTCCTCAAACTATAACCTTAGAAGAGAATGCGGCATCCTTACCTGCCAAAACGGTTGGCGAAGTACCCCACAGAGAGGGAGCCCACCATCCCACCTACGGAGAATATGGCCACAGAGAGGGACCACAGTGATGTCAGAAGGCTCTCAGAAATAGGCTCGTTGTAGCGACGGACGTACGTCTCATTATAGAACGACTTGATGACCTGAAAAAAGGAAACGCCAGTTGCATAGTTTAGTAAAAAAAAAAACAATACCCGGGAGAAGCCTTTCTCCATGTTTATACCCCAGAGGCAATCTTGAAATAAGTTTCGGGCCTCGGGGAACCCTTGCTAAGAACCTATTCTTTGGGGGTCAGTGGTAAAAATGCCCTCCCTCTTACAGTGGCCTTTCAGGCAGCTAAAAAAGACCAATGGTGTCCTGCAGCTGGCTCTGCCAAGTGGCATTGGTCCCAGAACTTTGCAGGCACCATCAGATGGGAGGTCAATCAGCCACAGCTCAACCTCTGGAGGAACCCTAAAGCTCCGCAGAACTGTGGTTGGGAATGGCTGACTTGGAGGGTGGTATAATGTTGGGGCAAGAAAACAAGCCACAAAGGGGTTTGTCCACTCCTCCGTGGTCAGCAGACACCAGAAGACCCTTTGGCATACTCAAAGACAAAAAAAATACAGGACTTGGTGAACCTTTTATGTGAATTTGGCTAATTGAAGCTGCAACTATGTAGGTGGGAGGAGGGGGGGGGGGGGCGTGGTGTGGCGGCAATACCACACACAGGCCCAGTGTGATGAAAGAACTTGTATTGAAATAATGCAAAGACAGTTCACAGATAACCCGGGGGAAGGAAGCCCAGCTGGGAACACTCATAGGTCCAACAGCATGTAGAGAGCGGGACTGAACTGACAGCTCCTGTAGAGAGGGGAAGAATGCGGCCTGGCCGTCTTGTGCCCAAGCAGGAAGATGTCCAGAGAATTTGCGAGCCGTAAGCCTTCCCTCCTCGTCAGGAACCTTTCCCTTCCGCTAGTTCTGTCCCTATCAGACGTGGTTCCTGTCCCTACTCTACCAACTACGCAATATGCGTGCCAAACCTGGGAGCCAGAGCCTTAAAAAGGCTCTGCCTGACCCAAGATGGCTGCTAGAGTCACATGGCAGCATCCAACGGGATAGCTTCCCTGGTGACCCAGTAAACCATAGAGAAACCATGTTCCTCTTGACTTCCTCTCCATATGCAGTAATGTTGTGGAAGAGTGCCACCTGCAGTGGAGAAAGTAGACTGCACCTGCCTACAAGTCTGACAACCTACACATTTGTGGTTCCTCCTGTAATCCTATTAAGCTCTGATATTCAGAAAGAGGTTTGTTGGAGAAACTTGGTACTGTGAGTGACAACAACGTCTTCCTTTTTAGGGAATTTTTCTGTCTTTTTCGTATATTTTTATGTAAGTAGAATTTATTATTTTTTAAATGATGGTTTGGGAAAAACAAATGTCTTGTGGTAAATGATGTGATTTATTTTCCTTGCGTGTGGTTGGGTGTTTTTTTGTGAAGTGAAGCTTTGCCTCATTTACTAAGCTCTAGTGCCTGCACTTGCACAGTGCACAGTCTATCTGCCTTTAGTAAATCAGCCCCATGATGTTCAGCATATGCAATGTTAGTCACGGTCCTCCTGAACTGTAGAAGACTGAGGAGGACCTGCTACAGGTTTGGATGGAGAAATGGAGACCTGATCCAGAGACTGGGAACTTGCTAAGTGAGGCTGGTAGAAATCCCTGGTAATCCCTTTTACAAATAAGTTCTCTCACTATAGACTGCAAGGGGTCCAAGGACTACCCAACATGTACCAAAGGGGCGCATGTGGCACTTGGGCACCACGGAATTAATGACTTTACAGTGGGGGGGGAAATAATGATCGTCTCCCCTGCAGATTGTGTAGATTTGCCCACTTACAAAGAAATGAAGGGTCTATAATTTTTATCATAGGTGTATGTTATATGATAGAGACAGAATATCAACCAAAAATCCAGAACAAATGATACAAATGTTATAAACTGAGTAAAATAAGTATTTGATCCCCTACCAACCAACAATAATTCTGCCCCCCCACAGACTGGCTCCAGTAGGTGCTCATGTGGTATATATATGGAGTATATAGAGAGTGTATATAGTATATATGGGGGGTATATATGGAGTATATAGAGAGTGTATATAGTATATATGGGGGTATATATGGAGTATATAGAGAGTGTATATAGTATATATGGGGGGTATATATGGAGTATATAGAGGGTGTATATAGTATATATGGGGGTATATATGGAGTATATAGAGAGTGTATATAGTATATATGGGGGGTATATATGGAGTATATAGAGGGTGTATATAGTATATATGGGGGTATATATGGAGTATATAGAGGGTGTATATAGTATATATGGGGGTATATATGGAGTATATAGAGAGTGTATATAGTATATATGGGGGGTATATATGGAGTATATAGAGGGTGTATATAGTATATATGGGGGGTATATATGGAGTATACACAGACACTACAGTAGGTGCTCATGTGGTACACAGATTAGTCCTGTCCATGTAAGAAGGTTCTCCTAACGACAACTCGTTATGTGTATAAAAGACACCTGTCCACAGAATCTCTTCCATCCAATCCTCACCATCATGGGGAAGACCAAAGATCTGTCAGAGGACGTCGGGGAGAAGATTGTAGACCTGCACAAGGCTGGAATGGGCTACAAGACCATCAGCAAGAAGCTTGGTGAGGAGGAGACAACTGTTGGAGCGATTATTCACAAATGGAAGAAATACAAAATAAACATCAATCGTCCTCAGTCTGGAGCTCCATGGAAGATTTCTCCTCATGGGGTGAGGATGGTCATGAGAAAAGTGAGGGATCCGCCCAGAACTACATGGGAGGAGCTTGTGAAGGATCTCAAGGCAGTTGGGACCTCAGTCACCAAACAAACCATTGGTAGCACAATACACCACCATGGATTGAAATCCTGCAGCACCCGCAAGACCCCTCCTCAGGAAGACACATGGAGAGGAACGTCTGAAGTCTCCCAACCAACATCTAATGATTCAGAGAAGGAGAAAGTTCTGTGGTCAGAGGAGACCAAAATTCAGCTCTTTGGCATTAACTCGACTCGTCTTGTTTGGAGGAAGAAAAATGCTGACTATGACCCGAAGAACACCATCCCTACAGTCACATCATCCCTACAGTCACATCATCCCTACAGTCACATCATCCCTACAGTCACACATCATCCCTACAGTCACACATCATCCCTACAGTCACATCATCATCCCTACAGTCACACATCATCCCTACAGTCACATCATCCCTACAGTCACATCATCCCTACAGTCACATCATCCCTACAGTCACACATCATCCCTACAGTCACATCATCCCTACAGTCACATCATCCCTACAGTCACATCATCCCTACAGTCACATCATCCCTACAGTCACACACCATCCCTACAGTCACATCATCCCTACAGTCACACATCATCCCTACAGTCACATCATCCCTACAGTCACATCATCCCTACAGTCACACACCATCCCTACAGTCACATCATCCCTACAGTCACACATCATCCCTACAGTCACATCATCCCTACAGTCACATCATCCCTACAGTCACACATCATCCCTACAGTTACACATCATCCCTACAGTCACATCATCCCTACAGTCACATCATCCCTACAGTCACACACCATCCCTACAGTCACACACCATCCCTACAGTCACATCATCCCTACAGTCACACATCATCCCTACAGTCACACACCATCCCTACAGTCACACACCATCCCTACAGTCACATCATCCCTACAGTCACACATCATCCCTACAGTCACATCATCCCTACAGTCACATCATCCCTACAGTCACACATCATCCCTACAGTCACACACCATCCCTACAGTCACACACCATCCCTACAGTCACACCATCCCTACAGTCACACACCATCCCTACAGTCACACATCATCCCTACAGTCACATCATCCCTACAGTCACATCATCCCTACAGTCACATCATCATCCCTACAGTCACACATCATCCCTACAGTCACACCATCCCTACAGTCACACATCATCCCTACAGTCACACATCATCCCTACAGTCACACATCATCCCTACAGTCACACATCATCCCTACAGTCACACATCATCCCTACAGTCACATCATCCCTACAGTCACATCATCCCTACAGTCACATCATCCCTACAGTCACACACCATCCCTACAGTCACACATCATCCCTACAGTCACATCATCCCTACAGTCACATCATCATCCCTACAGTCACACACCATCCCTACAGTCACACATCATCCCTACAGTCACATCATCCCTACAGTCACAGCATCCCTACAGTCACACATCATCCCTACAGTCACATCATCCCTACAGTCACACACCATCCCTACAGTCACACATCATCCCTACAGTCACATCATCCCTACAGTCACACATCATCCCTACAGTCACATCATCCCTACAGTCACATCATCCCTACAGTCACACATCATCCCTACAGTCACATCATCATCCCTACAGTCACACACCATCCCTACAGTCACACATCATCCCTACAGTCACATCATCATCCCTACAGTCACACACCATCCCTACAGTCACACATCATCCCTACAGTCACATCATCATCCCTACAGTCACACATCATCCCTACAGTCACATCATCATCCCTACAGTCACATCATCCCTACAGTCACATCATCCCTACAGTCACACATCATCCCTACAGTCACATCATCATCCCTACAGTCACATCATCCCTACAGTCACACCATCCCTACAGTTACACATCATCCCTACAGTCACATCATCCCTACAGTCACACATCATCCCTACAGTCACATCATCCCTACAGTCACACCATCCCTACAGTCACATCATCCCTACAGTCACACATCATCCCTACAGTCACATCATCATCCCTACAGCCACATCATCCCTACAGTCACATCATCCCTACAGTCACACATCATCCCTACAGTCACACATCATCCCTACAGTCACATCATCCCTACAGTCACATCATCCCTACAGTCACATCATCCCTACAGTCACACATCATCCCTACAGTCACATCATCCCTACAGTCACACATCATCCCTACAGTCACACACCATCCCTACAGTCACATCATCCCTACAGTCACACATCATCCCTACAGTCACATCATCCCTACAGTCACATCATCCCTACAGTCACATCATCCCTACAGTCACACATCATCCCTACAGTCACATCATCCCTACAGTCACACATCATCCCTACAGTCACACACCATCCCTACAGTCACATCATCCCTACAGTCACACATCATCCCTACAGTCACATCATCCCTACAGTCACATCATCCCTACAGTCACATCATCCCTACAGTCACACATCATCCCTACAGTCACACATCATCCCTACAGTCACACACCATCCCTACAGTCACACATCATCCCTACAGTCACACACCATCCCTACAGTCACATCATCATCCCTACAGTCACATCATCATCCCTACAGTCACATCATCCCTACAGTCACATCATCCCTACAGTCACACATCATCCCTACAGTCACATCATCCCTACAGTCACATCATCCCTACAGTCACATCATCCCTACAGTCACACATCATCCCTACAGTCACATCATCCCTACAGTCACACATCATCCCTACAGTCACACATCATCCCTACAGTCACACACGGAGGTGGAAACATGATGCTTTGGGGTGTTTCTCTGATAAAGGTTCAGGCCGACTTTGCCGCATTGAGGGTCCAATGGACGGGGCCATGTATTGTACAATCTTGGAGGAGAACCTTCTTCCCTCATCCAGAACACTGAAGATGGGTCATGGATGGGTCTTCCAGCATGATAATGACCCAAAACATATCACCAAGGCAACAAAGGAGGGGCTCATGAAGAAGCACATGAAGGTCATAGAGTGGCCTATCCAGTCTCCAGACCTTAATCCTATAGAACATTTATGGAGGAGCTGAAACTTCGAGTTGCCAAGAGACCTTAAGGATTTAGAGAAGATCTGTAGAGAAGAGAGGACCAAAATCCCTCCTGAGATGTGTGGAAACTGATCACCACCTACAAGAAACGTCTGACCTCTGTGATCGCCAACAAGGGTTTCTCCACCAACTACTAAGTCATGTTTTGCTTGAGGATCAAATACTTATTTTACTCACTGAACTCCATTTATAACATTTGTATTGTGTGTTTTCTGGATTTTTGGTTGATATTCTGTCTCTATCATATAAAATACACCTATGATAAAAATTATAGACCCTTCATTTCTTTGTAAGGGGCAAACTTACGCAATCTACAGGGGAGCAAATCATTATCCCCCCCCCCCCCCCACACTGTACATTTGATGACTAAATTCTATGTTTTTTTCTTTTTTTAACTGAAAACTTCAGAAATGATGAAACTTTGTTTCCCTTTAACAAGCAGGAATGTGGCCATAAATCAGGAAAATGTCAGAATTGTGAGTGTGGGACAGGATGGAAAAGTGGAATGTTCTAGAACATGTTGAGGCGAGTTCCCCTGTGCTATGTGTAGCTGAGCACGTAGATCGGGGGGGGGGGGGGGGGGGGTCTTTATGGATCTATAGTGCAGAATTCCTTTATTCCCTGCAAAGTTCAGCAAGTGATAGATGCCGAACGTCCCTTCATTCCAGGACAAGCCTGAGGGATTAAAGAATATGTACACCCAACATTTCATATTCCTGATACGTGGCGGCTCTACCATGTACTGGTATGAGAAAGTCTCCCGTTCTCTTTGTATCGCTTCCTTTGTGTGAAATTCCCTGGTGATCCCGCCAATCCCTTCTGCTTCCCTATTAAAAACTGACCACACTAAGCAGGAGAACACAGTGTGGTCAGTTCTCTAGCTATGCTGGGAAATTAGCCTGCTCTCCTCCAATGATCAGACTTGTCCTGATCACCTCCCCCTCCCTGTACAGCCATTCACTGGGAAGCTCAGTTTGCTGTTGTTTCTCCTCCCCCCTCCCCCAGCTCTTATACAGCTGAGAAGAGAGAGAATGTAATCACTTATAAAAAAAGGGGAACAAAAATGTTTTTTTAAAATTATATATATATATATATCTATACACAAATGTTTTGCCTTTTACCTCTCTTTTAAACTGAATGGGTTGGTGAGGGTTTATATATATACAGTACTTTAACCACTTCAAGATCACAATATGTATATATATGTTGCGACTTGCAAGTGGTTTACTGGGATTATGGCTGAAGATATCATCATAACCCCAGTATTTTTTTTTTTCAGCCGGCGATTTTCTTTCTAATGAAAGTGGTCTGAGAGGCTAATTAGCCTCTGGATCACTTTCAGAAGCATTGGGAGGAGTCAACCCCCCCACCACCACCACCACTGCTCACCGGTGTTTCTCGGGCTTACCACTTTTACCGGCGAGCCCGGGAAACGATCCGACGATTCGTACAGCTGGCCATAGAGGTGAACAGAGGCCATGTCATCTCTGATCACCTCTATGATCTAGGGCAGGGGTAAGCAACCTCGGCCCTCCAGCTCTGGTGAAACTACAAGTCCCATGAGGCATTGGGAGACCCCGACAATCACAGGCATGACTCCTAGAGTCAGAGGCAGTGGCGGCTGGTGCTCAAAATTTTTGGGGGGGGGGTGCAAAAAATAAAAAAATAAAAATCATCAATTGCAGCCACTGTGCCAACAATTGCAGCCACTGTGCCATCAAACGCTGCCACTGTGCCCATCAAATGCTGCCACTGTGTCATCAATTGCAGCCACTGTGCCAAACGCTTCCACTGTGCCATCAAATGCTGTCACTGTGCCAAACGCTGCCACTGTGCCCATTAAATGCTGCCACTGTGCCCATCATAGGTTGCCAGTGTGCCCATCATATGCTGCCAGTGTGCCCATTAAATGCTGCCAGTGAGCCCTTGAATGCCCCCAGTGTGATGCCCACCCGCTCGCCGTCTGCCCGGGACTTACCCTGTCTTGGTGGGGCAGCAGGTGCCGGCGACGAGCGGGGTCCTTCGTGCGTCTCCTGCCATCCTCATCTCCCGTCCTCTCCTCCTGATAGGCGTCCAATAGCGGCACCTGTTGTTTCAGCCAATCAGATGACGGGTAACTGACCCGAGCACCTGATTGGCGAAGAGGCAGTTTAGTGTTAGGAAAGCGAATATTCATTTACTTTTCTAACACGGCTGAGTGGCCTGCGAGCGCCCCCCCAGCATGGCGCTCGCAGGCCACCTTTTTTGACGCCTATCAGAGCCTCTGGCTCTAATCAATTGCTTCAAAAACACCCCCCCTCCCCTGCCACTGTAATTCAGGTGCCCGGCGCCCCAAAAGGGGCCGGGTGCCTGAATAGGGGGTGGCAGCAGCGGCCATAGATAGATTTGTGCATTGCATGAATCTATGTATTGGTGATAGAGGGGGGTGGCATGAGAGAGGGGGTGGTGCCCGTGCGCCCTTAATGCACAGGCCGCCACCGGGCAGAGGCATGATGGGATTTGTAGTTTCACCACAGCTGGAGGGCCGAGGTTGCCTACCCCTGATCTAGGAGGACCGGAGAGATGTCATGGCGCCACTCCCGGTCTAGGGTGAAAGTAAACAATTTTTAAAAAAATGTTTTTTTTTTTTTTTGATCTTTTGCTTTTAAAGGTAAAGGAGAGATTTGGGGTCTTACAGACCCCAAATCTCTTCATAAAGAGAACCTGTCATCCATTATTTCTATAACAAGGGATGATAATATTCCTTGTTATAGGAATAAAAGCGATCAAAAAAAAAAAAAAAAAAATTAAAGGAACAGTGTAAGAATAAAAAATAAAATAAATAAGAAAAAAAAAATTGAATGTGCCCCCGTCCCTCCGCGCTCACGCGCAGAAGGGAACGAGCACGTAAGTCGCACACGCATATGTAAACGGCGTTCGCACCGCACATGGGAGGTATCGCCGCAAATGTCAGAGCGAGAGCGATAATTCTAGTGCTAGACCCCCCTCTGTATCTCTAAACTGGTAACCTGTCAAACTTTTTAAAACGTTGCCTATGGAGATTTTTTTTTTTATTTCTTTATTTTAACAAAGGGGAAAAAAAGAAACAGCATCTTCCATGATTGACACCTAAAACTTATATACAAATAACAAACAGCAAACCATCAGATCAAACGCCACATAGCGATTAAATTAGAGCCAATCTGGGATAACATAATAAAAGTATATCAGTGAAACATTCAAACCTCGGTCAAGAAGAAGCGCATACCCCCAGATCCAAGACCGGGCGCGGTCAGAACCCACAGGAGTTATCAAACTGTTCCCCTCCTTCCCCCCCCCCCCCCCCCCCAAAAAAAAATAAAAAAAATAAAAAACGAATAAATAATACAAAAATCTTCTCTTCCCCTCCCCCCTCCAAAGAATGTCTGGGAGGGGGAAACACATCCCGCCTATGGAGATTTTTAAGTGCAGTAGTTTGTCACCATTCCACAAGTGTGCGCAATTTTAAAGCGTGACACGTTTGGTATCTATTTACTCGGCATGACATCCTCTTTTTATATTTTACCAAAAAAAATAGGTTATATATTGTGGGGTTTTTTTTTTTGCACAAAAATGAAAGTGTATTTTTTTTTTCCCAAAAAAAAAATTGAGTTTGAAAAACCGCTGCGCAAATACCGTGTGACATCAAAAATTGCATAACCCACCAATTTATTCTCTATGGCCTTTGCTTTAAAAAAAAAAAAAAATATATATATATATATAGATATATATATATAGATATAGATATATCTATATATATATAGATAGATCTATCTATCTATATCTATCTATCTATCTATATATCTATCTATATATATATCTATATATATATATATATATATATATATATATCTATATATCTATATATCTATATCTATATCTATCTATATATATATATATATATATAGATAGATATAGATATATATATATAGATATATATCTATATCATCTATCTATATATATAATGTTTGGAGGTTCTACGTAATTTTCTAGCAAAAAAATACAGATTTTTAGTTCTAAACAAAAAGTGCCAGAAAAGGCCTGGTCCTTAACCGCTTCAGCCCCCCGAGGATTTTACCCCCTTTCCTGACCACAGCACTTTTTGCGATACGCCACTCCGTCGCTTTAACTGACAATTGCGCGGTCGTTGCGACGTTGCACCCAAACAAAATTGACATCCTTTTTCCCCCCCACAAATAGAGCTTCCTTTTGCTTGCATTTGATCGCCTCTGCGGTTTTTATTTTTTGCGCTATAAACAAAAAAGGTGCGACAATTTTGAAAAAAAACAAAAAAAAAACGCAATTTTTTTTTACTTTTTGCTATAATAAATATCCCCCAAAAATATATATAAAAAAAACCTATTTTGTTTCCTTAGTTTAGGCCGATATGTATTCTTCTACATATTTTCGGTAAAAAAAAAATTGCAATAAGCGTATATTGATTGGTTTGCGCAAAATGTATAGCGTCCACAAATTAGGGGATAGTTTTATCAATTATGGCATTTTTATTTAAATTTTTTTTTTTTTAATTAGTAATGGCGGGGATCTGCGATTTTTTTTTTATCGGGACTGCGACGTTATGGTAGACACATCGGACATTTTTGACACTATTTTACACACCCACACTCACTCAGGTTGAACTGGATGGACTGGTGTCTTTATTCAACCTTACTAACTATGTAACTATGTAACTATATTTTGGGACCATTGTCATTTATACAGCGATCAGAGCTATAAAAATGCACTGAGTAAATGACACTGGCAGTGAAGGGGTTAACCACTAGAGGGCAGTGAAGGGGTTAAGTGTGCCCTAGGGAGTGATTCTAACTGTGGGGGGGGGGGGGAGGGGCTTTAACACACAGGACAGCGATCACCGCTCCCGATGACAGGGAGAAGTGATCTCTGTCATGACACTACGCAGAAGCATCTCTCCGTTCTTCCTCTTCCGTGATACGATGGCGGGCACCCGGCGGACATCGAGTCCACGGGACCCGCGGTCACGGAGACTGCGGCGGGCTCGCGCCCGCGACACTGCTTCTTAAAGGGGACGTACCTGTATGCCTTTTTGCCTACCAGCGCCATTCTGCCGTCGTACATCGGCATGTGCTGGTCGACAAGCGGATAAACTCCACTAGTGATGGAATAAATGTATTGGTAGCTTATGGGGTTGATTTACTAATAGTGGAGAGTGTAAAATCTGGTGCAGCTGTGCATGGGAGCCAATCGGCTTCTAACTTCGGCTTGTTCCATTAAGCTTTAAGAATAAAAACTAGAAGCTGATTGGCTCCCATGCAGAGCTGCACCAGATTCAGTAAATCTCCAGTTTCAGTAAATCCACCCCCCATTTCTATCTCTTAGATCAGGGGGTCTCAACCTGGTGTCCCTCCGGCTGTTGGGGAACTACAAGTCCCATCATTCCTCCACCTGTGGGAGTCATGCCTGTAACTGTCAGCCTCATGGGACTTGTAGTTCCACAACAGCTGGAGGGCCGCTAGTTTGAGACCCCCATTTGGCTCCACTTGTGACATTTCCCTCTAGTAGTTGATGTCTTGCCCTCGGCATTAAAGTCATCGGGAGAGTTCCTCTGCCTGTCTCTGTAATAAACTGTGATATAAAGAAGCTTAGTAAATGTGGAGAAGCTCTGCTGACTTCCATCATCCAATCACATGCAAGCAAAAATTCAGTTTTTTCTTTTTTTGTTTTTTTATAGCAGTGCTTTAGCGGCTTATGGAGAAAGGAAAATTCAGAATTCGTCACCTTTTCAGGGGCATTGATCACTCCGGTGTTGTACCCGAACTGCAGGGAGCCGATGGCCGCCACCAAGACCGTGAAGACCAGCGTGCTCGTGAGCCTGCCCTGTAGAGAGAGATAGAAGAGACATTTAGGATTCTAATTATACTTTAAAAAAAGGCCAACGCACAAATGTCTCGGCATTCGCACAGCCGACGCGATGAATCCCCATAATGCGTGTCATTTCTATATTTCCTATAGCTCCATCTAGTGGCCATGATGCGGTATCTTCCTGATATACTGCAGTCAGGAAAATACTGCATTATAACCACTAGATGGTGTCTGACAGTCATAGAAAATCCACGTATTAGACACAATTTTAGGATTATTTATGACGGCTGTACGAATTTTTTTTTTTTAATAAATAGACCTGTTCACAGCTATTCCTACTGCAAGAGGAGCAAAGAAGGACCGACATCCACATAGACATCATTTCTACTTCCAAAAAATTTTGTTTCGGACTCCAAAGATCTGCTGGGAGGCCAACTGGCTCGTGTCTAATGCGGCCCTAGAATGTTAGTCATGTGACTAAAGAGTCACATGACACCAGGGAGGGAAAACGGCTGATTGGGGCCCAATTTGGACATTTTCACTTAGGGGTTGTACTGACTTTTGTTGCCAGCGGTTTAGACATTAATGGCTGTGTGTTGAGTTATTTTGAGGGGACAGCAAATTTACACTGTTATACAAGCTGTACACTCACTACTTTACATTGTAGACAAGTGTCATTTCTTCAGTGTTGTCACATGAAAAGAGAGAAGAAAATATTTACACAAATGTGAGGGTGTACATACTTTTGTGAGATACTGTGTGTATGAATGTGAGTGAGGGACCTTAGATTGTAAGCTCCTTGAGGGCGGGGACTAAAGTGAATGTACAATGCTCTGCACTCCGAGCCCACCCTATTTTTGAAGCCTATTAGAGCCTCTGGCTCTAATCAGGTGCTTCAAAAAATCCCCCCTCCCACCCCCGCCATAGGAATTCATGTGACCGGCATCTTGAAAGGGGCCAGGCGCATGTATGGGGGGGCGCCTATGCGTCCACAAGGGGCAGGCCGCTCCTGCGCTGGATCTCTAAGCAGGTGAGTCTGTAGGGGGGGCAGCACCGGATAGGAGGTGAGTATTCCAATCAGAGCTGCTTTTTGTATTTTCAGGAGCTGGGGGGGGGGGGGGGGGGTTATTTTTTCTTTAAAAAGTAAAAATAAAAAAAGCTGCCACTATAAATGCCAAAAAACGCCGAAACGTCATTGTCTTGCAACCATGGCAACGGTACTCAGTTTTAAAAAAGGAGATCTTAGAATCTCTATCCATCTGTGCTTGTAACGTGCAGATTCCTTTTCCTATATATCGGCACAGACTGCAATATCCATGGAGAGAATGCTGTGCTAGAGGAAGAGACCCAAAGGACGTCATATGACATCTTTCAGGATAACAGCCGGCGATCGGTGGTGTGGCATGTCAGTCTGACACACCGCAAGACCGATCCCCGTAAAGAGCCTCTGATGGTGACTCTTTGCCATGTGATCAGCCATGTGATCAGCCATGTCCAATCACAGCTGATCACGATGTAAACAGGAAGAGCCGTGTATCGGCTTTTCATCACTTGCATCTGTCAGACAGGAGTAGAGGAGAGCCAATCAGCTGCTCTCCTGACATGGGGGGGGGTCTGCGCTGATTGATTATCAGCGCAGCCCCCCTGAGGATGCCCCGCCCAGGACCACCAGGGATTGCCACCACTGATGACCACCAGGCATGCCACCCATGGCCACCAGGGATGCCAATCTGTGCCCAAACTTTATGCCAATCAGTGCCCAGTAATAATGCCTGCCTTATCAGTGATGCCTGCCCATCAGTGCCACCTATCAGTGCCCAGTGCTTTGTATACTGTAAAATGTCAATAATGTTGTCTAAATTAGAATATTTTTTATAAATTTCCCTAGAATAACAAATCCCCCTGAAGAAGACCATAAATGAAAGGGTCGAGATGCATTGGGGTATTCATGTGGATAGCAGTGTTGTTATGTCATTTGCAAACCTTGTTCTCCTTGGTGTATTGTTTGCCATGAGTGATGGTTCATGTTGCTGTTTTGTGTCGCCAACCAGAGCTTATCATTTAAATTCATTGTATATTTGAATCCATTTTTTAGCCATTATAAAAGATTTTTAACCAACTATTTCTTTATAAATATCAGTGCCCCATCAGTGCCGCCTTATCAGTGCCCATCAGTGAAGAAGAAAACGTACTTATTTACAAAATTTTATAACAGAAACAAAGAAACTTTTTTTTTCAAAGTTTTCGTTTTGGTTTTTTTTGCCCAAAAAAAAAAAACCCAGCAGTGATCAAAAAGCACCAAAATAAAGCTCTATGTGTGGGAACAAAATGATAAAAAATGTCCTCTGTGTACAGTGTAGCATGACCGGGTAATTGTCATTCAAAGTGTGAGAGAGCTGAAATCTGAAAAATTGGCCTGGGCAGGAAGGGGGTAATGGTGCCCCGGTATTGAAGGGGTTAAAGAGACCCCGTCACCAGACCAATCAATTCAACAACCACATTCAAGTAGATTTATATTATGTATTCCCACCACTAGGTGGCGCTATAGGTGTACATTTCAAATCTGGGAAGTTTGGCACATCATGAAGTATGTGAAAGTCTCTATTAGGATTACAGATCAATATTTGTTTTACCGGTCGGATTGCGAATGTCGCCATGAGAAGCCATGAGCATATTTCTGGACCCAGCGAGATCCCTACTACAGATCCCATTGTTCCCCCTATTTACCTTTCATTACTCATTTATGGAGCCGTGGCACAGAGAACATGAAATCACTCACATAGGAGCTCACAATCTAATGCACTGCTAGCTGCACATCGGGAGTGTTTTGCTGCACCTAGTTTTGGGGTACAGCCCATTTCACCTTCCAACCCCACACAGGAGGGAATTGTGGGACACTTATAGCTGCGTGTAATCACCTGGCTCAATCTTCCCATATTGTATATACCAGGGGTCTTCAAACTGCAGCCCTCCAGGTGTTCAGGAACTACAATTCCCATCATGCCCTAGTCATGTCGGTGAATGTTGGAGTTTTACAAAGCCTCATGGGACGTGTAGTTCTGCAACAGCTGGAGGGCCGCAGTTTGAGGATCCCTGGTATATCCACTCACCGGCCACTTTATTAGGTACACCTGTTCAGTTGTTTGGTAACACAAATTGCTAATCAGCCAATCACACGGCAGCATCTCGATGCATTTAGGCGTCTAGACTTGGTGAAGACGACTTGCTGAAGTTCAAACCGAGCATCAGAATGGGGGAAGAAAGGGGATCTCGGTGACTTTGAACGTGGCATGGTTGTTGGTGGCAGACGGGCTGGTCTGAGTATTTCTGGGATTTTCACACACAACCATCTCTCGGGATTACAGAGAATGGTGGGAAAAAGAGAAAATATCCAGTGAGCGGCAGTTGTGTGGAGGAAAATGCCTTGCTGTGGTCAGAGGAGAATGGGAAGACTGGTTCCAGATGATAGAAAGGCAACAGTAACTCAAATAACCCCTCGTTACACCCAATGTATGCAGAATACCATCTCTGAATGCATAACGCATCCAACCTTTAAGCAGATGGGCTACAGCAGCAGAAGACCACACCGGGTGCCACTCCTGTCAGCTAAGAACAGGAAACTGAGGCTACAATTGGCACAGGATCACCAAAATTGGACAATAGAAGATTGGAAAAATGTTACTTGGTCTGATGAGTCTGGATTTCAGCTCCGACATTCAGATGGTGGGGTCAGAATTTTGCTCATGGATCCATCCTGCCTTGTATCACCGGTTCAGGCTGGTGGTGGGGGTGTAATGGTGTGGGGGATGGGATATCACCGGTTCAGGCTGGTGGTGGGGGTGTAATGGTGGAGGGGATGGGGTATCACCGGTTCAGGCTGGTGGTGGGGGTGTAATGGTGTGGGGGATGGGATATCACTGGTTCAGGCTGGTGGTGGGGGTGTAATGGTGTGGGGGATGGGATATCACCGGTTCAGGCTGGTGGTGGGGGTGTAATGGTGTGGGGGATGGGATATCACCGGTTCAGGCTGGTGGTGGGGGTGTAATGGTGTGGGGGATGGGATATCACCGGTTCAGGCTGGTGGTGGGGGTGTAATGGTGTGGGGGATGGAGTATCAACGGTTCAGGCTGGTGGTGGGGGTGTAATGGTGTGGGGGATGGGGTATCACCGGTTCAGGCTGGTGGTGGGGGTGTAATGGTGTGGGGGATGGGGTATCACCGGTTCAGGCTGGTGGTGGAGGTGTAATGGTGTGGGGGATGGGATATCACCGGTTCAGGCTGGTGGTGGGGGTGTAATGGTGTGGGGGATGGGATATCACCGGTTCAGGCTGGTGGTGGGGGTGTAATGGTGTGGGGGATGGGATATCACCGGTTCAGGCTGGTGGTGGGGGTGTAATGGTGTGGGGGATGGGGTATCACCAGTTCAGGCTGATGGGGTGGTGTAATGGTGTGGGGGATGGGATATCACCGGTTCAGGCTGGTGGTGGGGGTGTAATGGTGTGGGGGATGGGGTATCACCAGTTCAGGCTGATGGGGTGGTGTAATGGTGTGGGGGATGGGATATCACCGGTTCAGGCTGGTGGTGGGGGTGTAATGGTGTGGGGGATGGGATATCACCGGTTCAGGCTGGTGGTGGGGGTGTAATGGTGTGGGGGATGGGGTATCACCGGTTCAGGCTGGTGGTGGGGGTGTAATGGTGTGGGGGATGGGATATCACCGGTTCAGGCTGGTGGTGGGGGTGTAATGGTGTGGGGGATGGAGTATCACCGGTTCAGGCTGGTGGTGGGGGTGTAATGGTGTGGGGGATGGGGTATCACCGGTTCAGGCTGGTGGTGGGGGTGTAATGGTGTGGGGGATGGGATATCACCGGTTCAGGCTGGTGGTGGGGGTGTAATGGTGTGGGGGATGGGATATCACCGGTTCAGGCTGGTGGTGGGGGTGTAATGGTGTGGGGGATGGGGTATCACAGGTTCAGGCTGGTGGTGGGGTGTAATGGTGTGGGGGATGGGGTATCACAGGTTCAGGCTGGTGGTGGGGGTGTAATGGTGTGGGGGATGGGGTATCACCGGTTCAGGCTGGTGGTGGGGGTGTAATGGTGTGGGGGATGGGATATCACCGGTTCAGGCTGGTGGTGGGGGTGTAATGGTGTGGGGGATGGGATATCACCGGTTCAGGCTGGTGGTGGGGGTGTAATGGTGTGGGGGATGGGGTATCACAGGTTCAGGCTGGTGGTGGGGTGTAATGGTGTGGGGGATGGGGTATCACAGGTTCAGGCTGGTGGTGGGGTGTAATGGTGTGGGGGATGGGGTATCACCGGTCCTCTGTGATTGCTTTATGACTTTTATTGCAGGACCCCAAACCCCATACAAGTGTTTCCACAATGTGATGAAGGAAGTCTCTGCAGCCCCTGAAATGTGTTGGCTTTCATCCATACATAATAAAGAGGACCTGTCACTCCATTGAGAAGTCTTCAATCTTCGCTCCTAATACACAGATGGATCTTGTGATAAATAGTCGCTCTCATCCTTCCTCTGTCATTAAATTCCTCGATTTCTGACCACTTTAAAGCCAATTGGATGACGGGTCTCAGGACCCGCTTCCTGATTGGCCAGGAGGAGAATCAGTGTTACAATGGAGAATATTCATTGGCTATTGTCACACCACTGGGTGGGCTTCGGGGCGCAGTGCTCTGCGGGCCAAGACCCCCCTTTTTTTAAGCCTATTAGAGCCTCTGGCTCTAATTACGTAGTTAAAAAAATAAAATAAACCTCATTGGAATCCGGTGCCCTGTATGTAGATCAGGGGGCCGGACGCATGGATAGGGAGGGGGCGGCGCCCGTGGAAATCTTTATCACTGCAGCTACCTGTAGGGATCTGCTGTACAATCCTAGGGTGGTGTGCAATCCACAAACTCACTACCAGCAAATCAGTGAAAGTAGCCACAGCCCAAGTAGAAAAGCCCGTTACCTGCCAGCATGCTGCAGAGAAGGGGCCTTGCTCTCTGTATGGAAGCAGTGGTCTCTCTGCAGAGAATCAACATACCTCCTGATAAGCTTGAGTTAAATGCATACATTATCATTATTCCACATGATATGACTGAGAACAGCAGAGGAAGAACTTCAATAAACAAAGCAAAGAAAACTGGAGCCCATCAGAGTCCCCACCGGGGCCTCTTTGTATCACAGACCCTATCAAAGTCCCCCTTACATCTGAGTCCCCCCATTTAACCTGAGTCCCCCATACATCAGACTGCTCCCTTATATCAGAGACCCCATCAAAGTCCCCCTTATATTGCAGTCCTCCTTACAACTGAGTCACCCCATATCCAAGTTCCCTATACATCAGAGTCCCCCTTTGCATCAGGGTCCCCATCGGAGCCCCTTCACATCAGCCATCCTTTCAGAGATCCCTTATAACAGAGACCCCAAAAAGACCCCCTTACATCTTCGTCATCTGATAATCAGATTCTCCCCCCCCCTTACATTGGGTTTCCCATGAAAGCCCCCTCATATCAGAGTACCCGTCAAAGTCCCCTCTTAAATCTGAGTACCCCATATGTCAGAGCCCCCCCTCTTACATCTGGGTCCCCATCAGAGCCCCCATTACATTTGAGTCCTCCTTACATCTGAGTCGCCCCTTAGATCCAAGTCCCTCATACATCAAAGACCCCTTTACATCAGGGTCCCCATCAGATCCCCTGCACTATATCAGGGGACCCATCAAAGACCCCTTTACATCAGGGTCCCCATCAGATCCCCCCACTATATCAAGGGACCCATCAAAGACCCCTTTACATCTGGGTCCCCGTCAGATCCCCCCACTATATCAGGGGACATATCAAAGACCCCTTTACATCAGGGTTCTCATCAGATCCTCCGCACTACATCAGGGGACCCATCAAAGATCCCTTTACATTAGGGCCTCCATCAGACCCCCCCACTATATCAGGGGACCCATCAAAGATCCCTTTACATTAGGGCCTCCATCAGACCCCCCCACTATATCAGGGGACCCATCAAAGATCCCTTTACATTAGGGGCCCCATCGGATCCCCCCCCACTACATCAGGGGACCCATCAAAGATCCCTTTACATCAGGGGACCCATCAGATCCCCCCCCACTATATCAGGGGACCCGTCAAAGACCCCTTTACATTAGGGCCTCCATCAGACTCCCCCACTATATCAGGGGACTCAACAAAGATCCCTTTACATCAGGGTCCCCATCAGATCCCCCCCCCACTATATCAGGGGACTCAACAAAGATCCCTTTACATTAGGGTCCCCATCAGATCCCCCCACTATATCCTATCAAAGACCCCTTTACATCAGAGTCCCCCCACCTATTACATCTGAGGGCCGGATACAATCTTGCGGTGGGCCATGTGTGGCCCCTGGACGGTAGTCTGGAGCACGGAGCCCCGCGACAAACAACGAAAACGGAATGGAAGTAAATATGTGTCATTTATAATGTAACAAAGATCCGTCTTTGGTGTTTGTAGGGATCCCGCCATGCAGGTCACCAGCAAAGTGTGGCCCTAAACCCCTCTGAAATGTTCTGTAATGGGGGTCAGAAGAACGCCGCGTACCTTTGTGGGTTCCATCGTGCCGATCGATGACCTCGGAGGGTTAATTCACAATCTTGCAGAGCAATCCAGTAAAATGTGTCGGCAAGTCGTGTCCTGTCCCCGGCAATCCCAGATGTTTCCCAACAACCTCCTCCTTCTTCTGTATTATTTGTGATCCTTCGATGTGCGGAGAACGTTCTCCTGTGTTGTCTTCTGACTGCCCGGCGAGGGTGGAAAGCTTTATATCTGCCAACCCAACCTGCTTATTTCAACACTATGAAGATTGCAACCGCCTCCCCATCACTTGTCAGTCATCACTTCCACTAACACTCCCCCCCCCCCCCCCCAGACACGTCACACCAAGACCACAAGTGTTAAAAAGGAAATCCAATGAAATCCACAAAAGTAAGTACACCCCTCACATTTCTGTAAATCTTTTCTTCTATCTTTTCATGTGACAACACTGAAGAAATGACACTTTGCTACAATGTAAAGTAGTGAGTGTACAGCTTGTATAACAGTGTAAATTTGCTGTCCCCTCAAAATAACTCAACACACAGCCATTAATGTCTAAACCGCTGGCAACAAAAGTCAGTACACCCCTAAGTGAAACTGTCCACATTGGGCCCTAATTAGCCATTTTCCCTCCCCGATGTCATGTGAGTGTTACAAGGTCTCAGGTGTAAATGGGGAGCAGGTGTGTTAAATTTGGTGTTATCACTCTCACTCTCTCATACTGGTCACTGGAAGTACAGCATGGCACCTCATGGCAAAGAACTCTCTGAGGATCTGAAAAAAAAATAAAAAAATTTTGCTCTACATAAAGATGGCCTAGGCCAGGCTTTCTCAACCCTTTTTAACCCTAGAGGAACCCCAAAAATAATTTTCATGTCTCGAGGAACCCTGACTAAAACCAAATCATCAGGGCTCAATAGGAACAATGCACCTCATATTGGTGGTCAATAGGAAGAATGTCCCTCGTAAAGTGCTCTTCAGAATGCCACCCTTAAATACAGCTAAAAAGATATTTGGTGTCATGCTGCTGGCTTTGCTAAGCGATGCTGAACCTTAAACTCTGTGGAGGCCATCAAATAGGTGGTTCATCAGCCACAGCTCAGGGAACCCCCAGCAACCTCTGGAGGAACCCTGGTTGAGAATGGCTGGTCTAGGGTATAAGAAGATTGCCAAGACCCTGAAACTGAGCTGCAGCACGGTGGCCAAGACCATACAGCAGCTTTCTCAACCTTTTAACCCTAGAGGAACCCCAAAAATAATTTTCATGTCTCGAGGAACCCTTACCAAAACCAAATCATCAGGGGTCAAAAGGAACAATGCTCCTTATATTGGTGGTCAATAGGAAGAATGTCCCTCTTAAAGTGCTCTTCAGAATGCCACCCTTAAATACAGCTAAAAAGATATTTGGTGTCATGCTGCTGGCTTTGCTAAGCGATGCTGAACCTTAAACTCTGTAGACGCCATCAAATAGGTGGTTCATCAGCCACAGCTCAAGGAACCCCCAGCAACCTCTGGAGGAATCCCAGGGTTCCACGGAACCCTGGTTGAAAATGGCTGGCCTAGGCTATAAGAAGATTGCCAAGACCCGGAAACTGAGCTGCGGCACGGTGGCCAAGACCATACAGCGGTATAACAGGACAGGATCCACTCAGAACAGGCCTCGCCATGGTCCACCAAAGAAGTTGAGGTCACGTGCTCAGCGTCATATCCAGAGGTTGTCTTTGGGAAATAGATGTATGAGTGCTGCCAGCATTGCTGCAGAGGTTGTAGGGGTGGGGGGGGGGGGGGGGGGTCAGCCTGTCAGTGCTCCTCTGACATCAACAAGGCATTTTCCTCCACACAACTGCCGCTCACTGGATATTTTCTCTTTTCCCCACCATTCTCTGTAAACCCAAGAGATGGTTGTGCGTGAAAATCCCAGAAATACTCAGACCAGTCCATCTGGCACCAACCACCATGCCACATTCAAAGTCACTTTAAACCCCTTTCTTCCCCATTCTGATACTCGGTTTGAACCTCAGCAAGTCGTCTTCACCACTTCTAGATGCCTAAATGTATTGAGTTGCTGCCATGTGATTGGCTGATTAGCAATTTGTGTTGCCAAGCAATTGAACAGATGTACCCAATAAAGTGGTGTGTGTATATACATATATATATATATATACACAGTATTTATGGGCTACACCAAAAGTTATGCAAAAGTGGGCATAACCTTTTTATTAACTTACATAGGTCATTCAAACTTCACATGTTAATAAATTAACTCTTCCTCTATCATAGTCATTCTCAACCAGGGTTCCTCCAGAGGTGGCCAGGGTTCCTCCAGAGGTGGCCAGGGTTCCTCCAGAGGTGGCCAGGGTTCCTCCAGAGGTGGCCAGGGTTCCTCAAGCTGTGACTAATATGACCTCCCACCTGTGGTGCCTTCATAGTTCCAGGTCTGGTGGCACTTGGAGGAGCCAGTAGGGGGAACATTGTGGCCACCACTGAAGTTGAGCATTCCTCTCACTGACCCCCACCAATGTAAGCAACATTTTCGACCAATGATGCCTGATAGACTAATCTTCAAGGGTTCCCTGAGACCCTGAGGATTATTCCAAGGGGTCCTCTGGGGTAAAAAGGTTGAGAAAGACTGCTCTATAGTAACTCTTCCTATTTTTCATTGCAGGTAAATAATGGATTCCAAGCAATGTGCCGTCATTGAGTTCTTGATGAAGGAGATGTGCAGGCTGTCCAACATCCACAGTAGGGATGGGCCGAACATCCCCCTGTTCAATTGGCAGCAGAACACCCGAAAAAGGGAAATGTTCTAACCCGAACAGCAAACCCCATTGAAGTCTATGGGAGTCGAACAGGAAAAATCTAAAGTGCTCATTCTGAAGGCTTATATGCAAGTAATTAGCCATAAAAGGGGTATGGGGGTCTGTTTTTTTCAGGAGCAGTGATTTTAATGATGCTTAAAGTGCAATAATGAAAATAAATTCCTTTAAATATCGTCCCTGGGGCCCCCCCTTAGTGTGCCTATAAAGTCGCACATTTGTAGCATATACAGAACATGCTACAGCAAAACTGACAAAGAAAAATATCCAATTTAAAGTAATTCGCAGTTACAATTGCTGGCACCCGGCTTTTAAAAAATAAAGAGAAAAATGGCATGGGGGCCCTTCGGGTCTGGTATGGATTTTAAGGGGAACCCCATACCAGAATTAAAAAAAAAAGGCGTGGGGTCCCCCCCAGATCCATACCAGACCCTTATCTGAGCATGCAGCCTGGCAGGGCGAGCGCCCCCCCTTTTCCTGTACCAAAACAGGCCACATGCCCTCAACATGGGAGGGTTAGTGCTTTGGGCAGGAGGTGCATGGGGACAAGGGCCTCTTCCCAACAACCCTGGATTGTGGTTGTTGGGGTCTGCGGGTTGAGGGGCTTATCGGAATCTGGAAGCCCCCTTTAACATGGGGGCACCCAGATACAGTCCTCCCCACCCCCTATATTAATGGGTATCGGGTATCGGCATCGTACCCGTACCCACTTACCAAAAAAAGTGAAAACCACAAAGGACAGTTTTTGACAAATCCTTTATTAATAAACAAAAAAAGTGTCCCGCAATGTAAATCCACCATCAATCACGACGCCCTACGGACCTGAAAAATAGGGAAAATGGAAAACACTCCTCCGTTTTTTTCTTTCTTTTTTTTTTTTTGTGGCAATTTTTTTATTCAGCTGTCAGCGGGGAATCCCACTGACAGCTGATGACTCATCGGTTGTTAAGGACGCGGCGGCCGGCTTCCCAGCCCTGTTCCTTAACAACCATCTTACACTGTGCCCAAATCAGGGCACAGAATGCATCGTTCTTCGGGGCGAACACCCTGCAAATTCGGGGTGTTCAGCGAACGTCCGAACAGGCAAATGTTTGGCCAGAACTCATGGTCGGGCCTTACCATTTGCCCATCCTTAACCCCTTTCCGACTGGCTCACGCCGATATACGTCGGCAGAAGGGCACCTACAGGCATGTTAACGTACCTGTACGTTGCCCTTTAAGACGCGGCATTGTGGGCACGCGCGGCCGCCGCGAGTGTGATCGCGGGTCCCGTGAACTCGATGTCTGCGGGGATAATCGCGATCGTCTCACGGGGAGGAAGAATGGGGAAATGCTGATGTAAACAAGCATTTTCCCGTTCTGCCTAGTGACAGGACACTGATCTCCTTGTAATTGGGGGCAGTGATCAGTGTTGAGTCACACGTAGCCCCTCCCCCCACAGTTAGAACACATCCCCAGGACACACTTAACCCCTGCAGCGCCCCGTCCTGGTTAACCCCTTCACTGCCAGTCACATTTACACATTAATCAATGCATTTTTAATCGCACTGATCGCTGTATAAATGTGAATGGTCCCAAAATAGCGCCAAAAGTGTCCGATCTGTCCGCCATAATGTCGCAGTCATGATAAAAATCGCAGATCGCCGCCATTACTATGCCCTATTTTGTAGACGCTATAACTTTTGCGCAAACCAATCAATAAACGCTTATTGCAAATTTTTTTACCAAAAATATGTAGAAGAATACGTATCGGCCTAAACTGAGGAAAAAATAAAAATTTGTATATATTTTTTTACATCGGAATAAACCTTGAATGGGTTCAGGGGGCCCGTGTGCAGGAGCCCTAACCCCACATATGTACTGGTCTATATGTTCTCCTATCTACACCAAATTTCATTCCAGAAATGTAAGCACTTAACGTGTTATTAAACCCACAACAGTAAAATCAGTCTCTATATGCAGTAAAGCATGCTTGTTAAACTCACCGTGGAACCTAAGGGGTTAATCCTCCGCATTGTGAAAAAAAGGCTGTTTGATCCTGTCTTCTCTATTCCTCCCCTTTTTCCACTGTCCCCAATCCAACTCCTGATAGTACAGAGCCTTGGGGGCACTCTGCACATGCTCAGTTTGGTGTGTATTGCTAGAGAGTTTTTTTTTTTTTTTCTTGGGAGACTGCATGTGATCAGCACAGGGCTAATCAGCACTGTCCAGACAGAAGGTCAGGGGTCCTGCAGCCTCATAGGACAATCAGGGGAGAATGAAAACTCCTCCTACAAGCTTAAACCAGACACTGATAGAAGTCACAAGTCTGCTGTATACTACTGATGAGAAAAAGTATATACTAAAATAATTGCATTTCCATATTCTGTGTACTGTGGGAGAGCAGATATAGTGACTGCAGCAGTGGCGGCTGGTGTTCAATATTTTTGGGGGGGCGCAAACAAACTGAAAAATTCTGAAAAAAAACCCCATCAATTGCAGCCTCACTGTGCCCAGCAAATGCAGCCACTGTGCAATCAAACGCAGCCACTGTACCATCAAACGCAGCCACTGTACCATCAAACGCAGCCACCGTGCCATCAAACGCAGCCACTGTATCATCAAACGCAGCCACTGTACCATCAAACGCAGCCACTGTATCATCAAACGCAGCCACTGTGCCATCAAACGCAACCACTGTACCATCAAACGCAGCCACTGTGCCATCAAACGCAACCACTGTACCATCAAACGCAGCCACTGTGCCATCAAACGCAACCACTGTACCATCAAACGCAGCCACTGTACCATCAAACGCAACCACTGTGCCCATCAAACGCAACCACTGTGCCCATCAAATGCAGCCACTGTACCATCAAACGCAACCACTGTACCATCAAACGCAGCCACTGTACCATCAAACGCAACCACTGTGCCCATCAAATGCAGCCACTGTACCATCAAACGCAGCCACTGTACCAAACGCAACCACTGTGCCCATCAAACGCAACCACTGTGCCCATCAAATGCAGCCACTGTACCATCAAACGCAACCACTGTGCCATCAAATGCAGCCACTGTGCCATCAAACGCAACCACTGTGCCATCAAACTCAGCCACTGTACCATCAAACGCAACCACTGTGCCATCAAACTCAGCCACTGTGCCATTAAACGCAGCCACTGTACCATCAAACGCAGCCACTGTACCATCAAACGCAGCCACTGTACCATCAAACGCAACCACTGTGCCATCAAACGCAGCCACTGTACCATCAAACGCAACCACTGTGCCATCAAACTCAGCCACTGTGCCATTAAACGCAGCCACTGTACCATCAAACGCAGCCACTGTACCATCAAACGCAGCCACTGTACCATCAAACGCAACCACTGTGCCATCAAACGCAGCCACTGTACCATCAAACGCAACCACTGTGCCATCAAACTCAGCCACTGTACCATCAAACGCAGCCACTGTACCATAAAACGCAACCACTGTGCCCATCAAACGCAGCCACTGTACCATCAAACGCAACCACTGTGCCTGTCAAACGCAGCCACTGTACCATCAAACGCAACCACTGTGCCATCAAACGCAGCCACTGTGCCATCAAACGCAGCCACTGTACCATCAAACGCAGCCACTGTACCATCAAACGCAACCACTGTGCCATCAAACGCAACCACTGTGCCATCAAACGCAACCACTGTGCCCATCAAATGCAACCACTGTACCATCAAACGCAACCACTGTGCCATCAAACGCAACCACTGTGCCATCAAATGCAACCACTGTACCATCAAACGCAACCACTGTACCATCAAACGCAACCACTGTGCCCATCAAATGCAACCACTGTACCATCAAACGCAACCACTGTACCATCAAACGCAACCACTGTGCCATCAAACGCAACCACTGTGCCCATCAAATGCAACCACTGTACCATCAAACGCAACCACTGTGCCATCAAACGCAACCACTGTACCATCAAACGCAACCACTGTGCCATCAAGCGCAGACACTGTGCCATAAAATGCCCCCACTGTGCCCATCAAACGCTGCCACTGTGCCATCAAATGCTGCCACTGTGCCCATCGAATGCTGCCACTGTGCCCCCCCGCCCGCCGTCTGCCCAGCACTTAACCTGTCTCGATGGGGCAGCGGGTGACGGCGGCGGGCGATGCCCTCTTCTCCCGTCCTCTCCTCCCATCCTCTCCTATGATTGGACGCCTGATGGGCATCCAATCACAGCGCCTGTCATTTCAGCCAATCAGGTGATGGGTAACAGACCAAGCACCTGATTGACGGAGAGGAGTTCAGTGTTAGGAAAGCGAGTACTCATTCGCTTTTCTATCACAGCTGGGTCTACTGCGAGCGCCAAGCATGATGCTGTTTACCTTTTTTGACGCCTGTTAGAGCCTATGGCCTATGGCTCTAATCAGGTGCTTCAAAAACACCCCCGCTGCTGTAATCCAGGCAGCCGGCGCCCGAAAAGGGGCCGGGCGCCTGAATAGAGGGTGGCAGCGGCGGCGATGGATAGATTCATGCAATGCATGAATCTATCTATTGGTGATAGAGGGGGTGGCTGGAGAGAGGGGGCGGCACCCGTGCTCCTTTATGGACGCACCCTCACTGGACTGCAGGCTCCTGGGGAGAGCAGAAATAGTGAATGTGGGTCCTGGGGAGATCAGATATGGTGACTGGAGGCTCCTGGGGAGACCAGATATAGTGAATGCAGAGTCCTGGGGAGATCAGATTTAGTGACTGTAGGCTCCAGGGGCAGATCCAGAGCCTAGTCTCGGGAGGGGCACTGCCAGAAAATACCTTTTTTTGCGGGCAATTTATCGGGGAAACGGCTGGTGTTGGCGCTTCAATCATCACGGCACCATGGTTATTATTGTGTCAGGATGATTGAAGCACATTATTACTATTCTTACATTGTAATATAAAATGAAATAGTTAAACTTACCATAATGCAGAATCAGTGGGAGCCCTGAGCGCGTCACTTTCCACGTCGCCTGCCATCAAAAGCGGATTGTCACTTGCCACGTCACCTGCTACACGTTGTAAATTGTCACTTGCCACGTCACCTGTCACCAGATGAGGATTGTCACTTGCCAGGTCACCTGCCACATGCTGTGAATTGTCACGTCACCTGTTACACGTTGCAGATTGTCACTTGCCACGTCACCTGCCACACGTTGTAAATTGTCACTTGCCACGTCACCTGTCACCAGATGAGGATTGTCACTTGCCAGGTCACCTGCCACATGCTGTGAATTGTCACGTCACCTGTTACACGTTGCGGATTGTCACTTGCCACTTCACCTGCCACCAAATGCGGATTGTCACTTGCCACATCACCTGTCACCAGATGCAGATTGTCACCTGCCACGTCACCTGCCACACATTGTGAATTGTCACTTGCTACGTCACCTGTCACCAGAACCAGATGCGGATTGTCACTTGCCACGTCACCTGCCACACATTGTTAATTGTCACTTGCCACGTCACCTGCTACATGTTGTGGATTGTCACTTGCCACGTCACCTGCCACATGTTGCGGATAGTCACTTGCCAAGTCACCTGCCACACATTGCGGATTGTCACTTATCACGTCACCTGCCACACCTTGCGGATTGTCACTTGCCACGTCGCCTGTCACCAGATGCGGATTGTCACCTGCCGTGTCACTTTCCTGCTAAGGTGGTCTCTTGCTATGTCCCAGAATCAGGCAGCAGAGAGATGATGTAATCTCTCTGCTGCCCACAGCTGCCTTCACAGTGAGGGCAGAACTGCAGGGATGCAGGGCGGGCGCAGGGTGGTGAGAGATGATGTCTTCTCTCTGCTCCCCTGCCCTACTGCCGGCTCCCTGATTGGCCAGCAGCCCACTCACAGGCACACACAGAGCCGCCCAGCTACCCCCCTCTCTCACCCGCCCACTCACCGACCTAGCCGCCCGCATTGTCACCCATGCCGAAGCCGCCCGCACTGTCACCCGCAGCGGAGCTGCCCGCACACCGCACTGTCACTCACGGTCAGAGCCGCCTGCACTGTCACTAGGCAGAGCCGCCCGCATTGTCACCCGCAGCGGAGCCACCCGCACACCGCACTGTCACCCACGGTCAGAGCCGCCCGCACTGTCTGTCACTAGGCAGAGCCGCCCGCACTGTCACCCGCAGCGGAGCCGCCCGCAAACCGCACTGTGATCCACGGTCAGAGCCGCCCGCACTGTCACTCGCGGAGGAGCCGCCGCCGCCCGCACTGTCTGTCACCCACATTCTCGGAGGGGGCAATTGCCCCGTTGCCCCCCCCTGGATCCACCCCTGGTAGGCTCCTGGGGAATTCAGATTTAGTGACTGCAGGGTCCTGGGGAGATCAGATTTAGTGACTGCAGGGTCCTGGGGAGAGCAGATATAGTGACTGTAGGCTCCTGGGGAGACCAGATATAGTGAATGCAGGCTCCTGGGGAGACCAGATATAGTGAATGCAGGCTCCTGGGGAGATCAAATATAGTGACTGCAGGCTCCTGGAGAGAGCAGATATAGTGACTGTAGGCTCCTGGGAAGATCAGATTTAGTGACTGCAGGCTCCTGGGGAGATCAGATTTAGTGACTGCAGGGTCCTGGGGAGAGCAGATATACTGACTGTAGGCTCCTGGGGAGATCAGATTTAGTGACTGCAGGCTCCTGGGGAAATCAGATATAGTGAATGCAGGCTCCTGCGGAGATCGGATATAGTGACTGCAGGCTCCTGGGGAGATCAGAAATAGTGACTGCAGGGTCCTGGGGAGACCAGATATAGTGACTGCAGGCTCCTGGGGAGACCAGATATAGTGAATGCAGGCTCCTGGGGAGATCAGAAATAGTGACTGCAGGCTCCTGGGGAGATCAGATATAGTGAATGCAGGCTCTTGAGGAGATTAGAAATAGTGACTGCAGGGTCCTGGGGAGACCAGATATAGTGACTGCAGGCTCCTGGGGAGACCAGATATAGTGAATGCAGGCTCCTGGGGAGATCAGAAATAGTGACTGCAGGGTCCTGGGGAGACCAGATATAGTGAATGCAGGCTCCTGGGGAGATCAAAAATAGTGAATGCAGGCTCCTGGGGAGAGCAGATATAGTGACTGCAGGCTCCTGGGGAGATCAGATATAGTGACTGCAGGCTCCTGGGGAGACCAGATATAGTGAATGCAGGCTCCTGGGGAGATCAGAAATAGTGACTGCAGGGTCCTGGGGAGACCAGATATAGTGAATGCAGGCTCCTGGGGAGATCAGAAATAGTGAATGCAGGCTCCTGGGGAGAGCAGATATAGTGAATGCAGGGTCCTGGGGAGATCAGAAATAGTGACTGCAGGGTCCTGAGGAGACCAGATATAGTGCCTGCAGGCTCCTGGGGAGACCAGATATAGTGAATGCAGGCTCCTGGGGAGAGCAGATATAGTGAATTCAGGCTCCCGGGGAGACCAGATATAGTGAATGCAGGCTCCTGGGGAGATCAGATTTAGTGACTGCAGAGTCCTGGGGAGATCAGATATAGTGAATGCAGGCTCCTGGGGTGACCAGATATAGTGAATGCAGGCTCCCGGGGAGACCAGATATAGTGAATGCAGGCTCCTGGGGAGATCAGATTTAGTGACTGCAGGCTTCTGGGGAGACCAGATATAGTGAATGCAGAGTCCTAGGGAGATCAGATATAGTGACTGCAGGCTCCTGGGGAGACCAGATATAGAGAATGCAGGCTCCTGGGGAGAGCAGATATAGTATCTGCAGGCTCCTGGGGAGATCAGATATAGTGACTGCAGGCTCCTGGGGAGACCAGATATAGTGACTGCAGAGTCCTGGGGAGATCAGATATAGTGACTGCAGGCTCCTGGGGAGACCAGATATAGTGACTGCAGAGTCCTGGGGAGATCAGATATAGTGAGTGCAGAGTCCTGGGGAGGCCAGATATAGTGAATGCAGAGTCCTGGGGAGATCAGATATAGTGAGTGCAGGCTCCTGGGGAGACCAGATATAGAGAATGCAGGCTCCTGGGGAGACCAGATATAGTGAGTGCAGGCTCCTGGATTTAGTAACAGTTTAAGGTCCATCCTATAGCAGTTTTACTGCTACAGGGCGAAACTTCTGCGCAGGATCACATAAATTACACACACATTTAAGCGCCTCATCCCTGGATTTGTAGGAAACAATAGTGAATTTAATGGGACTTTCTTGGTGCAATGTGAAAACTAAACAAAGTTTGAATTAAAAACTTAAATATTCATTAACATTAGCGGTTTAGATGTAGATCCTGACATGTTTCGCCCTTATATTGTGCTTCCTCAGGGGACGTTATCCGCTTAGGATCACATCCTTTAATATTAGGACAAAACATGTCAGGATCTACATCAATACCGCTATATAAAAAATAAAAAAATTAATTTGCTCTTTTTTTCCCTACCAAAGTGTAATTACCATTTAAAGTTTGAGCTTTACCAAAATGTAGCCAAAATCCTTCCGCTCACTCCTGGTCACAGCACACCTGCTACAGTCTGCAGAGATGTAATGGAAATCATACATGTTACATGTTTATCTACAGTATCTCACAAAAGTAAGTACACCCCTCAGTCACATTTTTGTAAATCTTTTCTTCTATCTTTTCATGTGACAACACTGAAGAAATGACACTTTGCTACAATGTAAAGTAGTGAGTGTACAGCTTGTATAACAGTGTAAATTTGTTGTCCCCTCAAAATAACTCAACACACGGCCATTAATGTCTAAACCACTGGCAACAAAAGTCAGTACACCCCTAAGTGAAAATGTCCAAATTGGGGCCAATTAGCCATTTTCCCTCCCCGGTGTCATGTGACTCGTTAGTGTTACAAGGTCTCAGGAGTGAAAGGCGAGCAGGTGTGTTCAATTTGGTGTTATCGCTCTCACTCTCTCATACTGGTCACTGGAAGTTCACCTCTCTGAGGATCTGAAAAAAAGAATTGTTGCTCTACATAAAGATGGCCTAGGCTATAAGAAGATTGCCAAGACCCTGAAACTGAGCTGCAGGACGGTGGCCAAGACCATACAGCGGTATAACAGGACAGGTTCCACTCAGAACAGGCCTCGTCATGGTCCCCCAAAGAAGTTGAGGTCACGTGCTCAGCGTCATATCCAGAGGTTGTCTTTGGAAAATAGACGTATGAGTGCTGCCAGCATTGCTGCGGAGGTCGAAGGGTTGGCGGGTCAGCCTGTCAGTGCTCAGACCATACACCGCACACTGCATCAAATTGGTCTGCATGGCTGTCGTCCCAGAAGGAAGCCTCTTCTAAAGATGATGCACAAGAAAGACCATAAACAGTTTGCTGAAGACAAGCAGACTAAGGACATGGATTACTGGAACCATGTCCTGTGGTCTGATGAGACCAAGATAAACTTATTTGGTTCAGATGGTGACAAGCGTGTGGGGGGGCAACCAGGTGAGGAGGACAAAGACAAGTGTGTCTTGTCTACAGTCATGCATGGTGGTGGGAGTGTCATGGTCTGGGGCTGAGTGCTGCCGGCACTGGGGGGCTACAGATCATTGAGGCAACCATGAATGCCAACATGTACTGTGATATACTGAAGCAGAGCATGATCCCCTCCCTTCAGAGACTGGGCCGCAGGGCAGTATTCCAACATGATAACCACCCCAAACACACCTCCAAGACCACCACTGCCTTGCTAAAGAAGCTGAGGGTAAAGGTGATGGACTGGCCAAGCATGTCTCCAGACCTAAACCCTATTGATCATCTGTGGGACATCCTCAAACAGAAGGTGGAGGAGCGCAAGGTCTCTAACATCCACCAGCTCTGTGATGTCATCATGGAGGAGGGGAAGAGGACTCCAGTGACAACCTGTGAAGCTCTGGTGACCTCCATGCCCAAGAGGGTTAAGATGGTGCTGGAAAATAATGGTGGCCACACAAAATATTGCCACTTTGGGCCCAATTTGGAGATTTTCACTTAGGGGTGTACTGACTTTTGTTGCCAGCGGTTTAGACATTAATGGCTGTGTGTTGAGTTAATTTGAGGGGACAGCAAATTTACACTGTTATACAAGCTGTACACTCACTACTTTACATTGTAGACAAGTGTCATTTCTTCAGTGTTGTCACATGAAAAGATAGAAGAAAATATTTACACAAATGTGCGGGGTGTACTTACTTTTGTGAGATACTGTACATCTATACCGCTATATAAAAAATAAAAAATGTATTTGCTATTTTTTTTCTCACCAAAGTGGAATTACCATTTAAAGTTTCAGCTTTACCAAAATGTAGCCAAAATCCTTCCGCTCGCTCCTGGTCACCACACACCTGCTACAGTCTGCAGAGATGTAATTGGAATCATACATGTTACATGTTTATACACCTCGTCCCATTGTTTCGATCGAATTCTGTGACCACGTTGATTTTTTTGCACTGAAGCAGCGGGGGTTGCACCATCTGGTTGTCCTGCGTTCGGTCAGCATGTTATTGGACGGATACAACACAGGAGAAAAGTAACCGTCCTGCCTGTACCAACCAGATTCCAGCTGTCTTATTTTCCAGGGCAGTTACGAATATGAAAGCAGACGTCTCATTGGGTGCTGCAAGTAACATTGACTCTTTTTGTTCATAGGTGTCTGAATGATGCTGTGTAATGTGGCATGTACACAGGGTTGGTTTCCTGTTGGCACATTTCCTGGTATCTGACACCATTGATTGCTGTCAGTATGTTGCAGCACCCCCCCCCCCCCCTCCTTTCATCATGATTATGGGACTGCTGGCCAACTCTTAAAGCCTCAACCCAACAGAAAACAGTATTTCACATTTTGCAATAATGATGTTGGGTTGAATTCATACATTATTATGCTCTTGATATCCATAAAGCCACGGGGGCCCTGGTGTACCGCGACGGAACAGGGTAGGTCCTATGGGTGAGCCAAAATGGTCAGAACAGAAAGGACTACTGCTTCTAAGAGCTAGTCATGAGGACCCCCAGTAGAGGAAACAATCCCCTATTATGACACCTCAAAAGACGGGGCCCTGGTGTACCGCGACGGAACAGGGTAGGTCCCATGGGTGAGCCAAAATGGTCAGAACAGAAAGGACTACTGCTTCTAAGAGCTAGTCATGAGGACCCCCAGTAGAGGAAACAATCCCCTATTATGACACCTCAAAATACGGGGCCCTGGTGTACCGCGACGGAACAGGGTAGGTCCTATGGGTGAGCCAAAATGGGCAAGACAGAAAGGACTACTGCTTCTAAGAGCTAGTCATGAGGACCCCCAGTAGAGGGAGCAATCCCCTATTACGACACCTCAAAACACAGGGCCCTGTTATACCGCGACGGAACAGGGTAGGTCCAGTCTTTCCCTGTGTTTTTGCTGGAGTGAACCAAAAAAGCTGAATTTCGCTGTCTGTTTCACCTGCTTTGCCAGAACCAACTCAGCAAACTCAGGTAAGTCTAATCAACTTATATATATATATAAATCAATAAAAATGTTTTCCCTTATTCCTCTTCAGACTTCCTGTCACTATTACTATGGAGACCACTGCCCGCGCAGACCACCATCAGCAAACTAGGTAAGAGGCCGTCCGTCATTGGTAAGTATTGAAGAAGGGGAGAGAAAAAGAGAGCCCTACCAGGTCAAGAGCCACAAGTTCAAGGCATGGAAGAAGATCAAGTCATGCGTCGAGCAGGAGGTCCCGCAGAAGCCGTTCAAGATCTTCCTCCCGCCACCGAAGACATAGCCGCTCACCATCACAGCCGCTCACGCCGCCGCCGCTCCCATCCTAGTCGGTCACACCGCAGACGGTCACCTTCATCACACCGCCAAAACCGCCACACCCGTCCTGCAGCAAACGCTTGCTGGGTATGCGGCGCGCCGGCCTTGCCAGATAACCTAGCCTGCCGCTCATGCTTCAATGAGGCAACAAAGGAAAAAGAATTAGGCGCAAGAGTGGCTACGGAGCTCATAAGAGAATCTGTATGAGAATCCATAATGGAGACAACGGCACCACTAACAGATAGGCCTACTCCCAGCACATCGGCAGCAGATGTCCATCAACCCCAGGCATCAGAATCTTCCTCCGGAGATGAGGACCAGGAGATGTCAGCAGGCTTTGATTTTTCCCTAGTTGAACCTTTTGCAAAATCAGTTAAGGAAGCGATCGGCTGGGAAGAAGTGAAAGTGGAACCACAGAAAGTTCGGAAATATTTCCCAAATTTAAGAAAAGATCCAGAAAACTTCCCTTTTATAGGTGAACTGGAAGATCTAATTAAAGATGAGTGGGAAAGATCTGATAAGCGGTCCAGTCTCACCAACAGACTGGCAAAGATGTATCCTTTGAAAGAGTCGAAAGTCAATTCATTGATGAACGCCCCCGTCGTCGACTCCTCCTTGATGCAACTTTCACGGCATGTCACTCTGCCTATTGAGGTCGCAGTTTTCTTTCGGGACGTTCTTGATCAGGAATTGGATCTAGAACTGAAAAAAGCATATTCCACGGTGCTAGGCTCCATGTCTGCAACTCTACCCATGGTGCAGTGGTCACAACGGCACATGAGAGTCCTGCAAAACTCCTTTCTAAGGCAGTGGGTTGGAGTATCGATGCGTCAGACCATTCCCATTTCCAGACCAATGAAGCAAACGGTATGGTGGTGGACACACCCGATCAACCTCAGAAGATACAGGCTGATAGTTCCTCCAGACCCTGAAATAGTCACTTCGGATGCCTGTCAGAGCGGTTGGGGAGCTCACTTTCAAGATCAAGCAGCACAGGGCCGATGGCAGTTCCAGGTCCAGGGTATAGTATCGAATATACTAGAACTCAGGGCAGCTTTCCAGGCTCTCATGGCATTTGCACCAGCCCCCAGAGGGAAAAACCTGCTTATCTGGATGGACAACGAGGTGGCAGTCTCCTATATCCAGAAGCAGGGGGGTACCAAGAGTCTCACACTGATGGAGGAAGTCCGTCCTATCTTGGAATGGGCACAGGCACACCTAACAGACTTAAGGGCAATATATGTCCCTGTGGCACAGAACATGTTAGCCGATTATCTGAGCCGAGAGACTCTTTCAAACAACGAATGGTCCTTGAGTCTCCAGGCCTTTTCCCTTCTTACGGAAACGTGGGGAATGCCGGAGGTCGACTTAGCAGCCACACCTGCGAATACAAAGTGTTGGAGGTTTCTGTCAAGAGCGTCGTTCCCATCAGCCGAGGGAATAGATTGTCTAATTCACCCATGGAACTTCAAGTTGGGGTACATATTCCCTCCAACCCCGTTAATTGCAAGATTCCTGTCCAGGCTCTGGAGATCTTCAGCCACAGTAATCGCAGTAATCCCACTTTGGCCGTGAAGACCATGGTTTACGACCCTATTGCAACTCAGCCTTCAGTCTCCAATCCCTCTTTCGGTAACCCCGGATCTGCTGTCTCAAGGCCAATTTCTACACTCCAGAGAGTTGCATCTGACAGCCTGGAAGTTGAAAGGGCTAGGTTAAGGGAACAAGGCTGTTCTCAGGAAGTAATATCAAAACTGATGCAAGCCAGGAAAAATACCACCAACACCACCTATACAAGAATTTGGAGCAAGTTCTTTCTCATGGCACAGCAGAAGGGATGGAACCCCATTGCTCCAGAACCTTCTAAAATCTAAGAGTTCCTCCGGTCAGGAATCGACAAAGGCTTAAGTTTAAGTACCCTTAAGGTATAAGTATCTGCTTTGTCGGCCAAAACAGGCACTAGATGGGCACTACATCCTCTGGTAATCCAATTCCTGAGAGCCTGTCTGAAAATCAAACCTCCCAAGAAACCAGCTTTTCCATCATGGGACCTCTCAGTAGTCCTCGATGCCTTCACCAATCCTCCTTTTACTCCATCTGAATCAATCTCACTGTGGGATCTAACTCTGAAACTGTCTTTTCTCATTGCAATTACATCAGCAAAGAGGGTATCTGAAATCCAAGCCATGATGGCATCGGAACCTTACTTAGTATTCTTCCCTGATAAAGTAGTACTAAGACCTTCAGACCACTTCATCCCGAAGGTAGCAACTTCCTTCCACTACAACCAAGACATTGTCTTACCATCCTTTACTAATGATCAAGGTGAACCTCATTCGCTGGATGTTAAAACAACCATCATTAGTTACCTGGCGGCTACAACTTCTTTTAGGAAGACGGATGCCCTCGCGGTCATCCCCATGGAAACAGACGAGGTCAAGCGGCTACCTCACGTACTATCGCCTCCTGGTTAGTCAAGTCCATCAAGAAGGCATACTCCATTCGCCATCTGGCAATTCCTGAAGGCATCAGGGTTCACTCGACCAGGGCAGTGGCTACCTCCTGGGCAGCATATTGCAGGGTCTCACCGGAGACGATTTGCAAAGCAGCGACTTGGTCCTCCAGACACACTTTCATTTCTCACTATAGAGTGGACTCTGCTCACTTGGCTATGGCAGACTTCGGTAGATCCGTTGTTAGAGCCAATTCTTTCGCATTATAAGGAATAAATATTATTTTCTTGCACCCACCCGACTGGCGAGTTATTTCCCAGTGTGTGCTGCCATGGAGGCGTCAGGAAAACAGAAAATTGTATACTCACCTTTCCGTAATTTTCCTTTCTTGACGCATCTTCATGGCAGCACACAGATTCCCACCCCGTTTTATGGTGATATATTTACAGAGAATGCAGCGGGGTGTCTCCCCTTCAAATTTATAGCTAACCAATCCTGTCAGGTTGTGGGGGCGGAGTCACAACCCAGTGTGTGTGCTGCCATGAAGATGCGTCAGTAAAGGAAAATTGTGAGTATACAATTTTCCGTTTTCGCTACATGTCTTTGGTAAAAAAAAATTCAGTTAAGTGTATAATAATTGGTTTGTGTGATCACAGACAGATGTACGCAGATGATCATGTACAGATGTGCGCAAATGATCATGTACAGTTGTACGCAGATGATCATGTACAGATGTGCGCAAATGATCATGTACAGATGTACGCAAATGATCATGTACATCTGAACGTCCACTCAGAAGGAGGAAGCGTCCACCCAGCCGTATATGTGCAGTGGCCGGGTGGGAGTTGGTCAAAGAGTCATTGTAATCATTTGATGAAGATTTTTCTTTTGTTTGTTCACTTTGCTGCATTCGAATCGAAAAAAATATTTAACATTTTCATTGCGACCGATTTGAAAATCGCTTCGAATCGGGAAAAAAGCGGTAAATCGGAAGAAAAATTTGAAAATTCCGAATACGAATTCCGAAAACGAATTGAACGAATCAACCGAATTTAACTAAACAAAATAACTAGATTAACTAATCAAAATGGAGCGAAACAAAACTAATTTTTTTCGCCGAGTGGCCCTTCTTTCACCTTCCTCTCATGACATAAACATTTTCAAAAGATATTATTATTATTTCTGGAAGGTCCAACATAATTTTGCAAGCCAGTGCAAATTATTTATTTTGCGCAGTTGAGCGATAAGTGGTGGGGGCGGGGGCGGGGGGGAGGGGGGGTCCCTTGTCGGGAAAAGCTCTCGTGACTCAACCTAGCACTTCTTTGTAAAAATTTTGTTGCTCAAATCAAGAAAATGCAAATCTTCCTTTTTATAAAAACATGTTTCAGATTTGTAACATTGTTAGTCATTGCAAGCCGTGATCAGGGCTGTTGGCGTACTGTTGGGCACCCTGTTTTTCGGCAACTTCTGTAGTAGTCTCAATATAGATTTCTCTTTGTAAATCCCACACGCCCCACACCCTTCCTGCCATTTCTTTTGAAATTGTAGTTCCTTTTTATACCTGTCAGGCCCATAACCACAAAACCTTCTCATTTCTCTACTATGTGTAGAGTACAAGTAAAAGCCTTCAAAGAGCAAAGGGTATTCATTCACATGTCTCATTCCATCGCACATTCCAAAATTAACAGGATTGGTCCTCATTTCATTGCTTTTTACCCCATTGGGCCAGACAAAAAAAAAAGTAAACTGTATCAAATACTTACCGTAAGTTTGCCAAAGAAAACCTCGGCACCCTATGCTTTTCAGTGGGCTTTCTTCTCCAGTCTACACTGAATGGGGTTGATTTACTAGTTGATTGACCAGTCTACACCCTATGGGGTTGATTTACTAGTTGATTGACCAGTCTACACCCTATGGGGTTGATTTACTAAAGCCAAATAGACTGTGCACTTTGCAAATCGCAATTGCCCACTGCAAGAGCAGTTGCTCCAGAATTTAGTAAATGAGGTAAAGCTCCACTTTGCAAAGAATACCCCCATCATGTGCAGGGCTGTCTTTAACGCAGGGCAAAAGGGGCAGCTGCCCAGGGCCCAGTTATTGTTGTGGGGCCCCGAAGCAGCAGCCCCTTTGAGCTCGCGCCGGTGGTGCCATAGAACTAACATTCTGCCTGCCACAGTGACGCTGCTGAAGTCCCGCCTCCTGGCTCCTGCTGCTGCCGCTGCTGCCAATAGTGGTTGGTTGCTAGGACCGCCCGGCGTCTAGCAACAAACCGCGTGACTTATCTGACTCCAACTCCGCCCCCGCATTCAGCGGAGATCGGAACGTTCTCCTGCAGTCCTGGCTGCTGCCACACCTCCGGGCTCCCCCTGCAGCTGTCAGTGGTGGTTGGTTGCTGGGTCACGACCACTCAGCATATAGCAACCAACCACATGGTTTGTCTGACTCCGCCCCCGCCCAACGTGTTCAATGGATGAGCACGGGATTTCCTGCTCCAGACTGGGCTGCTGTGGCTGTTGCCAGTGCCACATGGCTTGTCTGACCACTGCCCTTCCACCCCTCAGTGTTCAGTGGAGGAGCATGGGGCTTCTTCCTCCAGACCTGGCTGCTGCCAGTCCAGTGCCAGCTCAGTGAACTCAAGGAAGGTAAGGAAAAGCTCTGATTTATTTTAGAAGAGTAGCAGAAGCTGATATAAAGAGGGGATCCTGATGAAGAGGGGAAATGTGTGGACCCTGATGTACAGAGGGGGGCTCTCTGGGGACTCTGATGTAAGGATGGGGCTCTCTGGGGACTCTGATGTAAGGACGGGGCTCTCTGAGGACCCTGATGTAAGGACGGGGCTCTCTGGGGACTCTGATGTAAGGACGGGTTCTCTGAGGACCCTAATGTAAGGGGAGGCTCTCTGGGGACTCTGATGTAAGGGGGGGCTCTCTGGGGACCCTGATGTAAGGAGGGGCTCTCTGGGGACTCTGATGTAAGGACGGGGCTCTCTGGGGACTCTGATGTAAGGATGGGGCTCTCTGAGGACCCTGATGTAAGGACGGGGCTCTCTGGGGACTCTGATGTAAGGATGGGGCTCTCTGGGGACTCTGATGTAAGGACGGGGCTCTCTGAGGACCCTGATGTAAGGACGGGGCTCTCTGGGGACTCTGATGTAAGGACGGGTTCTCTGAGGACCCTAATGTAAGGGGAGGCTCTCTGGGGACTCTGATGTAAGGGGGGGCTCTCTGGGGACCCTGATGTAAGGAGGGGCTCTCTGGGGACTCTGATGTAAGGACGGGGCTCTCTGGGGACTCTGATGTAAGGACGGGGCTCTCTGAGGACCCTGATGTAAGGAGGGGGGCTCTGGTGACCCTGATGTGAGAAGGGGGGCTCTGTGGACCCCAAAGTAAGGAGTGGGCACTGGGAACCTCGATATATAGAGAGGATAGCTCTGGGAATCCTGATTTAAGTTTGGGGGCTCTGGGGACCTTAATACAAGAAAGGTGGCTCTGGGACCATGATTTCAGATGGGGGGACTCTGATGTAAGGAGGGGGGGGGTTCTGCACTGCCACTGATCCCATCCCCCACCAGCACTGTAACTCATCCCATCGCCCCAGCACTACCACTAATCCCCCCCCCCGCCCATTGCCATTGATCACATACCCCCCCCCCCCCCCCCGCAGCTCCAAAAGCCAATGAGTAGGCAGTCATGATGTGCGGTAGCCTCTAGCAACCAATCAGGTAGCGTAAGTGGGGAGCGAAATTGCATGGTGGGGGCCCAAAAAAAAAGTTTGCCCAGGGTCCAATCAATTCTAAAGACGGCCCTGATCATGTGCCAGGAAAAATCGGAAAAAAAATGAATTTTTGCTTGCACATGATTGGATGATGGAAGTGAGCAGAGCTTCTGCTCATTTACCAAGCTCTGGAGCAACTGCACTCTGCAAAGTGCACCGTCTATTTGCTTTTAGTAAATCAACCCTCCATTGGGTGATCACGTCCCTTGGCGTGCAGAAAGTCCCTCTCCCGAGCTGAGCACAGCAATGAGATTTCCTGGCATAGTATAGTACAAGGTTGAAGGACGGGTTCAGATGTGAGAAGTGGATTACCAGTACTCAGGAAACTCAGATTAGATCCAATGATAAGAATAACGCTTTTCAGTTGTAGAAGACACTTCCCCTCTCCGGCCATTTATGACTTTGTATATACATTGCATCCAATCCACATGTTGAATTATTATGCTTCTATGTTGAGATCACCTACAGAATCTGGAGGAGGCTTTTTCTAAAAAAGTCTAAAGTTCAGTGCAGAATTTTGACTTTTAGTGGAATAAGGGCATCAACCTTTTTTTTTTTTTTCAAAGCCGCCACACCAAAATGCACGGTACATTGTTACCATGTTTTTTTTGGTGGTCTACAATGCATGCTATAGCATACACTTTCCCATACCATAACCCCACCGCCACCATGGGCCACTCCATCCAGAACGTGGACATCAGCAAACGTTGACATCTGTGGCGCCTTAGCCAAGAGTGACTGTTGCTGTGTGTCTGGCTGCACTCATTTGGGAGAGGAACCTGTGGTTTACAGGGGGTGAGCACGACGCCATACACGCTGTGCTCACCCCCTGTAAAGCCACAGGTTTCTCTCCCAAATGAGTGCAGCCAGACACACAGCAAGGCGCCACGGATGTAATCAGTACCCACAGAAATAAACACCGCTAACCTGCCTGCCCCCCCCCCCCCCCCGATCCTTTAACCCCAATTATTGCAATAACCACCATGACACTGCTATTGGAGTAAAAATTGGCCGTAGCGTCCGTTTATTAACTGATAACCGAATAAAACAAACATCCCTTAAAACAGGAACAAAAATAAAAATAAAATAAACATGTAGCACCCACCCCATTTAGGTGGGTGCTAAATAGGGTTTTTAGATAGGTAGATGTTAGGTAAATTTGGCCAGGACCTTCCATTTCAGGTCTGGTTGTCTGTTCGGGTGTGGAGGAGTGACAGAATAGAGGGGGGGTGTGATCACCTGCACTCTGGTTCAAGTAAGTTCCCCTATCATTCTGGGATCATGTTCTAGGGAGGGCTGGATTTGAGGTCAGAGTGATGGGCAGTTTGAGGAGGCCGTCTTGGTCCAATATCATTAATTTGGTTGGGCAGGGGTGGTTACACTACTTAAACTGAGGTCACATGCTTCCGGAGGGGGGAGAGTGAGCTGGAAAGGGGCACTCATGATGTGAGGAGAGGATCCACAGGCTTGAAGGCTTGGGGGTTCCAAAACCCCAGCGCTGGATAGCAGGAGGGGACTTGAAGGCCTGAGGGTTCAGAGACCTCAGTGCTGGATAGCAGGAGGGGACTTGAAGGCCTGAGGGTTCAGAGACCTCAGTGCTGGATAGCAGGAGGGGACTTGAAGGCCTGAGTGTTCAGAGACCCCAACGCTGGATAGCAGGAGGGGACTTGAAGGCCTGAGGGTTCAGAGACCTCAGTGCTGGATAGCAGGAGGGGACTTGAAGGTCTGAGCGTTCAGAGACCTCAGTGCTGGATAGCAGGAGGGTACTTGAAGGCCTGAGGGTTCAGAGAACCCAGCGCTGGATAGCAGGAGGGGACTTGAAGGCCTGAGGGTTCAGAGACCCCAACGCTGGATAGCAGGAGGGGACTTGAAGGCCTGAGGGTTCAGAGAACCCAGCGCTGGATAGCAGGAGGGGACTTGAAGGCCTGAGGGTTCAGAGACCCCAACGCTGGATAGCAGGAGGGGACTTGAAGGCCTGAGCGTTCAGAGACCTCAGTGCTGGATAGCAGGAGGGGACTTGAAGGCCTGAGGGTTCAGAGACCCCAACGCTGGATAGCAGGAGGGGACTTGAAGGCCTGAGGGTTCAGAGACCCCAACGCTGGATAGCAGGAGGGGACTTGAAGGCCTGAGCGTTCAGAGACCTCAGTGCTGGATAGCAGGAGGGTACTTGAAGGCCTGAGGGTTCAGAGACCTCAGCACTGGATAGCAGGAGGGGACTTGAAGGCCTGAGGGTTCAGAGACCTCAGCACTGGATAGCAGAAGGGGACTTGAAGGCCTGAGGGTTCAGAGACCTCAGCACTGGATAGCAGGAGGGGGCTTGAAGGCCTGAGGGTTCAGAGACCCCAGCACTGGATAGCAGGAGGGGACTTGAAGGCCTGAGGGTTCAGAGACCCCAACGCTGGATAGCAGGAGGGGACTTGAAGGCCTGAGGGTTTAGAGACCTCAGTGCTGGATAGCAGGAGGGGACTTGAAGGCCTGAGGGTTCAGAGACCCCAACGCTGGATAGCAGGAGGGGACTTGAAGGCCTGAGGGTTCAGAGACCCCAGCGCTGGATAGCAGGAGCGGACTTGAAGGCCTGAGGGTTCAGAGACCTCAGTGCTGGATAGTCCACAAGTACAGCAACTATGTGATCTGGAGAGTGGACCGGACATCCCAGCCTGGGATCCATCCAATCATGTGGAGCGGTAAGTAGCTGCAAAGAGGACGTAGCAAACTGGGATCGACCTTCTGTGGCAATCATGGACCGTCGATAGGAGAGAGCAAGGGAGTGCAACCCAGCAGTGCTTTTTGGTCTGTTTGTTTCCTGAACTGACGCCGGGAGGATTACAGAAGTCAGAGATTAGGGCGGTGATGGCCTGCAGCTTCTAAATATGTACAACCCACAGTGTCTTTCAGAGGGGCATTGGTCAGTTCACTATAGGAGAGGACATTGACTATCATCAGGAACCAAGACGTAAGAGGCAGCTCATATTCCCATAATCAGCATGTAACATACTGCAAGTAAGTGAATAAAAGCTTCTTTCTCAAAGTTACTGGGCTGTCTACTGGTTGTGAATTCATGCAGGGGCGGAAGAACGGAAGCCATTAACAGAAAGGCCTGAACACACTTAGCAGCTCCCAAGGGAGTAGTCCGCTACAAACATAACAATAAACAATAAGGTTGCCGATCTTTGGAGGCGCCAATTATCAAGTATCCACTTCGGTATCCGCGTAACTACACTGAGCAAAATTATAAACGCAACACTTTTGTGTTTTCCCCCATTTATCATGAGCTGAACCCAAAGATCTATGACTTTTTCTATGTACACGAAAGGCCTATTTCTCTCAAATATTGTTCACAAATCTGTCTAAATCTGTGATAGTGAGCACTTCTCCTTTGGCCGAGATAATCCATCCACCTCACAGGTGTGGTGTATCCAGATGCCGATTAGACAGCATGATTATTGCACAGGTGTGCCTTAGGCTGGCCACAATAAAAGGCCACTCTAAAATGTGCAGTTTTATCACACAGAGGTCGCAAGTTTTGAGGGAGCGTGCAATTGGCATGCTGACTGCAGGAATGTCCACCAGAGCTGTTGCCCTTGAATTGAATGTTCATTTCTCTACCATAAGCCATCTATTAAGGCGTTTCAGAGAATTTGGCAGTACATCCAACCGGCCTCACAACCGCAGACCTCGTGTAACCACACCAGCCCAGGACCTCCACATCCATCATCTTCACTTCCAAGATCGTCTGAGGCCAGCCACCCGGACAGCTGCTGCAACAATCTTTTTGCATAACCAAAGAATTTCTGCAGGAACCATCAGAAACCGTCTCAGGGAAGCTCATCTGCTCGTCGTCCTCATTGGGGTCTCCACCTGACTGCAGTTCGTCGTCGTAACCAACATGAGTGGGCAAATGCTCACATTCGATGGCGTCTGGCACTTTGGAGAGGTGTTTCTCGTTTTTACTGTACAGGGCAGTTGGCAGACAGCGTGTATGGCATCGTGTGGTTGAGCGGTTTGCTGATATCAACGTTGTGGATGGAGTGTCCCATGGTGGCGGTGGGTTTATGGTAGGCGTATGCTATGAACAACGAACACAGGTGTATTCTATGGATGGAGATACCGTGACGAGATCCTGAAGCCCATTGTTCATCCACGACCATCACCTCGTGTTGCAGCATGATAATGCACGGCCCCATGGTGCAAGGATCCGTACAAAATTCCTGGAAGCTGAAAACATCCCAGTTCTTGCATGGCCAGCACACTCACCAGACATGTCACCCATTGAGCATGTTTGGGATGCTCTGAATCGGCGCATACGACAGCGTGTTCCAGTTCCCCCCAATATCCAGCAACTTGGCACAGCCATTGAAGAGGAATGGACCAACATTCCACAGGCCACAATCATCAACCTGATTATAATTATTATTATACAGGATTTATATAGCGCCAACAGTTTACGCAGCGCTTTACAATATAAAAAGGAGACAATACAGTTATAATACAATAAAATACAAGAGGATTAAGAGGGCCCTGCTCAGAAGAGTTTACAATCTAATAGGGTGGGGCAGGTGGTACAAAAGGATGTAACTGTGGGGAATGAGCTGATGAAGATTAGTTGGAGACGTGATAGGCTTTCCTGAAGAAATTCGTTTTCAGGGATCACCTGAAGGTAGCAAGAGTAGGGGGATAGCCGGACAGGTGGAGGAAGCGAGTTCCAGAGGATGGGAGAGGTCCTGGAGATATCCTGGAGACGTGCATGGGAGGAGGAGACGAGAGGGCTTGAGAGTAGGAGGTCTTGAGAAGAGCGGAGAACCTGATGCCAAGGAGATGTGCTGCACTGCGTGAGGCAAATGGAGGTCACACGAGATACTGACTGGTTTTTGGAACCCCCTTCTCCCGACACCCCAAATACAGTAAAACTGCACATTTTAGAGTGGCCTTTTATTGTGGCCAGCCTAAGGCACACCTGTGCAATAATCATGCTGTCTAATCAGCATCTGGATATGCCACACCTGTGAGGTGGATGGATTATCTCGGCAAAGGAGAAGTGCTCACTAACACAGATTTAGACAGTTATGTGAGCAATATTTGAGAGAAATAGTCCTTTTGTGTACATAGAAAAAGTCGTAGATCTTTAAGTTCAGCTCATGATAAATAGGGGCAAACACAAAAACGTTGCATTTATAATTTTGTTCAGTGTACCTACATGGTTCCCAGCAGCACCGCACCGGCTCGGGGCCAACCTCAACATTCTGTAGATACCTCTCAGTTTAACTTACCAGGCAACCCACCAACTGCCATTCCACAGGGGACACCGTACCTTAGATGGATCACCTAATCTGATCATCACAGCAGATTTTAAATGCCTCCAAAGACCCCAATCGCCAAAAGAAAACATGCCCACTTAAAGAATTACTGATCCAATACAGAGGTGGGCGGGCAGGCAGCAACGTTCTTCCGCCACGTGTCTTCTTCACCGGATGCAGGAAGCATACAGACCCACCTACCTGACCTACTGCAACCCCTCCCTCCATACTAAACCCACCAATCCCGTTAAGTGACCCGACCTTTTCTTATATTTTAACCTTAACCCTCTCTTTGCCTGATTCCACTGTCCCCCTAGTCATGCTAGCCCTACGCTATTTTAAATTATTTTTTTATATTTGCTTAGGGCTGTCCTTTCTGGCTCAATGAACAGTCTGGAGCTGCCTTTCTCAACCTTTTCAACACTGAGGAACCCTTGAAATAATTCTTCAGGCTCGGGGAACCCCTGCTAAAAATTAAAAATATATAACTCATGATACATTAGTGTGATGGTCAGTGGGAAGAATGCTCCTTATAATTGTGGTCACTGGCAAGAATTACCCCCTTACAGATAGATAAAAAGATCAATGGTGTCAGTGGGAACTTATCTGAGAGGCAGAAATTGACCATTGCTCAAGGAACCTCTAGCAACTTCTGAAGGAACCCTACGGTTCCACAGAACCCTGGTTGGGAAACCCTGGTCTAGAGGTTGCTTTTTCTAGTGCCAGGCAAGCACTAGTACTGATACACAAGGGATGGCAGAAGCAACAGTCACTCAGGTCTGTACTCACACTGTCCTTGAAAACTTGGATGCCTCCTTCCAATATCAGATGGACATTTCTCCACTGACCTCTTCAGACCGGACCCTCAATAAAATCCCTGGCTTAGCTTCAGAGATTCTCAGAAAACAGACCCCCCCAGCTTTAGCATTGCTGGGACCTCGATGAGCAACGGTAGAATTTCAGCTGGGCTGCCTGGAAGTGCAGAAACCCTTCAGGCTGGGAATTTTCCTCCTGGACAAGAACTGGGCAGCTCCAAACCCCAGACTATTTATGCACTCTCCAGCCACCTTCTGGGCATCTTTTCCCAGGGATTGGCCATATAAATATCCACTCTCCAAGACCGCAATACGTATATATACACTGTACGTTGTGGCTTTGAAGTGGTTGACCGGGGTTATGCATGAAGCTATCAACATAACCCCAGCATTTTATTTTTTAGCCGGTGGCTGGCTTTTCCATGGAAAGCGGCTCATGAACCGCTGGAACGCTTTCAGAAGCCAGGGTTTCTTGGGCTACCATTTTCACCGGTGCGCCCGAAAAACGATCCGATGGTGCGGCCGGCTGATCACAGAGGCGATAAAAGACTAGATCGTTTTTGGTCACCTCTATGACCTTGGAGGACCATAGCGATGTCACAACGTCACTTCGCGTCCAGGGTGGAAGTAAACTATTTTTTTTTCTTTTTTTTTTTTAAAGCAAAAGACCAAAAAAAATGTTTTTTGGGATCTTTTGCTTTTAAAGGTAAAGGAGAGATTTGGGGTCTTTTTGACCCCAGATCTCTCCATAAAGAGGACCTGTAAGGGATGTTTACATTCCTTGTAATAGGAACAAAAATGATTAAAAAAAAAAAGAAATTAAAGGGACAGTGTAAAAATAAATAAGAAAAAAAATAAGATTTTTTTTTTTTAAAGAGGGAGTCCACCTAAACCGCCTAAAAAAAAAAATATTAAAAGCCAGCAGCTACAAATACTGCAGCTGCTGACTTTTAATAAATGGCCACTTACCTGTCCCAGGGTCCAGCGATGTCGGCAGGCGACGCAGAGAACCCGCTCGGTTCTCGGCAGCTGCCGCCGCCATCCTAGGTGAGGGAATCAGGAAATGAAGCGTTGCGGCTTCACTTCCCGGTTCTCTACTGCACATGCGCGAGTCACGGTGCACATCATAACTGGTCCCCGCTCTCTCCTGGGAGCTGTGTGTTTCCCAGGAGACAGCGCGGAGGGACAGGAAGAGGCATAGGCTCCCATGGGAGTCTATGCCAGGAAGTGGGTGCAAATACCTGTCTTAGACAGGTATCTGCACCCCCCTCCCCCCTGAAAGGTGCCAAATGTGTGGAACTCCGCTTTAAAGAGCCCCCATCCCTCTGTGCTCGTGCGCAGAGGTTAATGCATACGTAAGTCGCGCACGCATATGTAAACGGTGTTCGCACCGAACATGTGATTTATCGCTGTGTACGTTATAGTGAGAGCAATAATTCTAGCACTAGACCTCCTCTGTAACCCTAAACTGGTAACCTATAAAAAATGTTAATGTCTCGCCTATGGAGATTTTTGAGGACTGTAGTTTGTTGCCATTTCACGAGCGTGCACAATTTTAAAACAAGACATGTTAGGTATTAATTTATTAGCGGCGCAGCTGGCTATTAATGCTAGTTGTCTCCAAACTGCGGCCCTTTGCTAGCCTTTTACAGCCCTTGAGGCACTATTCCTCCTGATGATTTGAGGCATTATTCCTAACACTGACACCAACAGTGGGGTATAATTCCCCCAACTGACACCAACAATGGGGCACTATTCCTCTCACTATTATCAATGATGGGGCACTATTCCTCCTCCTACTGACCACAGGCACTATGCAACTGAACACCACACCTGAGACACTGTTTACTCTCACAGATGCTGGGCATGGGACATCTTCTACCCCCACTGGCCACAATCCAGCCCTCCCAAAAGTCTGAAGGACAGTGAACTGGCCCTTTGTTTGGGAAGTTTAGAGACCCCTGCCTTAGAGGATAACACCCACCATGCGGTGTTGGCGCTACCAGACTACGAGCAAGCTACTTTAGAACAGATTGTGTCACACCTCGAGGGGCTGTTTGAGGGGAAGATACCTCTTCCATAAGGTTCTTCTTAAAGTGGAGTTCCACCCACTTTTACAACTTTTCAGCATTCCTCACTAAACTGTGCACTGTAAACGAATTGGATATTTTTTTTTGTTTTTCTCAGCACCTACTGTATATCTGCCGTATTCATTTTTCACTTCCTCCTCCCTGGCCGCGGCCCATCGCATCATTTCCTGTTTGCAATGCCTTCTGGGAAGGGGCAGCAACTTCCTCTGACACTGCCGTTGCTATGGAAACCTGACCTGAAACCTATCCCACCGTTTGTGCTGCACTGAGCATGTGCGAGATCTGCAAGGATGAGATCCAGGAAGAAATACAGTCTGGCTTCAGATGCCCACACTTAAGATGGCCTGCTGTAAGTTTCTAAAATAACAAACTACTGCTTTAAACTAACAAAAACAGACCTTAGTTTACAGACTAACTTTACCAGAATACATTAAGCTTGTGTATTATAGGGGTATTTTTGTTTAAAAAGTATAATTTTGGCCGGAACACCACTTTAAGGAAATATCAGGAGAGCGAGATTACGTAGTAGCCATGCAGAACCTCTGGAGGCTCCTGGAAAAAGAGGAATGTGTGCGGCTGCAGTGACATCACTGATTCAGATCATATACTAAGGAACCAGTTTATAACTGGCCCAGTCCGGAGAGCCTTGCAACCCGCCACCTCCTTCCACAATGCAGTAGTGGATGCGGTTGCAAGGGAACAGTTTGCAGTGACCAAGAAATTCAAAGCTGCAAATTTCAAAGAGGAAGCCCTTGTACCTTCACCCCTGTCAGCCATGCAAAGCACGCTGACAAATCTAGCTCAGGATATGGTCACCTTGAAACAGGAGGTTACGGTAGCTTCCTCCAAGAAGAATTTACCCTAACCCCATAGGGGTGAGAACCCACTGCACAGGGACCCCGAGAAGGACCGAAAAAGCTGGTGATGCGGCCGCCACAGGGAAATATCCAGGAACCGTGGGCGGTCTGGATTCAGAAACCCCTCCAGGCCATCATTAAACTACTGACTCCTAGGGCAGAGGGAGAACCCCTGCGATCAACAACCCAAAGCCCCAGCGAGTCAGAGGACATGGTCCCACCGAGCCCAGTGGTAGCTGCCTTAGTCAACGGGCAAGAAGTCCCATGCCTGATTGACACCAGGACGGAGGTCATGGTCATGGAGTATGATTTTTATGTGCAGAGATTTGAAGCGCGAAAACAGTGAGACCCCTGCTGGCTGTCCCTCAGAGCGGCCAATAATCTATCCATAGTGTTAACAGGCTGTTAACAGGCTAAAAACGCTGGACGAACGCCACACAAAGAGGACATTGTGCTGGATATCTCCTTTATTACATATAAGTGGATGTATGCACCTGTACATATATTAAATGCAACTGGCTCTAACCTGGAGGCGCCACTTTTGTTTCTTTTGCATGTTCTGGAGTCTGCTTTCAACTTCCCCCTGAAGGCTTGCCCTGGTGCAAGGACTTGTTACTCGAAATATACAGGTTGTTGTTATACAGTGTCAGCGCCGCTATCCCCTGTGTGTTCCTTAGGAAGGATGTACTGGAAATGGAGCGAGTACAAAGAACGGCAACAAAGCTAATAAAGGGTCTGGAGGATCTTAGTTATGAGGAAAGGTTGTGAGCTCTGAACTTATTCTCTCTGGAGAAGAGACGCTTGAGAGGGGATATGATTTCATTGTACAAATACCGGAATGGTGACCCCACAATAGGGAGAAAACTTTTCTTTGGAAGGGAGTTTAACAATACACACGGCCACTCATTAAAATTAGAAGAAAAGAGGTTTAACCTTAAACTACGTAGAGGGTTCTTTACTGTAAGGATGTGGAATTCCCTTCCACAGGCGGTGGTCTCAGCGGGGGGCATTGATAGTTTCAAATAACTATTAGATAAGCACCTGAACGAACGCAACATACAGGGATATATAATGTAATACTGACATATAATCACACACATAGGTTGGACTTGATGGACTTGTGTCTTTTTTCAACCTCACCTACTATGTAACTATGTAACCCAGCAGTGTCTGTTGTGCTGAGCATGAATTTCTGAAAAGACCTGGGCACTGATAATCGGTCGATCCCTAGTGTTAATCCATCAATTTACATGGCTTAAGTTGTACATGAGGGTATAGATAGTCGATATGGAAGAAGAGAGATGGTGTTGAAGGTCTCCCACCCTTGTTCAGGGATGATTGTTCCAGGTTGATGTAAATGGTCTCTTTCACGCACCTTGTGACCCAGTTGTCCCCTTTTTCCAAGATGTGCACCTCACCGTCCTCAAAGGAATGTCCCTTTTCCTTGAGGTGTAGGAAGACTTGTCCTGTAGATTTGGCCTCCTACGTTGGGCCATTCTTTTTTTTGTGAGGTTGTTTCTTCTCCCCAATGTACAATTCTTTGCATGCCTCATTCATCACATTGCATGTACTAAGTTACGTTGCTTGGGTTTAGGTGTTCTAAGTTGGCTTATTTGCAAGCTTCTGAGTATATTGCTGAGTTTGAAGGACACCGGGATGTAATGTTTGTCTGCAGAACCTTCTGAGTTTTTTGCAAGACTCCATATGGGATGGCTTTTATTACTCCACGTGTTCTGCTCCTCCCCTCTGTTTGATGGCTCCCCTCTGTAATCAGTTTGTTGTGAAATGGTGAGCCCACCTCAAAATGACATTTGACTTATAGGTTGAGTCTTGTGGGCTCAATCAGGTCTTACACATTTGAAGGTGGGGTGCAGCATGGTACGGCGGCAATAACACACACAGTCCCAGTGCGAGGAAATAACTTGTATTGAAATAATGCAGACAGTTCACAAACACTCGGCGGGAAGGCAGCTCAGCCGGGAACACTCACAGTTCCAACAGCCTGCAGAAAGCAGCCTGACCTTCTTGAGCCCAAGCGGGCAGATGTCCAGAGAGTTTGTGAACCCGCTTTCCCTCCTCGTTAGGAACCTTTCCCTGCCGCCAGTTCTGTCCCTGCCAGACGGAGTACCTGTCCCTACTCTACCAACTCATAAATGCGGCCAATCCTTGGATCCAGGGCCTTAAATAATCTCTGCCTGACCCAAGATGGCTGCCAGAGTCACATGGGGTGGCGGCAGCATCCAATTGGATGCTTCCCCAGTGACCCAGAAAACCATACAGGAATTGTATTCCTCCTGACTTCCTCTTTATCTGCAGTGCCGCTGCGGAGGAGCGCCACCTGCAGTGCTGAAAGTAGACTGCACCTGCCTACACAGGCACGTCTGTATATGCTCAACCTAAGGATGAAATTGCATGGGTTTTTAGTTACCTGAGCCCCCAGACTATGGCCTGTCTGCCATAACTTCGTCCATTCATTTCTTTGGATATAGAATCAAGAGTCAAAGTAGAGTGGGGTGGGACTTTGTATGTGCCATTGTAGGGTTTGAATAAAGAGATATACCACAAATTTAAAAAGTGTATTTAAACTTTATTTTTCATCTATTAGTTAAGAACATATTACAGTTGTAAAAATACAGTTACTGTTAATTAGGTCCAGGTTGTGCTGATCTTGGGACCATGGATCAAATATATGGCCTACATGTTTCGTGGGAAGCGAAACTAATAGAAACTATAATAGAAACTAAACAAATAATTTTCTATCAAAACAGGATTGCATACAGTTTATTTGATGTCCAGCAATATCTCATCAACCAAGGGCGAGCCAAGGAGGCTCAGAGATTAGTTATAAAACCTATAATATAGAGACTTATATTCAGTTAGTTTATCTTATCTGTTCATTTGCCTTCAATATGTTGAAGGTAAATGAACAGATAAGATAAACTAACTCAATATAAGTCTCTGTATTATAGGTTTTATAACTAATCTCTTGGCCTCCTTGGCTCGCCCTTGGTTTATGAGATATTGCTGGACATCAAATAAACTGTATGCATTCCTGTTTCGATAGAAAATGATTTGTTATACCATTATTTCATTATACAACTGTTTGGGCAACTGTGAATACCCCATAAATATTTAATGTTTTGGAAATCTTATATGTCCCTCATAAAGGATGTCAAAATCTGCTATTACTGGTTCATAATTCTGTCAATATTGTATTCTCAGGTTACTGCAATACTTTTGTTGTATTCGTGCTATTCTAAGGCCCGGACGAAACGCGTAGGCCATATATTTGATCCATGGTACCAGGATTAGCATGTCCTGGACCTAATTAACAGTAACTGTATTTTTACAACTGTAATATGTTCTCAACTAATAGATGAAAAATAAAGTTTAAATACACTTTTTAAATTTGTGGTATATCTCTTTATTCAAACGCTACAAGGGTACATACAAAGTCCCACCCCACTCTACTTTGACTCTTGATTCTATATCTCTCCTTTGGGATGTACCTATGTAGGGTTATTGTTGTTCCACACCCACCCCCCCACCCGTGTGCAACATTTCTTTGGATAACTGAGCATCAATGACTTCCTAAGCTTTGGACCAAACTCCAAAGATTAGGGGTGCCGCTCCAGGTTCCAATAAGTCCTACGTCCGGAGACTCACCCTGGCTCGTTATATGCAACGTATTGAAAGGAAGTAGTCTCAAATGCCACACACCATCAGAGCCCAATAATCAGTGTAGTAAAAGCAGCCTCAACCCAACTCTGTCCAGGTCACACCTCCTGATGCCTTTCGTCCTGCTTACGGGGCTTAGTTATGGAGGTCATGGTCATGCCTCCATGACTTAGCCCGGGGGCAGGGACGAAACGCATCAGTGGAGGGGGCATGGCTTGGACAGAGCTGGGCTGAGGCCGCCTTTACTGCAGTAATTACCTGGCTCAGATGGTGTGGGGCATTTTGCGGTGATTTTCTAAGCTGGCCATGCATTCCTAACGAACCAGTCAAAATTCGCTCAGCGGCTGGCCCTGTTGGCCTCCCTCCTGCTGGACATCCTTTGATTAAAAAAATGAAAGACGCCGGCTGCAAAGCTGTCAGATGCTCAGAGATTGCATCCAACCAGATGTTGGGGTTTCTATCAGCCGCCGGCACCTGTTGTAAGAATATAAAGTCTACAGCACATTTGTCCATCCGTGTTGTATAGTGTGGAAGGAGGAATCGGATGCAGTGCACTTTTCAACAACTGACTGCAGCCATTGCATCAATGTTCTTGGCATGGGGCTCAAATGTCTCCAAGCGGTTTAGCCTCAAGCTCAGGCTGCTGCTGCTGCAAAAAAAATTAAATGGGCTGGAATCCAAAGTATAGACATGAGCAATCACTGGAGCAATGCAAACAACCAAACCAACAGAAACCTCATCATTAGCATAGTAATAAAAAGAATGACACCGCAGGAGACAACCGCCATACTAACCCAATAATATACAATCACTGCAGTCCTACAAAGCCACAAAGCTCTGTGTCAGTTCTATGCGGTTTGTATTTGTATTTGTATTCCACGCTCTTCTCAAATGTTTTTTTAGCAATGAATGCAAAAGAAAAGTTTGATGTAAGTGATCATATCAATGTGTATTTGTGTGTCCTCATTACATACTCAGGTTTTGTTTCCTGCCTTACAGTACCACACATTCACACCTATGCTTTTTTTCGTCCGGTGCGTTTTTGAAAAGGGTTTGTGATGTCATCGACCGCTGCATGCTGGGACCCCCGACGTCGCGGGGGGGGTTGGGCGGTTTTAGGTGCCACCACGTGAAGTTGCCGGGTGGCAGGGAGACTGTCCCTGCATTATTATTATAATACAGAATTTATATAGCGCCAACAGTTTACGCAGCGCTTTACAATGTAGTGGGGGACGGCACAATTACAGTACAGTTCAATACAGAAGGGACAGGAGGGTTCGGCTCGTAGAGCTTACATTCTAAAGGGAGGGGGTGGTGGTACAAAAGGTTATAGATGCAGGGGATGATTTGATGGGGGGGGGGTGGCTTGAGGACAATTGTTAGGTGGGCGTGGGATAGGCTTCCCTGAATAAGTGAGTTTTCAGGGATCTCCTAAAGGTGGACAGGTTAGGGGCTGATCGGATATACCGGGGCAGGGAATTCCAGAGGATGGGAGAGGCTCTGGAGAAGTCCTGGAGGTGGACAGGGTAGGGGCTGATTGGATATACCGGGGCAGGGAATTCCAGAGGGTGGGAGAGGCTCTGGAGAAGTCCTGAAGGCAAGCATGGGAGGAGGTAGCAAGGGAGCTAGAGAGCAGGAGGTCCCGGGGGGAGCGGAGGGGACGATTTGGGCGATATCTGCAGATGAGGTTGGTGATGTATCTGGGGGGCGATATTGTGGATGGCCTTGTATGTTGTGGTTAGCATTTTGAATTTTATACGGTGGGGTAGGGGAAGCCAGTGAAGGGATTGGCAGAGAGGGGCAGCAGTCATGGAACGATTAGTGAGGTGTATTAGTCTAGCAGCAGCATTTATAATAGACTGAAGGGGGGATAGCTTGCGTAAGGGTAAGCCATTAAGGAGAGAGTTTCAGTAGTCTAGGCGGGAAATAATCAAAAGCATTTCTTTCATCAAACTGGGACTGTGTGTGTTATTGCCGCCGTACCATGCTGCACCCCCCACCTTCAAATATGTGAGACCTGATTGAGCCCACAAGACTCAACCGGTCAAATATCCTTTTTGAGGTGGGCTCACCATTTCACAACAAACTGATTACAGAGGGGAGCCATCAAACAGAGGGAAGGAGCAGAACACGTGGAATAATAAATCCATCCCATATGGAGTCTTTCAAAAACTCAGAAGGTTCTGCAATCAAACATTACATCCCAGTGTCTTTCAAACTCAGAAATGTACTCAGAAGGTTGCAAATAAGCCAACACAGAACACCTAAACCCAAGCGACGTAACTTAGTATATACAATGTGATGAATGAGGCATGCAAAGAATTGTACATTGGGGAGAAGAAACAACCTCTCAAAAAATGAATGGCCCAACGTAGGAGGACAAATCTACAGGTCAAATCTTCCTACACCTCAAGGAAAAGGGACATTCTTTTGAGGATGGTGAGGTGCACATCTTGGAAAAAGGGGACAACTGGGTCACAAGGTGCGTCAAAGAGACCATTTACATCAACCTGGAACAATCATCCCTGAACAAGGGGGGGAGACCTTCAACACCATCTCTCTTCTTCCATATCAACTATCTATGATGTACAACTTAAGTGGTGAATGAGGCATGAAAAGAATTGTACATTGGGGAGAAGAAACAACCTCTCAAAAAATTAATGGTCCAACGTAGGAGGACACATCTACAGGTCAAGACTTAGACGTCTTCCTACACCTATCTATTTAAAGCGGAGTTCGACCCTGAATTTTTTTTGCATATTCACAGACCTTTAATAGTATTAAGAAACATTTGGGGGGGGGAAATTTTTTTTTTACTTACCGGAAACGCCCTGTTGCTATGTAGTGGCTCCTAATCTGCCACTTCCTGGTCCGCGGAGCTCCTCGTCACTTCCTCCCTCGCCTGTGCTCCTGGGAAATGCGAGCCATAATTTCCCAGGAGTTAGTGGGCAGTACTGTGAGCAAAAAATGCGTTACTTCCCGTCAGGAAATGACGCGATTTAAGGTGGTTGCCATAACAACAGGGTCGGGACCTTCCTCCATCGCCGCCTGTTATGGCAACTTGCTAAACAATCGGCACTATGGCCGCTGGAGCATTGCGCATGCGTGATATCGAGAGGTGCGTGCTGGTTACCCAGCATGCACCTCTCCATTGGGAATCCAGGAAGAGATTGCGATTGGGCTTCACATGCCCACAATCATCATGGCAACGGCCAGAAGAGGATTTACTAAGTTGTGAGTATAAAATAAATATATTATCAACATCCATTAGCACACATATAAAATCGTTCTTTATGTTAATAATGCCTTATGCTCGGATACCTGAAAAAAAAAAAGAAAAAAAAAATGTGTCTGGAACTCCGCTTTAAGAACAGTCAGATACCGGGACCCTTGGGCGTGAGCTGCCACCACCATGCTTCACGGTGGGGATGCTTTTCTTCAGCAGGGACAGGTCAGAGTTGATGGGAAGATGGATGGAGCCAAATACAGGACAATCTTAGAAGAAAACCTGTTAGAGTCTGCAAAAGACTTGAGACTGGGGGGGAGGTTCACCTTCCAGCAGGACAACGACCCGAAACATACAGCCAGAGCTACAATGGAATGGTTTAGATCAAAGCATATTCATGTGTTAGAATGGCCCAGTCACAGTCCATGTCAGGGCTGGGCTCAGCCCTTCCTTCTCAAAGCTGGCCACTCAGCTGTCAGCTAATTGCCAGCTCCTATCTCTCCACAGTGACTCACCTGTTGATGATTTCCTGCTTGTCAGTCCTGCCTACTTAAGCCGTCGAGCCCAGTAGATCTCTGCCTTCGCCTTGGTCACATCTCTAGAGACGCTCGCCTGTGTTCCTGTTAAAGACTTGCTTGGCTAACATTCCTTCTGGCTCCAGATCCTGCTTGCTGTTCTACTACGCTCCTCTCTGGCTCTCTGACATTTTGGTTTGTCTGACTATGCGTTCCAGTTCCTAAACTCTGGCTATCTTTTGACTAAGTTTACTCTGTTTACCTTTTTTATTATTATTATTAAACAAGTGAGATTTAACTGTACTTATGTCAGTCTGATTCATGGTTTCTGACAGTCCAGACCTAAATCCAATTGAGAATCTGTAGCAAGACTTGGAAATTGCTGTTCACAGACACTCTCCATCCAATCGGACAGAGCTTGAGATATTTTGCAAAGAAGAATGGGCAACATTGTCCCTCTATAGATATGCAAAGCTGGTAGAGACATCCCCAAAAAGACTTGGAGCTGTAATTGTAGAGAAAGGGGGTTCTACAAAGTATTGACTCCGGGGGGCGCCATACAAATGTATCCCCCACACTTTTCACTTATTTATTTGTATCATTTTCCTTCCACTTCACAATTATCTGCCACTTTGTGTTGGTCTATCACATAAAATCCCAATAAAAAACATTTACGTTTTTGGTTGTAACATGACAAAATGTGGAAAATTTCAAGGGGTGTGAATACTTTTTCCAGGCACTGTTTGTGGCACTTCCCTCTCCCCGTGTGTTGTAATCGCACTCAGCCACGGTGTGCTCAGGACTTTATTCCAGTAGAGGCTCCGCCCGCATTTCTAGTTATCTAGACGTCTGCCAGAAAGTAAAACTCACTGGAAGGAACATGAGCTCACCACATCAAAAAATAAACACCAAGTGCGCACAATTTCATAATAGACACATTTAAGGCCCATTCACACCGGAAATTGCACATAACTGCATTTGAAACACATTAAAAGCACACTTGATGCGTGCTTGAGTGCGTTTTGCATGCATTTTGCGTCGCATTTGCAGTGCATTTGTTCTATACGGTTTTTGGTCTTGGCTTTCTTGGCTTATAGGGGCACAGTGCGGTGCATTTAAGGGCGTTTGTAGCGCGTGCAAAAAAAATGCAGCATGCTCCCATTTTTTTTTTACTGCGCTGAACTGCGCTGCAATGATGTGAACTATGCCCATAGGATTACCTGGGGTTTGGGCTGTCTATGCAGTTGGAGTGGAGTCCAAAATGCATCCAACTGCGTTCGGTGTGAAAGGGCCCTTACAGCAATTCGAATTTCTGGCTGGAGTCCTCCTTTAATCCGGCGAGTGGATAATCCCTTGAAATATAAGCAGATGTATTTTCGTCACCTGTGCAGAAGGGATTGTCCCGGACCCGGCAGGTTTTGATTTACAATCAGTAAGGAAGTGTTTTTCTCAGGATAATTCCCACACGGCTTCTGTGATATGCAGGGCGTCTCGTGTTCAAGATAAGATTGTGTTGTTAGTTGTACTGGCTTCTCCGACCAGGACCTGAACTGGGCACGAAACCAGCTCCCCGATAACCGAGGACATGGAAAATAGAAAGTGTAGCAGATACTGTGTGCAGACGAAGCTCCGATACCTCAGTATGTTGTGCTGCAGCAACACATGCGCTGTAACGTGTTTTATCATCTATTAAGGCAGGGGGAGGCAACCTTTTCAGAGGTTGAGATCCACCTGGACAACAACAAGGAGGAAAGCAAAGATCCCGGGAAAGGGGGGAGGGTCTACTACGCGGTGCCCTTAAAAAAAAAACTATCAAGCTTCCAATAAAAAGTCAGCATCCCAGTAATTACCTCTGTCCCCTTCACATCACCCCCCACTGTAGTGTCCTCTGCCCTCCATAGCAGTGTCCTCTGCCCTCCCTCCCCCCACAGTAGTGTTCTGTACCCCCCAACACAGCGCCCCCCTGCCCCTTCACATCACCCCCCCCCCACTGTAGTGTCCTCTGCCCTCCATAGCAGTGTCCTCTACCCCCACAGTAGTGTTCTGTACCCCCCAACACAGTGCCCCCTGCCCCTCCACAGTCCTCTGCCCTCCATAGTAGTGTCCTCTGCCCTCCCGCCCCCCACAGTAGTGTTCTGTACCCCGCAACACAGTGCCCCCCTGCCCCTTCACATCACCCCCCCCCCACTGTAGTGTCCTCTTACCTCCATAGCAGTGTCCTCTACCCCCACAGTAGTGTTCTGTAGCCCCTAACACAGTGCCCCCTGCCCCTTCACATCACCCCCCACTGTAGTGTCCTCTGCCCTCCATAGCGGTGTCCTCTCCCCCCACAGTAGTGTTCTGTACCCCCCAACACAGTGCCCCCTGCCCCTCCACAGTCCATTGCCCTCCATAGCAGTGTCCTCTGCCCTCCCTCCCCCCACAGTAGTGTTCTGTACCCCCCAACACAGTGCCCCCCGCCTATTCACATCACCCCCCCCCCCACTGTAGTGTCCTCTGCCCTCCATAGAGGTGTCCTCTACCCCCACAGTAGTGTTCTGTACCCCCAACACAGTGCTCCCTGCCCCTTCACATTACCCCCCCACTGTAGTGTCCTCTGCCCTCCATAGCAGTGCCCCCCCCCCCACAGTAGTGTTCTGTACCCCCCAACACAGCGCCCCCTGCCCCTTCACATCACCCCCCCCACTGTAGTTTCCTCTGCCCTCCATAGCAGTGTCCTCTGCCCTCCCTCCCCCACAGTAGTGTTCTGTACCCCCCAACACAGTGCCCCCTGCCCCTTCACATCACCCCCCCACTGTAGTGTCCAGGGCCGCAATCAGGGGGAGGACAATCCACATACATGTAGGGGGCCCGGGCATCCCAAGGGGCCCGGCTTCCCAAGCTATCTGCTGCCTGAAGACTGGATGATTGACAGCCACAGTAGCTACTCATCTCCACCCACCTCCCCCTCCACCAATCAGCGTGCATCCCAAGGCATCCAATCGGCGGTGCCTGTGAGGAGTGAGCTTGGCATTTCCCCGCTAACCAGGAAGTGTGGCGGAGTGGCTAAAAGGATAGAGGGTCTCACAGCCATGAGGCAGCTCCTGGTGCCCGGGAACAGGACTAAGGGGAGGGGGTGGGGCATCTGCCGGTCTCATACGTTACCATTAAGAAAAGAGCCATCTGGATTACCCACCATTGATTGGGAAGAGGAAGTAAGAGCAAAGAGCTCGTGGGGAGATCCGCATATGAGTTTTGACTCATCTGGGAGGTGAGTGCGCATTTTTACTGGTGGTGGTGTGCACTCCTTTTGAGGACGAACAATCACTGTGGTGGAATTGTGTGGATACACTGATCACAAGAAGAGTTTTTCATGTTTTATTTCTTCATTTTTTCATTTTATGGACTTTATAACTTTACACATAGCGCTACATTTATTTATTTACTATCCATTTTAAAACTAGTGTGGTGTACCACTTGGAATGTTTAGCAGCTGTGCACGTTTATTATTAGGTTATCTTATTTAAACATCACAAAATTTTTTTTTACTTGTGGCGCTGATTGTTTCATCTTGTGATCTTCTCCTCCTGCCGCTCCCCCGTGCCCAATCCCCTCAATGTCTGCAGCTTACCTCTACCACTTGTGATGTGAAGGAGATTGGGCGACGGGGGAGCAGCAGGAGGAGAAGAACACTTCCTGGTGAGCGGGGAAATGCCAAGCTCACTCCTCACAGGCACCGCCAATTAGATGCCTTGGGATGCACTCCTGCTGCGATTGGTGGAGGGGGAGGGAGGTGGGTGGAGATGAGTAGCTACTGTGGCTGTCAATCATCCAGCCTTCAGGCAGCAGATAGCTCGGGAAGCTGGGCCCCTTGGGATGCCCGGGCCCCCTACATGTGTGTGGGTTGTCCTCCCCCTGATTGCGGCCCTGGACACTACAGTGGGTGGGGGAGTGTTGTGAAGGGGCAGGGGGCACTGTGTTGGGGGGTACAGAACACTACTGTGGGGGGAGGGGGGCAGAGGACACTGCTATGGAGGGCAGAGGACACTACAGTGGGGGGTGATGGGAAGGGAACAGAGCTAATTACTGTGATGCTGACTTTTTATTAGAAGCTTGATAGTTTTTTTTTTATTTTTAAGGGCACCGTATAGTAGACCCTCCCCCCCCTTCCCAGGCCCTTTGCTTTCCTCCATGTTGTTGTCATGGCCGTGAGACTCTCCTTTCAGTCACTCCGCCACACTTCCTGGTTAGCGGGGCATCGCCAAGCTCACTCCTCACAGGCACCGCCGATTAGATGCTTTGGGATGCACTCCGATTGGTGGAGGGGGAGGTGGGCGGAAATGAGTAGATACTGTGGCTGTCAATCATCTAGTCTTCAGGCAGCAGATAGAAATACCTCCGGAGCCCGAGACACTCAGGATGCTGAGCCCCTTGGGATGCCCGGCCCCCTTACATATGCATGGGTTGCCCCCCCTCCTGATGGCCCTGCCTGTACCCCCCCCAATACTGTGTCCTCTGCCCCCTTCACATCACCCCTCCCCCCACTGTAGTGTCCTATACCCCCCCAATGCTGTGTCCTCTGGCCCTTTCACATCACCCCCCCTATCTACTGTAGTGTCCTCTGCCCCCTTCACATCACCCCTCCCCCCACTGTAGTGTCCTATACCCCCCCAATGCTGTGTCCTCTGCCCCTTTCACATCACCCCCCCGCCTATCTACTGTAGTGTCCTCTGCCCCCTTCACATCACCCCTCCCCCCACTGTAGTGTCCTCTACCCCCCCAATGCTGTGTCCTCTGCCCCCTTCACATCACCCCCCACTGTAGTGTCCTCTGCCCCCTTCCTCCCACCAGCAGTGACCTGTACCCACCCAAAACAGTGTCACCTGACCCCCTTCACATCAAGCCCCCCCATCCTGTAGTGTTCTCTGTCCCCCCTCCAACAGTGTACCCCTGCCCCCCACACACAGCGCTGTGTAGGTAGCACTTACCTGCAGGCGTGAGTTCATCAGATCGGAGATCAGGAGCCTGGTGCTGGGTGGAAGGCGGGAGCGGGAGCGGGAGCTGCCAGAGTTCATAATAGCAAGCTGGTCCTAGCAACCAATCACTGAGCAGCTCCCACCCCCACCCTCCATCAAGGTCTCGCCTCCCGCTCTCTGATTTGCAGTTAACAGGAGAGCGTTGGGGGAGGCAGAGCCATGGTCACGATCCACCTGTCGGACCACCCCCCCCCCCCACGGTCGACCGGTCGATTGCGCCGACCCCCGCATTAAGGCATTCTGTGACACCATCAACTCTTTCACAGTAATTAATATGAAAGTGGAGTTGGGCAACAACATCCTCTTCATTTCCAGTCCAAATGGTATAAAGTCTACATCACAGAACGGGAGGGGGTGGGGGTTTGCTCCTCCCATGAACTTCCTGATTTAAGCCATGTCTCTGCACTTTGCTGTTTGCTAAATTATTGTGCTCCCTCCAGGCAAGTTATTGCCCTGCTTAGCTTAGTATCGTCTGCAAATACAGAGATTGAACTGTTCACCATCTCATCATAATTTTATAATTTCTTTCCTTATGCTTAGTCGCTACCGATAGATTGTGTATTACCTGAAATGCTTTCTTCCATTGTGAGAGCAAGATTGGCCGGTTTGCCATTTTTTCATATGTATTATTTCTCCCGTCGCTCCAGAAAGAAGTAGGAGCTTATATATAGCTGATAAATTATGAGTCGGTTTCTGTTCCTGTATTAGACCCCTTTCACACTGGGGCGCTTTGCAGACGCTACAGCGCTAAAAATAGCGCCTGGAAAGCACCCTTAAAGTGCCGCTGCTTTGTCTCCAATGTGAAAGCCCCCGAGGGCTTTCACACTGGGGCGGTGCGCTGGCAGGACGGGAAAAAGAGTCCTGCTAGCAGCATCTTCGGAGCGGTGAAGGAGCGGTGTGTATACCGCTCCTTCACCGCTCCTGCCCATTGAAATTAATGGGGCAGCGCGGCTATACCGCCGGCAAAGAGCCTCTGCAGAGGCGCTTTGCGGTGGTTTTTAACCCTTTCTCAGCCGCTAGCAGGGGGGGTAAAACCTCCCCGCTAGCGGCCAAATACCGCCGCTAAAACGACGGTAAAGCGCCGCTAAAAATAGAGGCGCTTTACCACTGACACACCTCTCGCCCCAGTGTGAAAGGGGTCTTAGAATTTGCTCAAAATCCATCAATGGTCTAACCATTAAGGGAATTTGTAGCTTTGTTCCAATATATGTTTACAGTTGATAGTATTGTATCGATTTTTGTCTCTGCTCATAACCCAGTTCAGCTAAACCAGGAATCTTGCCATCTATTAAAGTCTGTACTATCCTTATATTATCTGACCTCTTCCATTTCATATAGTGTATGGCTTTGGATGCAGGTGGAAATTCAGGATTAGAAAATAATGGGATCATTGGCTCGTCCAATGTGGACAGACCTTTCTTTTTCATCACGGTATCCCATATCTTTAGTGTTGATGTAACGAAAATTGTTCGTTCTTTTTTTCCCAGGGGGTTTAATCCATGGACGTGATCTAAGCTGTAAAGAAATAATATCTTCTTCAAGGGTTACCCACACAGCAAAGCGATTTCCCCAACTTGTTCTTTCCCCGACTTGTTCATTCCCCGACTTGTTCATTCCCCGACTTGTTTATTCCCCGACTTGTTCATTCCCTGACTTAGTTGGGGTAGGCGGAACACTTTGGTAGGGGGTGGGTTAGCCACGCCTCTTGACCTTTGACCTCTGGGGACACACCTGCTGACCTTTGACCTTTGGAGGAGGTCCTTATTCCAATCCCTGAGTCCTAACCTTGTTCTTCGAGGGGAAACCCTAACCCCCTAACTCTAAACCCTAACCCTAACCCCAACCCCAATCCTAACCCAGGGGGGGACTGACCATTCGGGCCCTCGGGCACTGCCCGAGGGCCCCATGCCACTAAGGGGCCCCATCAGGGTTGCCAGCCTCAATAAAACCAGGGACAGTATGTAAAAACCTGTGTTTTTTTAAGAATCCCAAGACTATAGCTGCCCCGCCTCTCCAGTACCTTTTCAGTGTGTGTATGTGTATTCTGTGTGTATATAGTGTGTGTGCATATTGCGTGTCTGTGTGTGTATACTGTATGTGTGTGTGTGCATACTGTGTGTGTATATTGTGTGTCTGTGTGTGTATACTGTATGTGTGTGCATACTGTGTGTGTATATTGTGTGTCTGTGTGTGTATACTGTATGTGTGTGCATACTGTGTGTGTATATTGTGTGTCTGTGTGTGTGTATACTGTATGTGTGTGTATACTGTGTGTGTATATTGTGTGTCTGTGTGTGTGTATACTGTATGTGTGTGTGTGCATACTGTGTGGCCCCATAATCTATTGCCTGGGGGCCCCATAATCTCCTATTGCCTGGGGGCCCCATAATCTCCTATTGCCCGGGGGCCCCATAATCTTCTCCTATTGCCCGGGGGCCCCATAATCTCCTATTGCCCGGGGGCCCCATGAGTTGTCAGTCCGCCCCTGTCCTAACCCCTAACCCTAACCCTTTGACCCATCAACTTTAACCCTTATGCCGCGTACACACAAGCGGACTTTTCGACCAGACTGGTCCGACGGTCTATCCGACGGCCTTTCGGCGGACTTCCGACGGTCTTTCCGAACGGACGGACTTGCCTACACACGATCACACCAAAGTCCGACGGATTCGTATGTGATGACGTACAGCGGACTAAAATAAGGAAGTTGATAGCCAGTAGCCAATAGCTGCCCTAGCGTCGGTTTTCGTCCGTCGGACTAGGCTACAGACGAGTGGACTTTTCGATAGGAACTGGGACTTCCGACGTAAAGATTTGAAACATGTTCCAAATCTAAAGTCCGTCAGATTTTCGACCGAAAAAGTCTGCTGCAGGTCCGATGAAGCCCACACACGGTCGAATTGTCCGCCGGACTCGGTCTGTCGGACCAGTCCGGTCGAAAAGTCCGCCCGTGTGTATGCGGCATAACTCTAAGTGCATCTCCACTTTGTGACTCCCCCACCCTAAATCCCCTACCTTTCCCAGATCCCGCTCGGTCTGTCGGAAAAAGGGAAATCTTGCATGATGAAACCAATCAATAATCCCTCAAGTATGTTATAAAATCTGGGAGTGCTAGACCTCCATTCTCTTTTGTTCTAATTAGGGTTTCTCTTTTTATCCGTGGAATTTTTGTGCCCAAATAAAACTTCCCAATGCTCTACGTAATTGTGTCATTAAATTAGTTGGGGGAACTATAGGTATTGCCCGAATAGCAGTTTTGGTATTATATCCATTTTTACTACGTTAATTCTCCCCATCCATGAATGTATCACTTTATCATATCCTTGAAGTGATTTTAGAACTTTACGGAACACTGGAAAGTAATTTAGATCTTGTAGTTTAACCAAATCCTTTGGGACAGTTTCATCTTTTCATGTGGTGTTGACACCGGTATTAAATCTGATTAGAACACTGGACGGTGGAAGCTTTTCCTTACATGTGTGGGCACTTAATTAGCACATGTGACCATTATGTTTGAATTGTCCATGACATTGTAGGACTTAAGCCCATATACTTAATACCATCCTACCCGTACATACCCTCCCTCCAAAAACATCAGGGATGACTCGGACTAGTTTCTGGAGGAAAATGGCCTTGCGGCCTTTTATTTAAAACATATAATTTAACATAAATATATAAATAACTGTATTTCCTTAAATAACATGTTAAGGTAACTTACTCAGTAAGAACTATGACTATGACCTAGGTCACTGGTACAACCTCGTTAATTTAAAACCTGCCAGTCGGAAACCCCGGACACGGCATTATCACAACATACCCCAGTGACCTGGCATTTTAACTCCTGCAGGTTAACCCTTAGGGCCTGAAGGTACCAACTACCATCCCCATCCTTCCATGTATGGGTACCAGCAAAACTCCCATCATCTGGATGGGTACAATCAAACAACCCCCCATCCTTGGATGGGTACACATGTTACAACTTGTAACAGAACTTATCCTATTCAAGGAACAAACAACTACTGCCAACCATTGGGAGGGTGGGTGGGAATCTCGTCCACCACCACTCTCAAACTGACATCACTTCCCCTTCCTACATCTCCTACACAAAACTTCCTGCAGCCCCTCCCCTTCTCTAAAAGGAGAAGTGTAACCCTTTCAGGGACAGGCAGATGTGCAGTCCAGCACTGTCATGCCGTCCCTGCACTTAGGGTCCCCCTGGCTCCGTGACTCTCTTGACATTGTAGGACTTAAGCCCATATACTTAATACCATCCTACCCGTACATACCCTCCCTCCAAAAACATCAGGGATGACTCGGACTAGTTTCTGGAGGAAAATGGCCTTGCGGCCTTTTATTTAAAACATATAATTTAACATAAATATATAAATAACTGTATTTCCTTAAATAACATGTTAAGGTAACTTACTCAGTAAGAACTATGACTATGACCTAGGTCACTGGTACAACCTCGTTAATTTAAAACCTGCCAGTCGGAAACCCCGGACACGGCATTATCACAACATACCCCAGTGACCTGGCATTTTAACTCCTGCAGGTTAACCCTTAGGGCCTGAAGGTACCAACTACCATCCCCATCCTTCCATGTATGGGTACCAGCAAAACTCCCATCATCTGGATGGGTACAATCAAACAACCCCCCATCCTTGGATGGGTACACATGTTACAACTTGTAACAGAACTTATCCTATTCAAGGAACAAACAACTACTGCCACAGCACGAAAGGGGTAACCCCTTACCCTTGCGAGCACCTCCACACACTAAGCCCTCTCTGTATGCCTTCTTGCAAGCCTAGAGACCATAGGTCCGTGCCCACCTCATTGAGATGTACACCATCGCTGCGCAAATAACGCCATGTGTCAACCTCCAACTCCCTGTGACGAATGGCTAAGCCCCCATTCCTTATAAAAAACCGGCTCACTTCTTTATTAACCTTTATCCTGGCCCTATTCACTTTTTTATCTGATAGGGCCCAGCGCCACGATAGCCTGCCTACCATGTCAGACCACACTAATACCATCTTGGGATAAACGGCTTTTAAACGCAGGAAATCACACTTTATGTCCCTGATAAGGTCCCTCATGGATCTAGCTCCCATGTCATTTCCACCCACGTGTAATAACAATACATCAGGGGCCCTGTCCAGGCGAGAGAATCTATGCACTTCCCCCAATACCCTATTCCACTGCATGCCCGGAACCCCAATCCACCTGATGAGGGCCTCTTGTCTGGGGATGCGAAGCTGTCTGCCATTCGGCCGAACGTCCGCTCTCTTGGCCCCCCAAAACACGTAGGAGTGACCGAGTATCCAAACCAGACATGCATCTTGACCTGTAGACAAATTAGATAATACAACCTCATGAACTTTAAACCCAACACCCCACTCATCAAACAACCCCAGCTAACATTACATTTGAACCATGTTAGGGCGGACATACAGTTTGAATCTATCCGAATCCCATCTGCCAATACGTCTAATCACCTCCTGACTCAAACCTGCCCTGGCCGCCTCTGTGGCCGCCCCAATCCTAAAAGAATGTGATGAGAATTGTAAAGGGTCACATCCCACCCTGGCCACGCATTTCCTAAAAAACTGTTACAAACTGGTATTTTGAAAGGCACAAACCGTCCACATGTATCAAGAAGAGGCCAGTAACTGCAGGCCTAACCGTCATGAAAGCTCCCACAAGCCTAACTGGGCATATGTCATGCTCTGCAATCTTCCCAAACTCAAGATATTTTCCTCTCCTTACTTGATCCGTTTTTGACCTATGAATCCATATGCGGACTCTATCTGCCCATACTTCAACCTCCCCGTGGAAAAGCCCGCCCGGAAACGTCTTTGACGGGCTCACCAACTCACTTATCCTCAGCGCCCCAAAAAAGGCCAGCGCGAACGCTGCTTGGAATAATGCGCATTCGTACTCGGATCTGCTGACCCTTTCCAAACTAAGCATCAACTGCTTAAGCATTTCAAAAGAGACAGGGCGCCTCCCGTCCCTCTGTTTATAAGCTTTTCTATATCCCTTGACTGCTTGCCGTAACCAAAATTCCTTCGTATGGTCCCGACTCCCTTGCCACTTAAAAAGGAAGGCCAAACCTGCCAATTCACGATTGATGGCAGCTGCCGAGATACCTTTTTCAAAGTCCCTAATTATAAAATACAGCACTGCCTTGTCCACGTCCGGATCATCTGATCCCATGCCCAAGTCCTGCAGAAAGGCGAACCACTCCTTCCATACCTTAGAGTAGGCATTCCATGTAGCCATACTCACGGATCGCTGAATCCATTTTGCTGCTGTTCCAAGGCAATGTTCCATATCCAGCTGGGACAGGCGACCCCCTGATGATCTGCCTCTGGTGCCAACTTCCGGAACCTGTCCCACTGAAAGCGAGACAAAGCGTCAGCCAAGGTGTTCTCCGACCCTGGTAGATGCACGGCATAAATGAACACATTCAGTTGTAAACAACGAAGTACTAGATGGCGCAAAAGCCTGACCACCGGCACTGATGCCGCAGTCAGCCGATTAACCACTTGCACCACCCCCAGATTCTCACAATTGAAGCGAACCTTCAGGTTTCGCAACGACTCGCCCCATAGCTCCATGGCCACCACAATGGGGAACAGCTCCAAAAGTACCAGGTTCTTTAAGAACCCAGCCTCCCGCCAAGCCGCCGGCCACATAGCCGCACACCAGTGGCCCTTACAAAAAGCACCAAACCCCGTTGACCCGGCGGCGTCAGTAAACAACTCTAGGTCCCAGTTGCTGACCGGCCCAGACATCCATAAAGCCCTTCCATTGAAAGACTCCAAGAATACCTGCCACACCCGTAAGTCCTCCCTGTGATCTCTAGTCAGACTCACGAAATGTGTCGGCGCCCGGATCCCTGCAGTGGCGGCTGACAGCCGCCTGCAGAAAATTCGTCCCATAGGGATGATTCGGCAAGCGAAGTTTAGCTTACCTAGCAAAGATTGGAGTTGGCGAAGTTGCAATTTCCTAACTCCAATGGTCCCTCGAACTTCCTCTTTCAACTTCGACAGTTTGTCCTGCGGAATCCTGCATTCCATCCTCCTTGAATCTATCTCTATTCCGAGAAATGTGATAATCGCCGTTGGACCTTCTGTTATTTCCGGGGCTAGCGGCACCCCAAATCTTTCCGCTAGATACTGCAAAGTACCCAAAAGCACTGCACATATGTTGGAACCCGCTGGACCCACACATAAGAAGTCGTCCAAATAATGGATGACTGAATTGATACCAGACACATCCCGTACCGCCCATTCCAAGAACGAACTGAACGTTTCGAAAAGAGCACAGGATATAGAGCATCCCATTGGAAGGCATCGGTCTACATAGTAGGCCCCTTCCCATTTACAGCCTAGCCATCTGAAACTGTCGGGATGAACTGGCAACAGCCGAAAAGCCGATTCGATATCGGACTTGGCCATTAATGACCCCTGCCCATATCTCCTAACCCATGAGACCGCTGCGTCAAAAGATGTGTACGTAACCGCACAATCTTCCGGGGCTATAGCATCATTCACCGACCCTCCCTTCGGGAAGGAAAGGTGATGTATGAGTCTAAACTTATTGGGCTCTTTCTTTGGTACCACGCCCAAGGGAGAGACCACTAACCCTTGTAGTGGTATTTCCTTAGACGGACCCGCCATGCGTCCCAATGACACTTCTTTTTCCAATTTTTCAGAGACCACTGCTGCATGCAGCAAAGCTGACCTCAAATTTTTGGCCTCAGGCGGCACCTCCGCCAAGGCACAAGGAATGTGAAAACCCTCCCTAAAACCTGCCTCCAGCGTGGCGGCCGCTGTTCGGTCAGGGTACCTACTGGGGAAAGGCCGCATCCTTTCCACCCGTACCGGGGTCCTCCCTCTTACCTGAAGTATCTCCGGCGCGTCCTTTTCCTTTTTTTGAAACATTTAGCCAATGCATGGGATCCCCCGCAGCCGGAACACAAATGCTTGAAACGACAGTTGGCTCCAAATCTGCAAGTTCCCTCATTAAATTGCCAGCAATATCCCCATTTTTTCTCGGCCGGTTGTCCTGGGGTTGCTGAACCTCCGACCCCTGCCTGAAAAAACTGACTAGGGGCCCTCGCTGCCGTCATCAACCTCATCCACAAGCTGATGTCCTTGTGATCCCAGCGTAGATTCGGTCGCACCGCCATCCTCTGACGAAATTGCTCATCATAGCGTAGCCACGCCATGCCCCCGTATGTTCTATGGGCCTCACTAATGGTCTCTAGGTACACAAACAGCGCTGAACAATGTTCTGGCGCTTTTTCACCTACCACACTCGCCAAAATGGCGAACGCTTGTAGCCAATTGGAGAACGTTCGCGGGATCAAGCGATACCTACACTTCTCCTCATCCTCCTTTTTTCCTTCCACCGGTTTTAACCTATCCAGATTAAATTTTTCTAACGGCAGCAACGTGAAAATTTCCACGTACTCACCTTTCCATATTTTTTCCTTTACCTCTGCTTTTAAATGAGCCCCCAAAGGGCCCTCAAAGCAGACATATACCTCGCTCCTTGCCGCATCTGCTAATCTAACTGAATCAGCTTTTTTCTCAGTTGTCTTCACCTGGTCCCCCGAAGTCGTAGCCACCGCAGTGCCAGAGGGGGGCACCACAACCGCTGAAACAGCTGCCTCCGGCGAAACCTGAACCTCACCCGCAACAGAAGGGGTGGTCCCTGTCTGTGGGGTATTCCTCTCTGCTGTCCACGCAGTCGCCGGACCACCTCCTGACCCTGATTCCACCCGTGCTACAAGTTCTTTTAGGCCAGTTAACAACTCCCGCAACCCCTCATTCCCTGTTTGAGGCGCTGCTGCTGACGGTGGAGCTGATACCTTCCCCCCCCCCCTGGCCTGACTACATCCCCCGACCGTGAACTACCCCCCTGCACATTTTGTCCCAATAAATTATGTAAAAGAATAGTAACAGGATTAGAAGAATCGCACTCACTGGGCTGCACTGGACCGCGCCCAACAGCCGCCACTCCTGGAACCAGCGATGCTTGATGTCCCTGATCGTCGCTTCCGTCAGACCCGGACAGCACTCCTTCCGACCGATCGTCGTGCTCGTTCGTCCTGCCGATTTCTCGTTGCACGCCACTTGCGGATGCAGTGGTTGCCGAGGGCCTGTGGTGCTGTGTACGGCCACTCCTCCCTTGGATACCGCTAGGCCCGCTGGATACCCCTGGTGATGGACTCCTACGTCTACTGCTGCGCGGGGTGCGTGCCGACCGTCTATTACCTCCCCTCACGTTGGCACTGGCGTCTCTCTCTGACCCGCTATCACCCTGCGGCGGAACTACTGTCCATCTCGGTCGCCCGTGACCCTCCTCCACTTGCCGCGGTGCGTTCTTGTGCATCCCGTGCCCTCCGTCCCTCTCCTGCTGACCTCTCAGGGGGCTGTAAGCATCTGCGCCTGGCTGGGGGGGGGAAGAGCCACGTGCGTTGCTGGGCACCCTTCCCCCAGTCCCTCCAACTTTCCTCCGATTCCCCCGGGCCTCTCCTCGTCCATCCCTCTGCCTGGCCTGTATGATGGGTGTCTGGGCCTCTCCCGCTGCCATCCCCCGCTGCGCTGTTCTAGATGAGCCCATATCAGCCTCAGGGCTGTATCTCTCTGGTGGACTTGATCGCCTTGCCCTGGGAGTTGGTGAATCCCCCCGCTCACCGTCGCCCCGCCATCCGTGATCAAACGCAGCTGCTCCTGGAGCCAGTCCGCGCCGTTAGCGGTAACCGCCGCTCTCAGCTGCTCTACAAAACCCTCCATCGCTGCCATGCTGTGTATCAGGAAGGGGAAGGTGGAGAGCTGTGAGGTGTGCTTCTAATCTCGTCCACCACCACTCTCAAACTGACATCACTTCCCCTTCCTACATCTCCTACACAAAACTTCCTGCAGCCCCTCCCCTTCTCTAAAAGGAGAAGTGTAACCCTTTCAGGGACAGGCAGATGTGCAGTCCAGCACTGTCATGCCGTCCCTGCACTTAGGGTCCCCCTGGCTCCGTGACTCTCTTTATCTTCTTATGTTAGAGAAATAATACCGGAGCACAGTGAAGTTTTAGCACCGAAAGAAGGTCTTGCTTTGTTGGATAAGTTATTTTAGGTTGACACATTGGGACATTCACTTCGAAATTGTATATCGGAACCTCCTTATAAATTTGCTGCATAGTTACATAATATTTGTATTTATTTATGAATTGATATATGTATGGATTTCATCTGCACTTTATATACCCAGGCACTTTATTAGGTCCACCTTGCTAGTAGCGGATTGGACCCCCTTTTGCCTTCATTCTTCATGGCATAGATACAACATCCCTCAGAGATTTTGCTCCATAGTGACATGATAGCATCACGTAGTTGCTGCAGATTTGTCGGCTGCACATCCATGATGCCAATCTCCCCGTTCCACCACATCCCAAAGGTTCTCTATTGGATGAGATGTGGTGAGTGTGGAGGCCATTGGAGGACAGGGACCTCATTGTCCAGTGGTGAGATGATTGGAGCTTTGTGACATGGAGCATTATCCTGCTGGAAGGAGCCATCAGAAGATGGGGACACTGTAGTCATAAAGGGATGGACATGGTCAGCAACAATATTCAGGTAGGTTGTGGTGTTTAAACCATTCTCAGTTGGTACTAAGGGGCCCAAAGTGTGCCCATCCCCCACACCATTACACCCCCACCACCAGCCTGAACCGGTGATACAAGGCAGAATGGATCCATGCCCCAAATTCTGACCCCACCATCTGAATGTCGCAGCTGAAATCCAGAAATCCAGATTGTCCGGATTGAAGATTAGTGTTTCAATAGCAAATATTCATTCGCTGTTGTAACACCTGGGTGGGCTCCTGGCATAATGCTCTGCGCCACGAGCTCACCCCATTTTAAAGCCTATTAGAGCCTGGCGTCCTGAAAGGGGCCAGATGCATGAATAGGGGGTGGTGGTGTCCTGCAAAATAGCGGCCGCCGGCCGTGGATAGAGCATCATAAAGGGATGGACATGGTCAGCAACAATACTCAGGTAGGCCGTGGTGTTTAAACCATGATCAATTGGTACTAAGGGGCCCAAAGTGTGCCAAGAAAATATCCCCCCCACACCATTACACCCCCACCACCAGCCTGAACCAGTGATACCCATCCCGCACACCATTACACCCCCACCACCAGCCTGAACCGGTGATACCCATCCCCCACACCATTGCACCCCCACCACCAGCCTGAACCGGTGATACAAGGCAGGATGGATCCATGTGCCAAATCTTGACCCCACCATCTGAATCCAGCTGAAATCCAGTCTCATCAGAGCAGGCAACGTTTTTCCAAACTTTTATTGTCCAATTTTGGTGATCCTGTGCCAATTGTAGCCTCAGTTTCCTGTTCTTAGCTGACAGAAGTGGCACCCGGTGTGGTCTTCTGCTGCTGTAGCCCATCTTTTTCAAGGTTGGATGTGTTGTGCGTTCAGAGATGGTATTCTGCATACCTTGGGTGTAACGAGTGATTATTTGAGTTACTGTTGACATTCTATCATCTGGAACCAATCTGCCCATTCTCCTGTGACCTCAACAAGGCCTTTTTTCTCCACACAACTGCCGCTCACTGGATATTTTCTCTTTTTCCCACTATTCTCTGTAAACCCGGAGAGATGGCTGTGTGTGAAAATCCCAGAAATACTCAGAACAGCCTGTCTACCACCAACTACCATGCCACGTTCAAAGTCACTTCAATCCCCTTTCTTCCCCCATTCTTCTTCACCACATCTAGATGCCTAAATTCATTGAGTTGTTGCCCTGTTATTGGCTGATTAGCAATTTGTGTTACCAAGCAAATGAACAGGTGTATCTAATAAAGTGGGTATATGTTTTATGAATTCAAAATTCACTAATAGCACTTTAATAGGTTATATGAATGTGCATTATTTGTATTAGTTGTACTTTCAAAATCTGTGTTTTTTTGCAGGTATAGTTGATATAGCGCTACACTGCTTGAAATATCTTGCTCTTGTCACTCCCGGTGCCGTCCATATCTTCGCTACCACTCGTTACCAACCTTTGGCTTATTCCTCGACTACGCTTCTGCTTGATCCCAGCCTGCAGCCACTTGTTTCCAACCGTTTTCTTGTTTACTGACTACGCTTCGGATTGATCCCTTCCTGCTATATCTGCTAATGGATCCCGGCTTGCTTACCTTCTGGTGGGGAGACCCTGAGGACCACGACCTGGTACTAACACAGAGCAATGCCCATCTCCACCATCAGGAGCTCTGGTGAACACCAGTTAGTGCTTAGACATCGCATCTCAGGTGAGCCTGCATCATCCACCAGGGTGACCTGCTTCTGTACTTTTCCAGCTGGTCGGTGGGAGCCTCTGCTACAGCTACTGGTCTCCGAGCCTGACCCCTGACCAAGACAGGGGAATTCAGATGTGATGGGGGGGCCTCTTAACATAATGGAGGACCTCTGATATAATGAGGGGCCTCTGATGCGAAGAGGGGGAGGGGGGCTCTGATCTGATGGCGCAAACATCTTCTTACCATCTAACTAGAGTAAATACTACATGTGTGGAGTTTTCTGCATGACTCTTAGTAGGTACGGAATGAAAATGGTTCTCTCTGTCCAATACTACATAAAAGCAGGATGAGGACATCATGTACAATGCCTTCCACTCAGAGGCAGCTCTAGGCTTTGTGAGGCCCTAGGCAAAACTTACACATGAGGCTCCACAGACTGGGGTGCTCCGTGATGAGGCCGCTATTCCTCGGGCTGCGGGCAGTATCTGATTTGTCCGTCAGCTCCTAAGCCACAGAGTCCCAGTGGGGGTAGGCGGAGCTGCCGGCGTCGACTTCAGTGATTGAGAACAGGCAAATTAGGCGGCTGCGAGGCCCCTGTGAGTGCGAGGCCTTAGGCGACCGCCTAATTTGCCTAATTAGAGAGCCGCCTCTGCTTCCACTTCTCATCCTTCCTAGAAATAAGCGATGGCCAAGTCTACATTAAAGTTGGAGGTGTCCCAGCACCTACCTGACAATCTAGTTTAAATGGCCCCAGAGGTTCTAGAGGATCCCGATGGGGCTGCACAGTCTGTGCAAATGGTTTGTCCATGCTAAATGTCCCTCAGTCACAACTTCTACAGCAGTGGTTCCCAACCTTACTGAGAATGGTAAATTCTGCCAAAATGTCCCAACAGTAAAAGACAAAGTTTACACTAAGACAATAAATGTATGGGGATACAAAATATGTATTAAAAGTCTAGAGGGCTTTAGTCACTGTGGGGGGATGGGGTTTTGGGGACTCTGCATCAAACTTGGTGGCTTTGTAAGGGATTCTGGAGGGAGCTGGTGGCAACTGTGGGGGATGGGATCCCTGGACAAGGCTCTGAGCGTCTCCCTCCAGGGGGCTTTGTAGTTGACTGGAGTGCACTGAAGGGACTGGGGGGCACTATGGGACACCATTGGAAGTTGGGGGCACTGTGGGGGGGGGGGGGGCTCTGGATGCTCTGTGTCAAGTTAGATGCACTGCAGGCGACTGGGGGGCACTGTGGGAGGTTTGGGGAAACTGTGGGCACTGGAGGCTCCCAGGGGGACTGTGGGAGGTTGAAGGACAAGGTGGCCCACTACAGATGATTGGGTGGCACTATGGGAGCTGGGAGGCACTGTGGGAGGCTGGGGTATCTGAAGGTGGCTGGGAGCCTAAGCTGAAGGAGGATGCGGCCTGGCAGTGGGCCAGATCTTGGTGGTTGAGAACACTGGTCTAGAGAGGAACATCAAAGGCTTGTTCTAGTATAAGTGTTTCCCTTCACCACTTCCGCTGCAAATTAGAATGCAATTTTGACACTTTACTGCGATAATTATTATTATTATTTTTTTACATAATTAAAGATTATTGGCCAAATTGCTCTTGCAAATGCTCACCCACTGGCGCACTCTGTGCGCTACATTACTACTGGGCAGGGACCACCCCCAAAGGTCAAAGGTCAGCAGGCGTGTTCCCCAGAGGTTAGGGTTAGGGTTTAGGGTTAGGGACCACCCCCAAAGGTCAAAGGTCAGCAGGTGTGTCCCCCAGAGGTCAAAGGTCAAGAGGTGTGGCTGACCCACCCCCACAAAGTGTTCCGCCTACCCCAACTAAGTCGGGGCGTCAGCAAGTTGGGGTATCAGCAAGTCGGGGAAAGCACCCAAATGTGTCCCAGGTCTTTTATAATCCTATAGTGTTATCTGCAAAAAAAATAATTAAAACATTGCCCTGTGCCGCAAAAGTGTTCGGGTTTGGCTTGAAGAAAAGGTGGCCACCCTACTTATAATGCTAGCTGCTGCCTCCACTGTGACACCTACCTAAGTAGGGTGTAGGTATGAAAAATTGTAATATAGGTGTGGTGGTTATGGCACTGCTCTGCGATAGTGCAATTAAACCTTGAATAAACCAATATATAAAGTGACACGTGCTAATGGACCTTAATGAGTATTATAATTATGGACCTTCAGTGAACCAATGTAAAGTGACAAATAATTAATTAATGATGTGGTACAACTGACATCGCGGAGCTGATAGTAATAAAATAATAGTCCATATAAACAAAAACAAAAGCAATTATTTTATTACTATCAGCTCAGCAATGTCAATTGTACCACATAATTCATTCATTATATGTCACTCAAGTTGTCGCTTTACATTGGTTCACTGAAGGTTCATATTATTTTACTCATTAAGGTCCATTAGCACGTGTCACTTTATATATTGGTTTATTCAAGGTTTAATTGCACTATCGCAGAGCAGTGCCATAACCACCACACCTATATTACATTTTTTCATTGCATTGACTAGGCCAGTGATGGCGAACCTTGGCACCCCAGATGTTTTGGAACTACATTTCCCATGAAGCTCAACTACACTGCAGAGTGCCTGAGCATCATGGGAAATGTAGTTCCAACACATCTGGGGTGCCGAGGTTCACCATCACTGGACTATGCCATCACTCTTTCAAAGAAGCCACCTCTGAGAGGCCTCAGGGACATGCTTAAAGCGGAAGTAAACCCATCCATAAAACAGTTACCTTTCCGGCACGTGCCGGAAATGTAACACTCCCATTGGTTGTGCTCTCAACCAAACTGTCAAACCATCCAATGGCTGGTGTCATAACTGATCACATGTGCAGCATCATGGCAGTTGTAGATTAAACAGAGGCCAAGATGGCGGCTTCCTTGGCTGAAAACGATAGGAGGGTTTACTTCCACTTTAAGGAAGCACGCCTTGAGCATCTTTTTGTATGCAAGCCCTGCATCCTTGAACTGTCCTGTACCAATGTGTGTATACACACTATATTACCAAAAGTATTTTGACGCCTGCCTTCACACACACATGAACTTTAATGGCATCCCAGTCTTAGTCCGTAGGGTTCAATATTGAGTTGGCCCCGCCCTTTGCAGCTATAACAGCTTCACCTCTTCTGGGAAGGCCGTCCACATGGTTTAGGAGGGTGTCTATGGGAAAGGAAGGTCCATAAAGACATGGATGAGGGCGCTTGGGGTGGAGGAACTTGACTCTGCCCTGCACAGAGTCCCGACCTCAACCCGATACAACCTTTAGGATGAATTAGAGCGCAGACGGCGAGCCAGGCCTTCTCGTCAAACATCAGTGCCTGACCTCCCAAATGGGCTTCTGGAAGAATGGTCAAACATTCCCATAGACACACTCCTAAACCTTGTGGACGGCCTTCCCAGAAGAGTTAAAGCTGTTATAGCTGCAAAGGGCGGAGCCAACTCAATATTGAACCCTACGGACTGATGTTGGCCATACACTATACGAAAAATCGGTCATTTAGACAGTTCATACTTTTTTTCGGGCAGGTAATGGGCACAAAATCGATAATCGATTAATAATAATAAAGACGTTTTTGAGCCGAAAAAACGAAGGATAAGTTTGGAAATTTTCTGTCGAACAAACGATAAATTGAAAGGTTATTGTGTTTTTCCTGTCCAAACTGTCTGCACGAGGTATATGTAAAAAAAAACGAAGAAAAAATGCATTCAATTATGTCCACTGAACGATTTATCGGTTATTACATGATGGCACTATCGTTTGCGCTCATGGTCAAATGTTAGTTTCTCAAAAATGGGTTCGGACGATTTTTCGTATGGTGTATGGCCAGCATTAGACTGGGATGCCATTAAAGTTCATGTGCGTGTAAAGGCAGGCGTCCCAATACTTTTGGCAATAGTGTGAGTGTGTGTGTGCGTGTATATATACACACACACACACAGTATCTCACAAAAGTAAGTACACCCCTCAGTCACTCAGTCACATTTTTGTAAATCTTTTCTTCTATCTTTTCATGTGACAACACTGAAGAAATGACACTTTGCTACAATGTAAAGTAGTGAGTGTACAGCTTGTATAACAGTGTAAATTTGCTGTCCCCTCAAAATAACTCAACACACAGCCATTAATGTCTAAACCGCTGGCTACAAAAGTCAGTACACCCCTAAGTGAAAAATGTTAAAATTGGGCCCAAAGTGTCAATAGTTTGTGTGGTCACCATTATTTTCCAGCACCATCTTAACCCTCTTGGTCCTGGAGGTCACCAGAGCTTCACAGGTTGTCACTGGAGTCCTCTTCCCCTCCTCCATGATGACATCACAGAGCTGGCGGATGTTAGAGACCTTGCGCTCCTCCACCTTCCATTTGAGGATGTCCCACAGATGATCAATAGGGTTTAGGTCTGGAGACATGCTTGGCCAGTCCATCACCTTTACCCTCAGCTTCTTTTGCAAGTGGTCATCTTGGAGGTGTGTTTGGGGTGGTTATCATGTTGGAATACTGCCCTGCGGTCCAGTCTCTGAAGGGAGGGGATCATGCTCTGCTTCAGTATGTCACAGTACATTGGAATTCATGGTCCCCTCAATGATCTGTAGCCCCCCAGTGCCGGCAGCACTCATGCAGCCCCAGACCATGACACTCCCACCACCATGCTTGACTGTAGACAAGACACACTTGTCTTTGTCCTCCTCACCTGGTTGCCCCCACACACGCTTGTCACCATCTGAACCAAATAAGTTTATCTTGGTCTCATCAGACCACAGGACATGGTTCCAGTAATCCATGTATGGTTGTATGGTCTTGGCCACCGTGCTGCAGCTCAGTTTCAGGGTCTTGGCATTCTTCTTATAGCCTAGGCCAGTGATGGCGAACCTTTGGCACCCCCAGATGTTTTGGAACTACATTTCCCATAATGCTCAACTACACTGCAGAGTGTATGAGCATCCCTACACTGGCTCCAAGTCGCCCAGGGAATTCAATTCAAAATACTAACCACAACATACAAAGCCATTCACATCTCTGCCCCAAGCTACATTACCAATCTTGTCTCAAAATATCACCCAAACCGTCCTCTCCGCTCCTCCCAAGACCTCCTACTCTCAAGCTCCCTCGTCTCCTCCTCCCATGCTCGTCTCCAGGATTTCTCCAGAGCCTCTCCCATCCTCTGGAGCTCGCTACCTCAACCTGTCCGGCTATCCCCTACTCTTGCTACCTTCAGGAGATCCCTGAAAACTAATTTCTTCCTGGAAGCCTATCACGCCTAATCTTTTACCACTTGTGATATCAGCTCAGCTTTTTATCAGCTCATTCCCCACAGTTGCAGCCTTTTGTACCACCTGCCCCACCCTATTAGATTGTAAGCTCTTCTGAGCAGGGCCCTCTTAATCCTCTTGTATTTTATTGTATCATAACTCTATTGTCTCCCTTTTATATTGTAAAGCACTGTGTAAACTGTTGGCGCTATATAAATCCTGTATAATAATAATAATAATAATGAGCAGCATGGGAAATATAGTTCCAAAACATCTGGGGTGCCAAGGTTCGTTATCACTGGCCTAGGCCATCTTTATGTAGAGCAACAATTATTTTTTTCAGATCCTCAGAGAGTTCTTTGCCATGAGGTTCCATGTTGAACTTCCAGTGACCAGTATGAGAGAGTGAGAGCGATAACACCAAATTTAACACACCTGCTCCCCGTTCACACCTGAGACCTCGTAACACTAACGAGTCACATGACACCAGGGAGGAAAAATGGCTAATTGGGCCCATTTTGGACATTTTCACTTAGGGGTGTACTCACTTTTGTTGCCAGCGGTTTAGACATTAATGGCTGTGTGTTGAGTTATTTTGAGGGGACAGCAAATTTACACTGTTTTACAAGCTGTACACTCACTACTTTACATTGTAGCAAAGTGTCATTTCTTCAGTGTTGTCACATGAAAAGATAGAAGAAAAGATTTACAAAAATGTGAGGGGTGTACTTACTTTTGTGAGATACTGTATGGGCTGAAGAGCCCAAGATCACCAGCTTGTAAAAGTGATAGTCTTTATTGGACATTCAAGACAAGCAAACAAAAGAGCAGCTTTCTTCAGCACAAAATAAAGCAAATAGTCCATAATCCTGGTATAATCAAAACAACATAACAGCTCCCCGCCAATATGTCAGGGCTGGGCTCAGCCCTTCCTTCTCTGAGCTGGCCGCTCAGCTGTCGGCTAATTGCCAGCTCCTATCTCTCCACAGTTACTCACCTGTTGATGATATCCTGCTCGTCGGTCCTGCCTACTTAAGCCGTCCAGCCCAGATGATCTCTGCCTACGCCTTGGTCAACATCACAGAGACTATCTCCTGCGTTCCTGTTTAAAGACTTGCTTAACTGACATCCCTTCTGGCTCCGGATCCTGCTTGCTGTTCCACTACATTGATCCCTGACTTTCTGGCTTGGCTGACTATCCGTTGCGGTTGCTGAACTTTGGCTATGTTTTGACTATGTTTGTTCTATTTACTTTTATTATTAAACACGTGTGATTGAACTGTACTTCTGTCTCAGTCTGATTTCATGGTTTCTGACACAATAGTTTAGGGTTCCCCTCTGCTTCGGGGTAGAGGAAAAGCTGCAGAAGCTCAGCAAAACAGAGTCTCTAGATAGTCCACAACTGTGAACCACACCACACTACCACATTGTCACCTGCTGACAGCTTCCGGTTGCTTTTCAAACCTTCCTTGCAGGTGGGTTAACCCTTTTGAGACCAACGTCCCTGTAATCAGAGTTTGGAGGCTCTTTCCCACTCAAAGTCTCTCCAAGTCTCCGAAATTCCAGGTTCCAAATGAGGTCTTACCCATCTAGAAAGCACTCTATATCAGTCCTCTCCTCTCTCTGACGGACTACCCCAGAACCCCTCACCCTACCTGGGTGAGACCCCCTGAGTACTAAAAAGGTCTTTTTAACTCTCCCTTAAAGGGACCATAACACAAATAGTGGGGAAATATATCTCCCATTCAGGACCCATTCCTGGTGCCCTGTTCAATGTGGAAGAATAAATCATTATTACAACTGCTGATTACTCATTACCTAAAAGAAACCTTTAAAGGGAAAGTAGGCTTTCTCTTCCGTTTAAATCTCTGACGCCTAACTAGCCTCACCAACACCACCTTTTGCTTTCTTTGTAAACTGCCCCCTCCCAGTCCCAGTGCCAAAACCCTTTTTTTCACTGTAGGCCACTGACAGGACCACCAGATTCTCAGTGAGAACACTGGCCCTGCAGCATCTGGTCATGGCCTACAGCTGTCCGATCAGCGATGATCCAGTTTTTTCCATGATGGGTTTATTTTAGAATTGAATTGTTTCTGCATTGTGACTTTCTTTCAGCGGTAGTTTATGACATCCTTACATGGTTCATGACATTGCCGATCTTCGTAGACAGGCCCCTGCATCTGCGGCTTCTATCCTTTGCATGGTCCATGTAGCACTGAACTTCTCTCTATTGTACATCATGAATGGTTATAGGATAACATTGCCAGGGCAAGCACACCAGAGAGGATGGGAAGAGCCCTTTGTAGTCACGTAGATATTTCCACTACCGTCATTTCGGGCCAAACATCTCACACTTCCTTCTATGGTTTGGTGAATAATTTTTTCACGAGTTCAAAGGAAATTACTGAAAAAGATACCAATGTGTGACTCTGTGATAGTGCCAGTGAGACTGTGAGACGTGACACACCGCCATACATTCAATATAGAATGTTACTGCGTCTATGGATGTTATTATATTCAGAGAGAAAAATAATATCCTGCTTGCTGTTCCACTACATGATCTCTGACTTTCTGGCTTTGCTGACTATCCGTTCCGGTTGCCGAACTTTGGCTATGTTTTGACTACTTTTGTTCTATTTACTTTTATTATTAAACAAGTGTGATTTAACTGTTAATCTGTCTCAGCCTGATTTCATGGTATCTGACACAATAGTTTTGGGTTCCCCTGAATGAATGAATAAATGACTGATTTGTAAAGCGATGCAAATGCGAACTGAATCGCCTCAAGGCACTAAATGTGTTTCGTGTTGACAGCTTCTTAGATGAGGAAGGTCTTGAGTTTTTTCCTGAAGGCCAGATGGTTTTCTTCCATGCGGATGTGAGTCGGAAGAGTGTTCCATAGCCGAGGTCCCTGGACTGCGAATCTGTGTTCTCCCCTTGCTTTGTAGCGGTATTTGGGAACGAGGAGGAGGTTTTGGTTAGGTGATCGCAGATTGCGATTGGGTGTGTAGTGTTTTATTTTCTCTCTGAGATATAGCGGAGTGTTTCCTTGTATACATTTGTGGGTGAGGCAGAGGGTCTTGAATGTGATCCGATTCTTTACCGTTAGCCAGTGTAGGCTCCTCAGGGATGGGGAGATGGACTCCCAGGGTTTTTTTCCTGTTAGCAGTCTTGCCGCCGCGTTTTGAATGGCCTGTAGGCGCGCAAGCTGATATTGGGGTAATCCTATGTAGAGTGAGTTTGCGTAGTCGAGACGGGAATTGATGATTGTTCCAACTACTGCTGCTTTGTCCTCTTCTGGGATGAAGGGGATGAGTCTGCGTAGCAGGCGGAGGAGATGGTGAGATCCGCTAACTACTGATCCTATTTGTGCATCCATTGTCATTTCTGAGTCAAAGATAACTCCAAAACTCTTGGCTTTGGTGCTCGGAGAGATGGTCTGTCCATAGATGGTGGGAGGTGTCCATGGAGTCTTGGTTTTGGGATTTTGGTTAGCGTGTAGGAGAAGAAGTTCTGTTTTTGACCCGTTGAGTTTGAGGGAACTATTGGTCATCAGTCATCTATCAAAGTGAGGCATTTCTCTAATTGCTGATGGTGATCTTTTTGTCCGGTGATGCGAAAGTAGATTTGGGTATCGTCAGCGTATGAGTGGAAGCAGAGGTCTGATTTTTTGATGATTTTGAGGAGTGGGGGGATGTAGATGTTGAATAGCACTGGCGACAAAGGTGAACCCTGAGGGACTCCACAGGAGATTTTCTGGGTGTCAGAGGTGAATGCTCCTAGTTTCACTGTCTGAGAGCGATTCTCTAAGAAGGATGCAAACCATTTTAGACTAGAATCTGTGGCTCCAGCAACTTCTGTGAGGCGGACAAGTAAAATGTTGTGGTCCACTGTATCAAATGCTGCACTAAGGTCTAGCAGTATCAGGAGACATGATTCTCCCTCATCTGCTGCTTCGAGGGCATCATCCCATATTTTTAGAAGTGCAGTTTTTGTGCCATGGCCCGGGCGGAAACCTGATTATAGAGTGTCCAGAAGTTGATGCGTGTCCAGGTGGCGTTGTAGCTGTTTTACTACCGCTTTCTCCATAATCTTGGAGATGGTGTTAAGGCTTGTTATCGGTCTGCGGTGGTTAGGGTCCTTAGGGTCGAGATTGGGTTTCTTTAGCAGGGGTTTTACGGTGCCTTGCTTGAGGGTGGTTGGCACAATCCCTTTTTGAACAACTGATTTATGAGGTGTATTATAGTGGGAGCCAAGATGTCGGAGCATTCTTTCAGGAGTTTCGTGGGAATGATGTCATTTGGTGATGTGCTGTCTCGAAGGCTTCTCATAATGCTTTTAGTCGTGTCAGTGGTGATTGGGGTCAAGAAGAAATTCGGTGGTTGTGTGATGTTCGTGTTGATGTCCTCTTTTTGCTTTGGTTGAGTGAGGTTGGTTGTTTTTTTCTGTTGAATTGATTTCCGAATGTTGTCGATTTTGTCGATGAAGAAATTTGATAACTCATTGCAGAATTCTTGAGTATCGTTTGCTGGGGGCTCTAAGCAGGTTGGGTTCATTGACTGGGCGACTATTTTGAAAATACCTAGGGGTAGAGGAAAAGCTGCTGCAGAAGCTCAGCAAAACAGAGTCTCTAGATAGTCCACAGCTGTGAACCACACCACACTACCACACTGTCACCTGCTGACAGCTTCCTCTTGCTTTTCAAACCTTCCTTGCAGGTGGGTTAACCCTTTTGAGACCAACGTCCCTGTAATCAGAGTTTGGAGGCTCTTTCCCACTCAAAGTCTCTCCAAGTCTCTGAATTCCAGGTTCCAAATGAGGTCTTACCCATCTAGAAAGCACTCTATATCAGTCCTCTCCTCTCTCTGACGGACTACCCCAGAACCCCTCACCCTGCCTGGGTGAGACCCCCTGAGTACTAAAAAGGTCTTTTGAACTCTCCCTTAAAGGGACCATAACACAAATAGTGGGGAAATATATCTCCCATTCAGGACCCATTCCTGGTGCCCTGTTCAATGTGGAAGAATAAATCATTATTACAACTGCTGATTACTCATTACCTAAAAGAAACCTTTAAAAGGGAAAGTAGGCTTTCTCTTCCATTTAAATCTCTGACGCCTAACTAGCCCCGAAAACACCACCTTTTGCTTTCTTTGTAAACTGCCCCCTCCCAGTCCCAGTGCCAAAACCCTTTTTTCACTGTAGGCCACCGACAGGACCACCAGATTCTCAGTAAGAACACTGGCCCTGCAGCATCTGGTCATGGTCCACAGCTGTCCCATCATGATGGGTTTATTTTAGAATAGAATTGTTTCTGCATTGTGACTTTCTTTCAGCGGTAATTTATGACATCCTTACATGGTTCATGACATTGCTGATCTTCGTAGACAGGCCCCTGCATCTGCAGCTTCTATCCTCTGCATAGTCCATGTAGCACCGAACTTCTCTCTATTGTACATCATGAATGGTTATAGGATAACATTGCCAGGGCAAGCACACCAGAGAGGAGAGGATGGGAAGAGCCCTTTGTAGTCACGTAGATATTTCCATTACCGTCATTTCGGGCCAAACATCTCACACTTCCTTCTGTGGTTTGGTGAATAATTTTTTCACGAGTTCAAAGGAAATGACTGAAAAAGATACCAATGTGTGACTCTGTGATAGTGGCAGTGTGACTGTGAGACGTGACACACCGCCATACATAAAATATAGGATGTTACTGCCTCTATGGATGTTATTTTATTCAGAGAGAAAAATAGTTACAAAAAATGTATCGTCTACGTATCCAATGCAAATGACATTGAGGTGTAATGAATAGCAAATAAAACAAAAAATCTCTTCTATACTTATAGAAAATGTACTTACCCGAAAAAAAAAAGAAAACGAATGCAGCCACCACATCTGAGGATAATTCTGCAATCCGATTTATGCAATATAAATGTGTCTAAAAATAAAGTGCTGGAAGAGTGCTAAATGTGTTAAATACAACTATTGTAGATGTATCTACCCATCAGTGGCGGCTGGTCCATTAGAGGCGCAGGGGCGCCTCCCCCCTCCCCCCCAATCCATGCGCCCGACCCCTAATCTAAATGCAGGGCACCAGACGCATGGATTACAATGTTTTTTTTTTTTTAAAGCACTTGATTAGAGCCTGAGGCTTTAATTGGCTTCAAAAAAGGATGGGCTTGGTGCGCAATGAGCCCACCCAGTTGTGTGACAATAGCAAATTAATATTCGCTATTTTTTTCCTGATTCTCATCCTGGCCAATCAGGAAGCGGGTCTTGAGACCCGATTGGCCAAGAGGAGAAGCGTCCGTATTTGCCAGGAGCAGAAGAAGCAGGGGGAAGCCGCCAAGAAGGAGACGCAGGGGGAAGCCGCTGTACCCCTCATTCAGCAGATCCCTTGCTCAGTAATACCCCCCAGCTCTGCTGATCCCCCGCTCAGTAGTAACCCCCAGCTCTGCTGATCCTCTGGTTTGCTAAAACCTCCTCTCTCTCTCTGGTCCCCGGTAACCTCCCGCTATACTGCTCCCATGCTGCGCACCACATGTGCCGTCTGCTAGTTGCTCCAGTCCGGACCCTGCTCTCCTTCCTGCTGCTCCATGCTGCACACCAGATGTGACATCTGCACCAGACACTCCCAGAATATATATATATACACATGAACTGCTGATGACGTCTTTCTGGTTTGCTTGTTGGTTTCCCAGTGCATCCTGGGATATTTCATCCCTGCAATATCTCCAAAACAATGTGAAACAAAGCCCCTCAAAGCTGCAGGTGATGTTAGCAAGCGCTGTCATAAACTTCTATGGAGGCTTTGGAGACACTTTGAAACACCAAGAAGGTGACATGGGGGATCATTTTGAAGCAAAAGCAAACACAATGTGTGACCAGGACTGTAAGGTAACCATTTTATTTAGTGACAGGAATTTTATTTAGCTATCGGCATTCAGAGCGCTTCAAAAAAACATGTCCAATGCCACATTTTGAAGCAAGTGTAAAGGGGGCCTTAAGAAAAAATAGTCATAAAACACTCAAGGTGATACTAAAGTCTAGTTTTTTTTTTCATTAAAAATAACAAACATGTTTTACTTCCGGGCTCTGTAATGGTTTTGCACAGAGCAGCCCCGATCCTCCTCTTCTCGGGTTCCTCGCCGGTGCTCCTGGCCCCTCCCCCCTGCCGAGTTACCCCCACTACCAGCAGCTTGCTATGGGGTTCACCCGAGCCGCAGCTTCCTGTGTCCATTCATAGAAAAAGTAAGTTGTGACCCGGCACACCCATTGCGACATGTCTACCTCCCTAATTGTACATGCAAGCAAAAAATAGCAAAGGTTCTGGGACTTTTAAAAGAGGCATTTCACCTGAATCAATAATAGTATAAATAATAATAATAATCATACATAAAGTACATGTAGTTGCATATTTATTAAGATAGTCACAATTAAACACTCCATGGTCATACATGAGGGCAATTTCCGATGATATTAAAAACATATATATATATATAGAAAAGAGCCGACATATGAGAAGTTCATAATAAATGGGGTATATTCATATTATATTAATAATGGTAGACAAATTGTAACGAATAAAGTATCTTGGCACCCTAAAGCTTAACACGTTTCGTGGATCAGTTCACTTCATCAGAAGCTTGATGCTAAATGAGACAGGTTGGCTCAAGAATAAAGCCCAGCATGTATATGGGGGTGTGCAACGAATGTCTGAACCGGGGGTTGAAGCAGGAGAACCCATCCAGGCCAAAGGAAGCAGTCAAAGGGCAGGCCAGGTTTCCATTGTGTAATCCATGAAATGTGGAGGAAAATTAAGGCACATCTAAGCCTCATGGATGTGTGAAATTCCATGATGTGGGAAGAGATCCAAGTGGTCCTCCAGGTGAGGAGATATATAAAGAATGGTCCCCTGGGCAGCCTCAGCCACTTATAGCCAAGACCCAGGGCGGTTCCCCGCCAGCGCCATGCAGATCACCGTGCAATGGGAGGACGACAACCACATTCGGTGCTATGCGCCGGAAGCGGATTCCTGCCCACCCGCCCCATGGCGTCAGATGAACACAAGTCCACAAGTCCCTGTGTCCATTTAGATACAGAGCCATGGCCAGGCTCCACCCCCTTTCTCTCCTCATTGGCTCACTGACTTTGACAGCAGCAGGAGCCAATGGCGTTGCGCTACTGTCTCAGCCAATGAGGAGGGGAGTCCTGGACAGCTGAGTCTCTCGTGCAATATCGCTGGATCGAGAAGGACGTCTCAGATAAGTATCAAGGAGGGCTGAGGGGGGCTGCTGCACACAGAACGTTTTTTATCTTAATGCATTGAATGCACCTTCTGCGTTTACAACCACTTTAATGCACTGCTCCACACAATCGTATCAAGTCACCAAGTGAACCCATCAAACCGTGCATGAAAGCCACACCAAAACCTCTTACCAGAGAATATAGACCTTTAGAATTAAAATGGTCAAATTTTGGACTGTATAAACACTGACTCCTCCAACCGCTGGGTAGCGAAGGGCAATCCCTCTTTTGGCCAGCCGATACAAGCAAATCAGATAGAGAATAAGGGTGGCAAACCATAGTGTAGTATTTCACAATCCACGTCACGTTATAGGCCACACCCAACGCGTTTCATCACAGATGGGGGGAGACTGGCTAGCCAGCTAGTCAGATGTTGCAGCTGTCCCACCTTGGCTGCAAGCCCAAAATCTGAATGATCACATGACCACTGATTGCTCAGTTGTAGGTCTGCTTAGAGCAGAGAGCAGCGACTGTCAGTCACCGCTCTCTGCTCAGCTCCTTCAGCACCCACTTAAGCGCCGGGCTGGGGAGGGTTCGGGTGCGTGCTGAGATTGGGAGCCAGCTGTCAATCAGGCAGCCGGGTGGATCCCGACAATATTTTCAGGATCCTTCTAGAGGCTGGAGCTGCTCTGCCACATCCTCTGATAGCGGGCAATAGTTTGCTATCTGCTGACTCTGGGTCACAGGCAGTGGTGGTTGCTGCTCCATTGGTCAGGGGGTGGCAGACGGACCTAACCATGAACATCCCCTCCATGGCTCAAGCCCGCCACCTCACACTAACCCTTGCCCCTGATCTCCTCCCCCCAGTTGCCGGCTCGCTCGTTCATCCTCTGACCCACCAGGCCCCTCATCAGCCCTGCACTTACCCCATGCAGGTCACGGCTGCAGATTCCCTCCTCCATCTCCTCCGTGTCCCAGCTGTCACTTCTCCTCCTGGCGAAAAAGGGTCTTAGGACTCCTCGCCAATGGGGTCTCAGGACCTGATTCCTGATAGGCCAGGAGGAGAAACATGAAGACAATAGCGAATATTAATTTGCTATTGTCACACAACAGGGTGGGCTTAAGACGTAGTGCTCTGCGCCCTGAGCCCACCCTTTTTTGTAGCTAATTAGAGCCTCCGGCTCTAATCACGTATTTAAAAAAAAAAACCCATTGGAATCTATGCGTCTGGCGCCCTTCCTGTAGATTAGGGGCCAGGGGCATGGATGGGGGGAGGCGCCCTTGCGTCCCTGAGTGTCCACCACTGGTCAAAGGAGAGCAAAAGTGAGTGTACTCCTGTGAGCCACAAAAGCTTAGTCCATACTTCTCTTTTTATTTTCCTTTACTATAATGCTGAAAAAACAAACTCCGCTACATTGTATTTGTATATTCAGAAGAACATCACATTGTATTTCTTTACAATGTCTTTATTTGGGAATTGTAAGATGAGGGCTGTGCTGGGGTTGTGCTCTCTGCAGCCTCCTACCATCACTTTATAAATCACCATTTCTTCTCTGATGCATAAACCTCCTTTTTTGCATAATCCAGTTTTACCCAACACACTGAAATATTCAGGAAATTTACAGCGTTCTTCTCAGAAAGACAGAAATATAATGTTTTCATCAGCAGTAGTGCGCAAAAGACGAAGGTCTTAAGTGAGTTTATTTTGAAGTAAAGGACGGGCAACAAGAATGTGCATTGTATGGTAACCCACATCAATCAGAGCAATGAGAGGCAATTACTGCATGAATTACTGTACTTTATATATTGTTCTTTACCTTATTATATTCATATATATATATATTCATATAGCAAGCAATGACATCACTGAGAATGCAGCCTATCCATTCACTAGAGAGCGGTGACATCACTGAGAATGCATCCTATCCATTCACTGGAGGACGGTGACATCACTGAGAATGCAGCCTATCCATTCACTAGAGAGCGGTGACATCACTGAGAATGCAGCCTATCCAATCACAAGAGAGTGATGACATCACTGAGAATGCAGCCTATCCATTCACTAGAGAGCGGTGACATCACTGAGAATGCGGCCTAACCATTCACTAAAGAGCGGTGACATCACTGAGAATGCAGCCTATCCAATCACAAGAGAGTGATGACATCACTGAGAATGCAGCCTATCCATTCACTAGAGAGCGATGACATCACTTAGAATGCAGCCTATCCATTCACTAGAGAGCGGTGACATCACTGAGAATGTAGCCTATCCATTCACTAGAGAGCGGTGACATCACTGAGAATGCAGCCTATCCAATCACAAGAGAGTGATGACATCACTGAGAATGCAGCCTATCCATTCACTAGAGACCAGTGACATCACTGAGAATGCAGCCTATCCATTCACTAGAGACCAGTGACATCACTGAGAATGCAGCCTATCCAATCACTAGAGAGCGATGACATCACTGAGAATGCAGCCTATCCATTCACTAGAGAGCGATGACATCACTGAGAATTCAGCCTATCCATTCACTAGAGCCTGATGACATCACGGAGAATGTAGCCTATCCAATCACTAGAGAGCGGTGACATCACTGAGAATGCAGCCTATCCAATCACTAGAGAGCGGTGACATCACTGAGAATACAGCCTATCCATTCACTAGAGACAGATGACATCACTGAGAATGTAGCCTATCCAATCACTAGAGAGCGGTGACATCACTGAGAATGCAGCCTATCCAATCACTAGAGAGCAGTGACATCACTGAGAATGCAGCCTATCCATTCACTAGAGAGCGATGACATCACTGAGAATGCAGCCTATCCAATCACTAGAGAGCGGTGACATCACTGAGAATGCAGCCTATCCAATCACTAGAGAGCGATGACATCACTGAGAATGCAGCCTATCCAATCACTAGAGAGCGGTGACATCACTGAGAATGCAGCCTATCCATTCACTAGAGAGCGATGACATCACTGAGAATGCAGCCTATCCATTCACTAGAGAACGGTGACATCACTGGGAACATGCCTGTCGATCTCAGTGTAATGTTTGCTGCTAGGCTGTAGCCAGCATGAGCTTTGGTTATGTTTTCTGTGCACATGGAGGTTCCCTAAAGCCCAGGACATTGATTATAACTGCTGCTCTTCAGTAGATAGAGTGAGAAGATACAATATATGGGGTGATGAATATTTAATGTGCCCTTTTTTGTGGGGTTTATTCCATGTTGGCTTAGTGGGATATATGGGATGACCTTCTATTGGTTGGAGAGAATAGAGCTCCAGATGGTATCTGCACTCCCACTAGTGAGAGGTCCACTGCCTCACTTGCTTCTGCCTGGGGAGGAATCCAGAGCCACAAAGGGGTTTCTTTTCTCCTAGCTACCCTTAGGGGCCTAGAATGGGCCTAGAATACCTTAATTAGCCTGTGATAAAGGCCTAAAGAATCCCACACTGGCCTGTGCCGGAGCTTGAGAGAGTCCTAGAGCTGACCAGAGGCCTGAGAAACTGAAGACAGCGGCTATCTGGGTCTTCTTCTTCTGGGGATTCTTGGAAGTCTACTGTGCAATGGATTTTTGTTGTTGTTTTTGGGTATCCTGTACATCTGACTTTCTCTCCTTGATACAACTGAGCTGATACATTTGTAGGCAGGTGCAGTGTACTTTCTCCATTGCAGGTGGCGCTCTTCCAAAGCGGCACAGAAGTTGGAGAGCAAGTCAAGGGGAACACAGTTCCTCTATGGTTTCCTGGGTCGCTGGGGAAGCACCCAATTGCAAGCTGATGCCCCATGTGACACCAGCAGCCATCTTGGGTCAGGCAGAGCCCACTTAAAGTGTTGCTAAACCCACATCATAAAAAACAATCAATAAATGGTGTATCACACGCTCTTCATACTCACTATGAGATACATTTTCTGTATTCAGCAAAAAAAAAACAACTGGTTGATCCTGCTGCTTTCTGTCTCCACCTTCTGTTAGAGTCGCCACCTCATCCCTTTAAAACCGATATATGAAGTACACGGGTTCTGAGGCTAATTTAAAGCAGATAAGGCACCAAGGGAGTTTAATTACCACCTTAATCAGCCACAGAACCCGTGTAATTAATACATATTCGGTTTTAAAGGGATGAGGTGGCATTAGTGACAACAGGGAGTGCGGGTCGACCTGTATGCATGACTTCCAAAGACCCAGGTATCCAAAAAAAAATAAAAAATACAATGACAGGAACTACTGTAGGTCAAGGTCAAACAGTGCGAACCAGAGGCCGTGGCTGCGCCCTAGACAGTAATGCAACCTAAGCAGCTGCCTAGTTCGCCTAGTGGTAGCACCGGCCTGGACAGTACTAGCAATAAAGAAAGGTTCCTGAGGAGAAGGGAAAGCATAGGGTTGCAAGTCCTTTGGACATCATCCAGTTTGGTGCACTGGACAGCCAGGCTGCATTTCACTCTCTTAACAGGCGCTGTCTACTGGGGCTGACACCTGCCATCTTCACATCGGTGGAATTTGTGAGTGTGCCCTCATAGGCAGGTGTTCCTCCAGCTTGTTGTTAACTGTTGTTGCTTTACTTCAATACAAGTTTTCCATTGCACTTGTCTGTGTGAGTTACACACTGCACCCCCAACCTACAAATTTGCAAGGTGGGGGGGATTGAAGGTATTGAAGTCTGTTTGATTCAGGGCCGGTGCTACCCCTAGGCAAACTAGGCAGTCGCCTAGGGCACACTGCCACCTAGGGTGCAGCCAGGGCTCAGCTGCTCGGCAGTGGCTGACTGGGTCGGACACCACAGACACACCTTAAAGCAGCGCCATCATAGTAGGAGGTGCAAACAGAATGGGGGGAGAGACAAATCCAGTGATACACAGGAAGCGCCGTATGCAGGGGGACATACACCTCCTGGGCCGGCCACTGGAGACTCTTTGCTGGACTGGACTATATGGGGATGTCTCTTTGCTGCATCGGGTTGTCTCTTTGCTTTATGGGGATGTCTCTTTGCTGGATTGGGCTGTCTCTTTGCTGGATTGGGCTGTCTCTTTGCTGGATTTTGCTTTCTATATGTTATTTGAGGATGTCTCTTTGCTGGATTGGACTGTCTCTTTGCTGGATTTTGCTTTCTCTTTGTTATTTGGGGATGCCTCTTTGCTGGATAGGGCTGTCTCTTTGCTTTATGGGGATATCTCTTTGCTGGATTGGGTTATTTGTCGGATTTAGCTGTCTCTGCTGGATTTTGCTATCTCCTTGTTATTTGGGGCTGTCTCTTTGCTGGATTTGGCTGTCCCTTTGCTGGATAGGGCTGTCTCTGTGCTGGATAGGGCTGTCTCTTTGCTGGATAGGGCTGTCTCTTTGCTGGATAGGGCTGTCTCCTTGCTGGATTGGGCTGTCTCTTTGCTGGATAGGGATGTCTCTTTGCTGGATTGGGCCGTCGGCTGGATTTTGCTTTCTATTTGTTATTTGGGGATGTCTCTTTGCTGAATAGGGATGTCTCTTTGCTGGATTGGGCTGTCTCTTTGCTGGATTGGGCTGTCTCTTTGCTTGATTTTGCTTTCTCTTTGTTATTTGGGGATGTCTCTTTGCTAGATAGGGCTGTCTCTTTGCTTTATGGGAATGTCTCTTTGCTGGATTGGGCTATTTGCTGGTTTTGGCTGTCTCTTTGCTGGATTTTGCTTTCTCTTTGTTATTTGGGGCTGTCTCTTTGCTGGATTGGGATGTCTCTTTGCTGAATAGGGATGTCTCTTTGCTGTATTGGGCTGTCTCTTTGCTGGATTGGGCTGTCTCTTTGCTTGATTTTTGTTATTTGGGGATGTCTCTTTGATAGATAGGGCTGTCTCTTTGCTTTATGGGGATGTCTCTTTGCTGGATTGGGCTATTTGCTGGTTTTAATATAATAAAAGTGTACACTGCGCTAAATTGAAAAAAAATATGGTGTGGAGCAGCTACTTACAACGTGACAACAACCAAAGAAACATGTGAAAATGAAATAAAAAGTAGCGCATAAATGGTGCCAAAAGTCTTCAATCAAGAAAACAACTGAAAAAAACAAATGTCCACAAATAATAAACATAACAGTGAAAAAACTTGTAAGTCTCTCAATATAGGTGAATAAAATCCTGTCGGTGAGTGGGAAACAAATGACATGGAATGTCCCACTGAAAACCATGCGTGGATGCAGGGAGACAGAAGTTAAAACGCAGGTGAATCAACAAATCATCCCCAAGTTGTATCTCTCAACAACATGCGACTTGGTAAAAGTGGTGTGTAAGAAACTCTTACCAGATATGATGGACTCCCTTGTCAGCGACAGGGAGTCACTCGAGCGGGTTGCCTCTCAGGGCCAGTGAACAGACATCACAGCTCTGCGAACCTTCTGGGTCAAACTCTGCGCGGATCTCCCGGGGTCGCTAGGTGGGTCCTCCCAAAGGATGGCCAAGGTGCGGATCAGAGGGAACAATGCGTCACGTACAAAGGCTGGAGTGAAGGCTGGTTGAATCTCTCAGTAAGTATGTGGAGAAAAAATAAACAAGCTCCACATAGTGTAGATGAGCAAAAATAGGATTTTTATTGCTAAAAACGCCAGGTAACAATAAAATGTAGACGATCCATTGATCGAAAAGCTTCGGGAGCTTCCAGCATCCTCCTTGTTGCTCATTTTCGATTTTATACTCTGTGATCACATTTTATTGTTACCTGGCATTTTTAGCAATAAAAATCCTATTTTTGCTCATCTACACTATGTGGAGCTTGTTTATTTTTTCTCCACATACTTACTGAGAGATTCAACCAGCCTTCACTCCAGCCTTTGTACGTGACGCATTGTTCCCTCTGATCCGCACCTTGGCCATCCTTTGGGAGGACCCACCTGGCGGCCCCGGGAGATCCGCGCAGAGTTTGACCCAGAAGGTTCGCAGAGCTGTGATGTCTGTTCACTGGCCCTGAGAGGCAACCCGCTCGAGTGACTCCCTGTCGCTGACAAGGGAGTCCATCATATCTGGTAAGAGTTTCTTACACACCACCTTTACCAAGTTGCATGTTGTTGAGAGATACAACTTGGGGATGATTTGTTGATTCACCTGCGTTTTAACTTCTGTCTCCCTGCATCCACGCATGGTTTTCAGTGGGACATTCCATGTCATTTGTTTCCCACTCACCGACAGGATTTTATTCACCTATATTGAGAGACTTACAAGTTTTTTCACTGTTATGTTTATTATTTGTGGACATTTGTTTTTTTCAGTTGTTTTCTTGATTGAAGACTTTTGGCACCATTTATGCGCTACTTTTTATTTCATTTTCACATATTTGCTGGTTTTGGCTGTCTCTTTGCTGGATTTTGCTTTCTCTTTGTTATTTGGGGCTGTCTCTTTGCTGGATTGTGATGTCTCTTTGCTGGATAGGGATGTCTCTTTGCTGGATTGGGATGTCATTTTTGCTGATTTGTCTCTTTGGCATTTTATGGCACTTATTTTTTCAAAATTAAAACAATTTAGCAGTTTCATTTTTTGTTGTTTTTAAATTTTCTACTGTTTGTAAATATGTTGAAGTGTCATTTTTTTGGAGGGGGGGAGGCAGAACAGAGGAGAAACTCTTAAATGTAGCAGCCGATTGCTAAACAGCCATCCACAGCTATTAGTTACTGTACATCTGCTCATCCATTGATGTAGAATACACTGAATTACACTCAGCAATAATAGGGGACATTTGTCTAAAAGATCAATATCGCTAATAGCTTCCTGTAAGGGAAAACTGTCAGCCGATATCAACTAAAGAGATTGTAATAGTGGTGTGATTCCACACAAAGGAGACATATATCATGTGTGAAAACAAACCAAAGTGACAATATAAAGCTAGCCAGATACATCTCCCAATCCCAAATACTGGACAGCGGGGGGGGGGGGGGGGGGGCAACCTTATAGAGATGAGAGATCTACCTGAACAACATGGGAGGAGTCAGAGATCACCGGGCGCCGTGTCTTCTCCTCACACCGGATTTAATCCTCAAATTGCCGTACTAACATGTCGCACACACGTGCATTGCAACGAGGCCCGCTTTATCCCCTTGTTTTCTGTACTGCACAAGGTTGCAGAGCACTTGCAGAGCGGCCTCATTCACTTGAATGGATCAAGTGGAGTGCAGCAAACCCGCAGGATATAATAGAAGTCTATGGCTAAGTGCAGCAATCCCGCAGGATATAATAGAAGTCTATGGCTAAGTGCGGGAAACCCGCAGGATATAATAGAAGTCTATAGCTAAGTGCGGGAAACCCGCAGGATATAATAGAAGTCTATGGCTAAGCGCAGCAAACCTGCAGGATATAATAGAAGTCTATGGCTAAGCGCAGCAAACCTGCAGGATGAAATAGAAGTCTATGGCTAAATACGGGAAACCCGCAGGATATAATAGAAGTCTATGGCTAAATACGGGAAACCCGCAGGATATAATAGAAGTCTATGGCTAAGTGCAGCAATCCCGCAGGATATAATAGAAGTCTATGGATAAGTGCAGCAAACCTGCAGGATATAATAGAAGTCTATGGCTAAGTGCAGGAAACCCGCAGGATATAATAGAAGTCTATGGCTAAGTGCAGCAATCCCGCAGGATATAATAGAAGTCTATGGCTAAGTGCGGGAAACCTGCAGGATATAATAGAAGTCTATGGGTAAGTGCAGCAATCCCGCAGGATATAATAGAAGTCTATGGCTAAGTGCGGGAAACCTGCAGGATATAATAGAAGTCTATGGGTAAGTGTGGCAATCCCGCAGGATATAATAGAAGTCTATGGCTAAGTGCTGCAATCCCGCAGGATATAATAGAAGTCTATGGCTAAGTGTAGAAAACCCGCAGGATATATTAGAAGTCTATGGCTAAATGCGGGAAACCCGCAGGATATATTAGAAGTCTATGGCTAAATGCGGGAAACTCGCAGGATATATTAGAAGTCTATGGCTAAATGCGGGAAACTCGCAGGATATATTAGAAGTCTATGGCTAAGTGCAGGAAAGCTGCAGGTACACTGCACTTGTGGGTAATCCGCAGCACATCACTGTGAAAGCAGCCCTATACTATTATGCCCGGTGTATTGCTTCACACTGACATGAAGATCTCGTCTTTGCTGCTGCTGGCACCACTCTGGAGACCACTAGACGGTATAAGAGGTGGAGTGTGGTTGGTATCACTCCGCATGGGACAGGAGCCAGCAGAGGAGACATCGGCTTATACGGCTCTTCCTCCATACTACACCTCCAAATATACAAGGAGTCCCTCTGCACTGCACTCTGTTTGATGCTCTGGGATGGCGGGTCAGCAAGCCCAGACCACCATCTACCAGTCACCTGGCCGTGATCTACGGGTTGCTGACCCCCCCGCTGTACATCTTGATGAGTTATAAAAAATCTGTAATATTTTAGGCACCCACAGTCATAAAAGACCAGAGGCGGCTCTTTATGGTTGGATTGAGGGATGTAAAACTGTATGACAGAAGATTGTGGACATCCTTCCCAAAACCATACATAATATATGGAGTTGCCCCTCCCTTTTGTGGCTATCCAAGTATAAAGGGAATGGATTCTCAACCAATAGAAAAGAGGTACTTAATTGAATCAAATGAATTGGGTTTGGCAGCTCTCTGCAAATTGGGAACCCCCCCCCCCCAGGGGCCTCCCAAAATTAAAATGTCTATGTGTGGTTTAGACAGAGGAAGCAGCAAACAAACATTCTAAGAGTTTAGGAGTGTGCCTATGGGAATGTTTGACCATTCTTCCAGAAGTGCATTTGTGAGGTCAGGCACTGATGTTGGATGAGAAGGCCTGGCTCGCAGTCTCCACTCTAATTCATCCCCACAGGTGTTCTATCGGGTTGAGGTCTTTATGGACCTTGCTTTGTACACTGGTGGGCAGTCATGTTGGAACAGGAAGGGGCCATCCCCAGAAAGTTGGGAACATGAAATTGTCCAAAATGTCTTGGTATGCTGAGGCCTTAAGAGTTCCCTTCACTGGAACTAAGGGGCCAAACCCAACCCCTGAAAAACAACCCCCACCCCATAATTCCCCCTCCCCCACACCCCCCCCACACCATAATCCACCCTCCACCAAATGATTTGGACCAGTGCACAAAGCAAGGTCCATAAGGACATGGATGAGCGAGTTGAGGAACTTGACTGGCCTGACCTCAACCCGATAGAACACCTTTGGGATGAATTAGAGCGGAGACTGTGCACCAGGCCTTCTTGTCCAACATCAGTACCTGACCTCACAAATGCTCTTCTGGAAGAATGGTCAAACATTCCCATAGACACACTCCTAAACCTTGTGGACGGCCTTCCCAGAAGAGTTGAAGCTGGTATAGCTGCAAAGGGCGGAGCCAACTCAATATTGAACCCTACGGAGTAAGACTGGGATGTCATTAAAGTTCATGTGCGTGTAAAGGCAGGCGTCCCAATACTTTTGGTAATACAGGGGTTTATTTACTAAAGCCAGAGAGGGCAAAACGAGTCACAGTTCTGCAGAGAAATCAATCAGCTTCTAACCTCAGCTTGTTTAATGAAGCTTTAGCAACAAAACCTTGAAGCTAGGGTGACCACATCTCCAAACTGCCATTCAGGGACACCCCCGACCAGGGCCGTCTTTAATATTGATTGGACCCTGGGCAAAACTTTTCTCGGGGCCCCCCCATGCAGTTTCGCTCTCCACCTGCTCTGAGACATACAATATATAGCAGCTAGACTCAAAATCAGATCAGGCAGCGATTGCGATCGGTTGCCAGAGGTTACAGTGTATCATTACCGCTCATTGACTGGTTGCTAGAGGTTACAGCACACATTATGGCTCACTGATTAGTTGCTAGAGGTTACAGCACGCGATTTCTGCTTGTTGATTGGTTGCTAGAGATTACAGTGGATATGACCTCAGGGGGGCATGATATACATATCAATTCCGCTGGCCATCGCTATTTACATATGAATGCCACCGCTATTTACATATGAATGCCACCGCTATTTACATATGAATGTCACCGCTATTTACATATGAATGCCGATAATTTACATGTAAACACTGGGTCTGCAGGTGAGTCACCTGTACACAACAATAAGGCAGAGCTGGGCAGCATTAGTAGCAGCACTTCACACTGAGATATTGGGACACAGCACGGGACTAAAAGATCCAGGGACGAGGGAATTTAAGCCAGGATAGTTGGCAAGTATGAGGCAGCTGCTTTGGGCCCCACAACAATGACAGGGCCCAGGGCAGCTGCCCCTTTTGCCCTGCCTTAAAGACGGTCCTGCCCCTGACAACACCCCCCTCCGCCCCGCCCCACCCATAAAAAGATGATTTCCGATTCCTTTATTTTTTGCACACATTTATTTTTAGACAAACATCCCAGCTGCAGAGTTCTAACGCACATGTGGCTTAGGGCACGGCTCCCCAGGGGGCTTCCCTGCAATATGAGGCTGCCAGAGGCATGATAGAGGAGGAGGGGGTCAGGCAATCAATTATCAGTATCCTTTAGTGTCCCCTCAGTTCTCTGTGTGTTTCCTTTATTGGTGTCCCCTTAGTTCTCTCTGTCTCCTTTATCAATGTCCTCTCTCTGTTCCCTGTGTGTCACCTTTATTAACGCCCCCTCAGTTCCCTGTGTCACCTTCATCAATGTCCTCTCAGTTCACTGTGTGTCACCTTTATTAACGTCCCCTGTGTCACCTTCACTACTGTCCCCTCAGTTCCCTGTATCACCTTTATTAATGTCTCCTCAGTTCCCTGTGTTTCACCTTCATCCCTGTCCCCTCAGTTCTCTGTGTCACCTTTATTACTATTCCCTCAGTTCAATGTGTTACTTTCATTACTGTCCCCTCAGTTCCTGTGTGTCTCCTTTCTAAGTGTCCTCTCAGTTCTCTGTGTCGCCTTCATTAGTGTCTCCTCAGTTCCCCGTGTGCCACCTTTATTAGTGTCTCCTCGGCTCTCTGTGTTGTCTTCATTAATGTTTCCTCAGTTCCCTGTGTGTCACCTTTATTACTGTCCTCTCAGTTCCCCGTGTCACCTTCATTAGAGTCCCCTCAGTTCCCTATTTTTCACCTGCATTGCTATTCCCTCCCTTCTCTGTGTCACCTTTATTACTGTCCCCAGTAGGGTGACCACATTTCCAAACTGCCATTCAGGGACATCCCCCCCCCCCCCCGCACCCGCGCCCACCCAAAAAAAGGTTTTTGATACTTTTTTTGTCATTTTTTTGTAAATGACAATGGTCCCAAAAATGTGTCAAAATTGTCCGATGTGTCCGCCATAATGTCGCAGGCCCGATAAAAATCGCATATCACCGCCATTACTAGTAAAAAAAATAAATAAATAAAAATGCTTTACAGACGCCACAGCGCTAAAAATAGCGCCTGAATAGCGCCTGTAAAGAGCTGCTCCTGTCTCTCCAGTGTGAAAGCCCGAGGGCCCTCACACTGGAGCGGTACACTTGCAGGACGTTAAAAAACTCCTGCTAGCCGCATCTTTGGAGCGGTGAAGGAGCGGTGTATACACCGCTCCAAAACCGCTCTTGCCCATTCATCTGAATGGCCACCGATGCAGAACCGCTGGCAAAGCGGTGCTCTGCGGCGCTTTGCGGGTAGTTTTAAGCCTTTTTTTGGCCGCTAGCGGGGGGTTAAAACCGCCCCGCTGGTGGCCGAATAGCGCCGCTAAAACGACGGTAAAGCGGCGCTAAAAACAGCGCTGTTTTACTGCCAGTGCCCGCACCGCCCCAGTGTGAAAGGACTCTTATATATACACACAATATACATGACTGCATTGCAAGCATGCATGTTCTCATAGAATAGTGTAGACGTGTAATAGTGTAGTGTAGAGAAGTACAAACCTGGAAGTTTGGCTGGGGGGCCCCCTCAGGCACTCAGTCATGTGGCTCGGGTGACGGTCGCAGCCCTCGTGGGTGGGAGGAGGCTCAGGAGAAAAGTCGGGCTGCTGGCAAACAGTGGCAATGCGCTGCAGGCAGAAGGGAGTCGGCCCCCTGGGACTGGCACTGGGCACCGGCTGCCATGGATCCTGGCTTACCAGCAGTGCCACTGCCAGCACTGCAGAATGCCGCTGGACTGGAGTCAGGAGGAGGAGACTGTAACGCTCTCTGCCCTGGGCTCTGAGTCTGGCTGCTCTTTCTGCTGCTGTGGTGCGGCCGGAGGCGGAGAAGGAGAGGAGGTGGGTGGACCCGGAGCGCTGCGCAGGGCAACTCTGTGTAAGGCAGCCTCGCTCAGCCGACGTCACTGGTTGCTAGACGCGAGGCGGGGCGGCCCTAGCAACCAGTTCGGCAATTCGGCAATGTTATCTCAGGGTGGCTGACAGCTGGCCATGTCTCCTTATTTCATTCTGGGACACTGTATTGTCCCAGAATGAAGGTGCCCTGGACACGGGACACAAATTTGGATCAAGGGACAATCCCGGGCAATCCGGGACACGTGGGCACCCTACTTGAAGCTGATTGGTTTCTCTGCAGAACTGTGACTCGTTTTGCCCTCTCTGGCTTTAGTAAATAAACCCCTGTATTACCAAAAGTATTGGGACGCCTGCCTTACACGCACATGAACTTTAACCCCATAGTGTATATACAGTAGATTCACTGAATTGTAGTGGTTGGGAGTAAGATAGTCATGGCTGCCAAATGTGGAAGAACCTAGTGTGGATACCGGCTAACTTAAAGTGGAGTTCCACCCACTTTTACAACTCTTCAGCATCCCTCACTAAACTGAGCACTGTAAACGAATTGGATATTTTTTTTATTTTTTTTCTCAGCACCTACTGTATATCTGCTGTATTCATTTTTCACTTCCTCCTCCCTGGCCGTGGCCCATCGCATCATTTCCTGTTTGCAATGCCTTCTGGGAAGGGGCGGCAACTTCCTCTGACACTGCCGTTGCTATGGAAACCTGACCTGAAACCTAGTACACTGCTTGTGCTGCGCTGAGCATGTGCGAGATCTGCAAGGATGAGATCCAGGAAGAAATACAGTCTGGCTTCAGATGCCCACACTTAAGATGGCCACGGCCTGCTGTAAGTTTATAAAATAACAAACTACTGCTATAAACTAACAAAACAGACCTTAGTTTACAGACTAACTTTACTAGAATACATTAAGCTTGTGTGTTATAGGGGCATTTTTTATTTAAAAAGTATCATTTCGGCCGGAACACCACTTTAACCACTTGAGCCCCGGACCATTATGCTGCCTAAGGACCAGAGGTCTTTTTCCAATTTGGCACTGCGTCGCTTTAACTGCTAATTGCGCAGTCATGCAATGCTGTACCCAAACGAAATTTGCGTCCTTTTCTTCCCACAAATAGAGCTTTCTTTTGATGGTATTTGATCACCTCTGCGGTTTTTATTTTTTGCGCTATAAATGGAAAAAGACCGAAAATTTTGAAAAAAAATGATATTTTCTACTTTTTGTTATAAAAAAAATCCAATAAACTCAATTTTAGTCATACATTTAGGCCAAAATGTATTCGGCCACATGTTTTTGGTAAAAAAAATGTCAATAAGCGTATATTTATTGGTTTGCGCAAAAGTTATAGCGTCTACAAACTAGGGTACATTTTCTGTAATTTACACAGCTTTTAGTTTATGACTGCCTATGTCATTTCTTGAGGTGCTAAAATGGCAGGGCAGTACAAAACCCCCCCAAATGACCCCATTGTGGAAAGTAGACACCCCAAGGAAATTGCTGAGAGGCATGTTGAACCCATTGAATATTTTTTTTTTTTGTCCCAAGTGATTGAATAATGACAAAAAAAAAAAAAAAAAAAATATTTACAAAAAGTTGTCACTAAATGATATATTGCTCACACAGGCCATGGGCCTATGTGAAATTGCACCCCAAAATACATTCTGCTGCTTCTCCTGAATATGGGGATACCACATGTGTGGGACTTTTTGGGAGCCTAGCCGCGTACGGGGCCCCGAAATCCAATCACCGCCTTCAGGATTTCTAAGGGCGTAAATTTATGATTTCACTCTTTACTGCCTATCACAGTTTCGGAGGCCATGGAATGCCCAGGTGGCACAAAACCCCCCCAAATGACCCCATTTTGGAAAGTAGACACCCCAAGCTATTTCCAGAGAGGCATATTGAGTCCATGGAATATTTTATATTTTGACACAAGTTGCGGGAAAGTGACACTTTTTTTTTTTTTTTTTGCACAAAGTTGTCACTAAATGATATATTGCTCACACAGGCCACGGGCATATGTGGAATTGCACCCCAAAATACATTTAGCTACTTCTCCTGAGTACGGGGATACCACATGTGTGGGGCTTTTTGGGAGCCTAGCCGTGTACGGGACTCCGAAAACCAATCACCGCCTTCAGGATTTCTAAGGGTGAAAATTTTTGATTTCACTCTTCACTGCCTATCACAGTTTCGGAGGCCATGGAATGCCCAGGTGGCACAAAACCCCCCCAAATGACCCCATTTTGGAAAGTAGACACCCCAAGCTATTTGCTGAGAGGCATGGTGAGTATTTTGCAGCTCTCATTTGTTTTTGAAAATGAAGAAAGACAAGAAAAAACTTTTTTTTTTTTCTTTTTTCAATTTTCAAAACTTTGTGACAAAAAGTGAGGTCTGCAAAATACTCACTATACCTCTCATCAAATAGCTTGGGGTGTCTACTTTCCAAAATGGGGTCATTTGGGGGGGGTTTGTGCCACCTGGGCATTCCATGGTCTCCGAAACTGTGATAAGCAGTCAAGAGAGAAATCAAAAATTCACGCCCTTAGAAAGCCTGAAGGCGGTGCTTGGTTTTCGGGGTTCCGTACGCGGCTAGGCTCCCAAAAAGTCTCACACATGTGGTATCCCCGTACTCAGGAGAAGCAGCAGAATGTATTTTGGGGTATAATTTCACATATTCCCATAGCATGTTTGAGCAATATATCATTTAGTGACAATTTTGTGCAAAAAAAAAAAAAAATTGTCTCTTTCCCGCAACTTGTGTCGCAATATAAAATATTCCATGGACTCGACATGCCTCTCAGCAAATAGCTTGGGGTGTCTACTTTCCAAAATGGGGTCATTTGGGGGGGTTTTGAACTGTCCTGGCATTTTATGCACAACATTTAGAAGCTTATGTCACACATCACCCACTCTTCTAACCACTTGAAGACAAAGCCCTTTCTGACACTTATTGTTTACATGAAAAAGTTTTTTTTTTTTGCAAGAAAATTACTTTGAACCCCCAAACATTATATATTTTTTTAAAGCAAATGCCCTACAGATTAAAATGGTGGGTGTTTCATTTTTTTTTTTCACACAGTATTTGCGCAGCGATTTTTCAAACGCATTTTTTGGGGAAAAAACACACTTTTTAAATTTTAATGCACTAAAACACACTATATTGCCCAAATGTTTGATGAAATAAAAAAGATGATCTTAGGCCGAGTACATGGATACCAAACATGACATTCTTTACAATTGCGCACAAACGTGCAGTGGCAACAAAATAAATACATTTTTAAAAGCCTTTAAAAGCCTTTACAGGTTACCACTTTAGATTTACAGAGGAGGTCTACTGCAAAAATTACTGCCCTCGATCTAACCTTCGCGGTGATACCTCACATGCATGGTGCAATTGCTGTTTACATTTGACGCCAGACCGCCGCTTGCGTTCGCCTTAGTGCGAGAGCAGGGGGCGACAGGGGTGCTTTTTTTTTTTTTTCTTTATTATTTTTTTGCTTTTTTATCTTATTTTTAAACTGTTCCTTTCATTTTTATTTTTTTTTAATCATTTTTATTGTTATCTCGGGGAATGTAAATATCCCCTATGATAGCAATAGGTAGTGACAGGTACTCTTTTTTGAAAAAATTGGGGTCTATTAGACCCTAGATCTCTCCTCTGCCCTCAAAGCATCTGACCACACCAAGATCGGTGTGATAAAATGCTTCCCCAATTTCCCAATGGCGCTATTTACATCCAGCGAAATCTAAGTCATAAAATGCTCGTAGCTTCCGGTTTCTTAGGCCATAGAGATGTTTGGAGCCACTCTGGTCTCTGATCAGCTCTATGGTCAGCTGGCTGAATCACCGGCTGCATTCTCAGGTTCCCTGTTGAGACAGGAGAGCCAGAGAAAAACACGGAAGACGGTGGGGGGGGGGCATTCCCTCCCACGGCTTGTAAAAGCAGTCTAGAGGCTAATTAGCCGCTAGGATTGCTTTTACATGAAAGCCGACCGCTGGCTGAAAAGAATGATACCAAGATGATACCTAAACCTGCAGGCATCATTCTGGTATAACCACTCAAAGTTGTGAATGGCGTACCTGAAGACAAAAAAATGGTTAACAATAAAGCACAGTAAACGGTAAAGTATAAAAAATTGCATACCTGAAAAGCAAACATGATAAAGCATAATAACAATAAAACATTGCAGAATAGAATACAGTAAAAAAGAGCAGAACAATAGAGAGAATAGAGAGAGAGACAACAATAAAACGACAACTATTTTTTTTTATTTTATATATATATATATATATATATTTTTTTTTTTACACTTTTTTTGTAACTAACTTTTATAACTGTAACCGGTTCCAGGTTCGGGTCTCTCAAAATGCGATGGCATCTTGGGAGACCCTGTGAAAGTGCGCCTAGTCTGTGCAATGCTGTACCCTACGCTAATACTCAACTAGTGAATGGTAGCGTTCAAAACATTCACCAATGCAAAGACCAGGATTGTCAGGACAGGAGGGACAATAATAGCGGGTGTCACGCCTATATCCGCGCTTGCTGCAGACACGACATCTTTTTGGGGCGGTTCGCTGGGTAGGGGTACTCGGGAGGACATAAAGAAAATGCCTCTCATGCAGCCGACTGCATTTGGTTGGGGATGTGAATGGGGGAAGTACGGGCGCTGCAGAAGCGGTGGGTTCCCAATTAGGATTGGCGAATGCAGTAGGAAGGGCACTATGGGCACGACGGGCCTGTGTTTGTCTTTTTGGTGGCAGCGGGACACTACTTGTGCTTGCCACCTCACCAGCTTGAACTGCACTTATGGGACTCGCCACGTCACCAAGTGTTACTGCAGTGCTGGTTTGACTACGACCGGGGTGTACTAGGCCGCTGGCGCTTGCCAGTTCACCAAAACGCTACCAAAAAATCTGTTAGCGATCGCAGGGATCAGGCCTGACTCTGCGAACGCTGCAGTTATGCGTTTTAGTCTTTTGTAAGTGACAGTGATCGATCGATACTGCACTTGGGTGGGCTGGGCTGGGCCGGGCGGAGGGGCAAAACGCAGGTGCTAGCAGGTATCTGGGCTGATCCCACTAACACTGCGTTTGTGAGAACCCTAAACTGCTGGGGATGCTAGTATAGATCTGATCGGATCAGATATTGATCCGTTCAGATACTATACCACTAAGGGTGGTGTACGGTGCGTGCGTGGGTGTTAGCGGTACTGGCGCTAACCTGACGCTGCCTGGGGCTGGTGCTTGCCAGTTCACCAAAATACTACCAAAAAAACTGTTAGCGATCGCAGGGATCAGGCCTGACTCTGTGAACGCTGCAGTTATGCGTTTAGTCTTTTGTAAGTGACAGTGATCGATCGATACTGCACTTGGGTGGGCTGGGCTGGGCCGGGCGGAGGGGCAAAACGCAGGTGCTAGCAGGTATCTGGGCTGATCCCGCTAACACTGCGTTTTTGGGAACCCTAAACTGCTGGGGACGCTAGTATAGATCTGATCGGATCAGATATTGATGCGTTCAGATACTATACCACTAAGGGAGGCGTATGATGCGTGCGTGGGTGTTAGCGGTACTGGCGCTAATCTGACGCTGCCTGGGGCGACGCATATCACCGCCGGGCGATCAGGGGGCTAAACCTTTATTCGGTAATAAACGGCGGGTGCCCTGACACTATAAAAAATAAACAAACTAACCAGCGTCAACCGTAACGGTTATACGGTGATCAGTGGTGAAAGGGTTAACTAGGGGGCAATCAAGGGGTTAAAACATTTATTCGGTAGTATATGGGGGTCCCTGACGCTATAAAACGCTGACGGCGAACCTAAATATTTATGTCCCTAACTAGCGTCACCAGCGACACTAATACAGCGATCAGAAAAATGATCGCTTAGTGACACTGGTGACAGGGGGTGATCAAGGGGTTAAAACTTTATTAGGGGGGGTTAGGGGGGTACCCTAGACCTAAAGGGGGGTAATACTCACTGTCCCAACACTAACTGTCACAAACTGACACCATGCAGTAATCAGAAAAAAAAAAAAAAAACTGCTGGTGTCAGTTTGTGACAGGGGGGGGGGGGTGATCGGGGGGCGATCGGGGGGGGATCGGGGTGTTTTGTGTGCCTGGCATGTTCTACTGTGTGTGTGTGTGTGTTGGTGCACTCACATTGATGTCTTCTCTCCTCGGGCCGGAACGGAAATTACCGAGCCGAGGAGAGATGACATCATTTCCTTTGCTGCTGTTTAGCATACAGCAGCAAAGGAATGATTCGATTGGCCGGCGGCGATCGCGAGGGGGGGGCCACGAACGGATGGTCTCCCCCTCACCACCGATCGCCGGGGCACAAAGGACGACCGCCTCGGGCACCGGGGGGGGGGTCCGATCGGACCCCCCACCCGCGGAAGGCAAATCACGTACACTGTACGTGATTTTGCCTGTCCGTGCCACTTTGCCGACGTACATCGGCGTGAGGCGGTCGTCAAGTGGTTAAGGTGGGAGTCTTCCATGCCCTAGTTATTGTGAGCATGGTGGCTGTAAAAAAACATGGAGGGCCAATGCCCATCCCCCGTGGAAAAGGTTTATTAAGCAATGCTTTGCAAAGGGTATTTACCAACATTTGAGTGCAGCAGCATGTGAATGAGATTATAAACCCGTATCCAGAATCTTGATCACTGTTGGGTAAGACCATCAAATATGAGTCAATGGGGTTGATTTACTAAAGGAAAATGGACTGCAGTTGCCCTCTGCAAGTGCAGTTGGTCCAGAGCTTAGTAAAACTCTTTGCAAAGAGTACCCAATCCTGTGCAAGGAAAAATAAATAAATAAATAAACAGCAGTTTTGCTTGCACATGATTGGATGATGGAAATCAGCAGAGCTTCTCGATTATTAAGCCCTGGAGCAAATACTCTTGAAGAGTGCAACTACACTTTGCAAAGTGCAGAGTCTATTTCCTTTTAGTAAATCAACCTCATAGTGCCTTTTTGAGAACAGACCAAAAAAAAAGAAAAACTTTTTTATCCCAAAGGAACCCTCGAATTAATTTCCAGTCCTTAGGGAACTCCTGCTAAGATGAGTCCATTGGTGGTCATTGGGAAAATGCCCCTTCCATTGGTGGTCATTGGGAAAATGCCCCTTCCATTGGTGGTCATTGGGAAAATGCCCCTTCCATTGGTGGTCATTGGGAAAATGCCCCTTCCATTGGTGGTGGTGAGGGGTCAGAATGCCCCCCTTACATTTATGGCTCTGCTAAGTGGTGTTGGACCTGGAACTATGAACACGCCATCCAATGGGAGGTCAGTTGGCCACAGCTCAAGGAACCCCCCCTAGCCGCCTCTGGAGGAACCCTAAGGCTCTACAGAACCCCGGTTGAGAATGGCTGTTCTAGTATTAGAAGCAAAGAAAGACTTCCAAAGTTTTCCAACAGGAGATTGGAGTAGGGGGGATATTGTTTGTGCCACTCAAATCCAGATCTCACTCCTCGCCTAAAAGAGGATCTTATCCCGTTCTAGTATTATTTGTTTATATGACATGAAATTACCAATTCAGGTCCGCCCTATAGCTGTTTTACTGATACAGGGTGACACCTGTGTGCTGGATCATGCTTATATAGTGCCTTGCAAAAGTATTCACCCTCCTTGGCTTTTTTAACTATTTTGTTACATTACAGCCTTTCGTTCAATGTTTTTTTTAAATCTGAATTATATGTGACGGATCAGATCACAATAGTCTAGGTTCATGAAGTAAAATGGGAAAAATATATACACAAAACTATTTTTTCAGAAATAAAAAACTTATAATTGGCATGTGCGTATGTATTCACCCCCCTTTGTTACGAAGCCCATAAAAATCTCTGGTGGAACCAATTACCTTCAGAAGTCACATACCGTATATACTTGAGTATAAGTCGATCCGAGTATAAGTCGAGGCCCTTAATTTACCAAAAAAAACTGGAAAAAAATTATTCACCCGAGTATAAGACGAGGGTGAAAAATGCAGCAGCTACTGTAAGTGGAAAAAGAGGGTCAACAATGCCCATCTGCAGCTGCATGCCTCCCTGTGTCCTGTGCAGCCTACCTGTATCCTGTGCATGTGTCCTGTGTCCTGTACATGTGTATGTGTCCTGTGCATGTGTCCTGTACATGTATATGTGTCCTGTGCATGTGTCCTGTACATGTGTATACGTCCTGTGCATGTGTCCTGTACATGTGTCCTGTACATGTGTATGTGTCCCTGTGTCCTGTGCATGTGTCCTGTACATGTGTATGTGTCCTGTGCATGTGTCCTATACAAGTGTCCTGTACATGTGTATGTGTCCCTGTGTCCTGTACATGTTTCCTGTACATGTGTATGTGTCCCTGTGTCCTGTACATGTGTCCTGTACATGTGTATGTGTCCCTGTGTCCTGTACATGTGTCCTGTACATGTGTATGTGTCCTGTACATGTGTCCTGTACATGTGTATGTGTCCCTGTGTCCTGTACATGTGTCCTGTACATGTACATGTGTCCTGTGTCCTGTACATGCGTCCTGTACATGTGTCATGTGTCATGTGGCCTGTGTGCATGTGTCCTGTGTCCTGTACATGTGTATGTGTCCTGTGCATGTGTCCTGTGTCCTGTACATGTGTATGTGTCCTGTGCATGTGTCCTGTACATGTGTATGTGTCTTGTGTCCTGTACATGCGTCCTGTACATGTGTCATGTGTCCTGTGTGCATGTGTCCTGTGTCCTGTACATGTGTATGTGTCCTGTGCATGTGTCCTGTACATGTGTCCTGTACATGTGTATGTGTCCCTGTGTCCTGTACATGTGTCCTGTACATGTGTCCTGTACATGTGTATGTGTCCCTGTGTCCTGTACATGTGTCCTGTGTCCTGTACATGTGTCATGTGTCCTGTGTGCATGTGTCCTGTGTCCCTGCGCAGCCTACCTGTGTCCTGTGTCCTCCGATCAGCGTGTGATGCTACACTTCGGCGGCCATTCCACTGTTCAAAAGCCGCGCCTCCTCCTCGTCTGTGATAGGCAGAACACTCAGCAGTCAGCGGTCAGCCTATCACAGACATTCTCTCATTCTCATACCACGGACGAGGATGAGAGAATGTCCGTGATAGGCTGTACACTGACTGCTGGGAAATGGCGTGTTCAGCCTATCACAGACGAGCAGGAGGCGCGGCTTTTGAAAGCTGGAATAGCCTCCGAACAGTATTATCACATGCCGGCTGCCGTCTGCCTGCATGACACGCTGATCATGTAGGCAGACGGCGGTAACTCGAGTATAAGTTGAGGGGGGCACTTTCAGCCCAAAAAAAAGGGCTGAAAAATTCGACTTATACTCGAGTATATACAGTAATTAGTGAAATGATGTCCACCTGTGTGCAATCTAAGTGTCACATGACCTGTCATTACATAGACACACCTTTGTGAAAGGCCCCAGAGGCTGCAACACCCAAGCAAGAGGCACCACTAAGCAAACACCGCCATGAAGACCAAGGAACTCTCCAAACAAGTAAGGGACAATCTTGTTGAGAAGTACAAGTCAGGGTTAGGTAAGGATGTGGAATTCCCTTCCACAGGCGGTGGTCTCAGTGGGGGTCATCGGTAGCTTCAAGAATCTATTAGATAAGCATCTGAAAGACCGCAACATACAGGGATATACAATGTAATACTGACATATAATCACACACATAGGTTGGACTTGATGGACTTGTGTCTTTTTTCAACCTCACCTACTATGTAACTATCTAACTATGCCACTTTCTGTTTTTTAGACAAAACATTAAAAACAAAATGTGCCGGGTTAATTAATCTAATGATAAATTGTCATCACAATTACTTTTGAATCTGTTTTCCAAACATGGTAAAATGAAGGTTACATTTTAACTGTGTATTACACAAATTGAATATCCTTTGATAGTGGAAAATGTCCTAATTTAAGGAAATATATCTCTGGATATAGATAAGAATTAGGATGTGATATTGGGATAATCAATTGAGTATTCATTTCTAATATGAGTTTAACCATTTTATGAATAATATAGATATATTGTAATTGGTTTAGACAACCTTTGGTTGGAAATGAAATCCAGGTTATTGGGGGAATTTGGAAGATGGGATTAGTTTATATTAAGATGAGGTTGTTAATTGGAATACAGCTGCCATAATATTTAACAAAGCCAAGATGGATGGGATACACAGGGCTTTTCTTCAGGGGGAACTTGGTGGAACTCAGTTCCACCACCCCTTGCTTAGACCCTTTGGTGCCTGCTCACCACAATCACTTGTAAACACAGAAGTCTGGTTTCTGTGTTTACAAGTGACAGCTCTGCACTCTGTATGTAATGCAATCCTGGTATTTATTGCCCTCTTAAGACCCTCCTACTTTTTTCGTGAAATTTGACTGAACACACCCACTATTTGATGTGATTTGGAGGGTGTGTGTAGGGGGAGGGGTTTTGTGGGGCCGTGGTTAAGTTCCAGCACCTATTGTTTGAGGAAAAAAAGCCCTGGGGACACATAAGAAGTTTTTCTACAAAGATGAACTCTAAAGGTCTGATAATAACTTGATGTGAGGTCCATGATGTGAGAGTAATAATAAATAAAATTTTAATATAACAGACCCATCACACCAAGTCCATACACCCTTTTAGGATAGATGCCACCTACAGCCAGTTGTTTTATAGTTTTTGATGTGGCTGAGAGCTTTCTGTTCTGTCATATACAGATTGTCGGTCTTTTTGTTTTTATTTATTTTTATTTTTGAAATCCAAAGCAGAATGTGTGGATTGTGAAATGATGTGCCCCTTTCCCTTGTAAGTGCCGTGGTATAAGCAGAAGAATACTTTGAATTTATGAACATCTCTGCATGACCGCAGGGTATTGTTATCATTTATTATGTTATGACATCAGGGAAATAATGTCAGATGGAAACTAAGGACTTGTGTTATCTCGCTAAAACTAACAACAGAGCAAGCAATGATAAATTATAATATTGCCAGGAAAAAAGTTGTCTTTTTGAAAAATGAAACTGGAGTTCTGACACAAACAGCGTGATAGAAAACAAGCCATTGTAATATATTTATGCAAGCTGGAACCAGTAATGGCGGGTTCACCCCGATATATCAGAGCTGTAGCTTTATGCAAAGGTGCTATTAGACAAAGTTACAGACATTATTTTGGTCAAATATAAAAATTTTAATGGTCCCTAATTCCCTGTTAAATCACTGTATGGTCTTGGCCATCTTGGCTGCAGCTCAGTTTCAGGTTCTTGGCAATCTTCTTATAGCCTAGGCCATCTTTATGTAGAGCAACAATTCTTTTTTTTCAGATCCTCAGAGAGTTCTTTGCCATGAGGTGCCATGTTGAACTTCCAGTGACCAGTATGAGAGAGCGAGAGCGATAACACCAAATTTAACACACCTGCTCCCCATTCACAACGGAGAACTTGTAACACTAACGAGTCACATGACACCGGGGAGGGAAAATGGCTAATTGGGCCCAATTTGGACATTTTCACTTAGAGGTGTACTGACTTTTGTTGCCAGCAGTTTAGACATTAATGGCTGTGTGTTGAGTTATTTTGAGGGGACAGAAAATTTACACTGTTATACAAGCTGTACACTCACTACTTTACATTGTAGACAAGTGTCATTTCTTCAGTGTTGTCACATGAAAAGATAGAAGAAAAGATTTACAAAAATGTGACTGAGGGGTGTTCTCACTTTTGTGAGATACTGTATATATATATATGTGATTTATGTAGAATTGTCTGTGTTATGCTGATAAGTCAGCAACTCAGCATGCCAACAATTAAGCTAGAAGGCCATTCTGGCCACAGAAGTGTACAGCCAGTACTCTGTAAATATGTCTTATGAATCATTTGTTTTTCACAATGAAAAGTCATTTTGTAATGAAAAAGCTTCTCAGCTATTATATTCTCCACAATGGAATTTTTGCCTCTTTGGCCAGGACTACCTTCACCTAAGCGTGTGGAGGTTCCAGGTTAAAGGTGATAGCAGGTATGGTTAGTGATCAAAATATTGACCAAAAGAGGGGCGACTGTAAAGGAAATCTGTAAGTTCTGTATATAATTGTATTCTATTTTGTATGTATTGCACACACTAATAATGTTTTCAGTACGTTTGCATTCTTTCGAGTCCTGATTAGAATTAGCCTGCCTATGTTACGCCCCTTGTTACCATAAAAGTACAATTGTAATAATAATGCAATACCTACGTAATCATGTGTATAAAAACCTTCAATTGCATCATAATAAAGCAGAACAGTTATTTGGAAAGATGCTGAGCGTATCTTTTGCGTCTGTTCCCTGCTGCAGCAGTTATTATTGATTTGGAACCACTGATCAATATGAGGATAGGAGTTGCCTATCTACAAATTTCCATGTCAAAGGGGAAACATGTAAATGTGTTGGAATGGCCTTGTCAAAGCCCAGACCTCAATCCAAAAGAAAATCTGTGGTCAGACTTAAAGATTGCTGTTCACAAGCGCAAACCATCCAACTTGAAGGAGCCGGAGCAGTTTTGCGAGGAGGAATGGGCAAAAATCCCTGTGGTAAGATGTGGCAAGATCGTAGAGACTTATCCAAAGCCACTTGAAGCTGTGATAGCCGCAAAAGGTGGCTCTACAAAGTATTGACTTTAGGGGGGTGAATAGTTATGCATGAGTGGAGTCTTCTGGGTAGGGGGTCCTCATGCGTGCCAGCGGCAGCTCGCTTTCACTGTGATTACACACAGCAGATGCCGATCGGCGGGTGCATGGTATCTGATGTCCTCCGGCGCCCACTGATCGTTAGGCAGAGAGGTAGAACGGTGGTCTGCCTATGTAAACAAGGCAGATCACCATTCTGACAGGAGGGAAGGGATGGAATTCGTGCCTCTCTGTCTTCCACCTCACACAGTATGGTAAAACACTGGCTAGGCACACAGTTAACCCCTTGATCGCCCCTAGATGTAACCCCGTTCCCAGCCAGTGTCATTTACTACAGTGACAGTGCATATTTTGAGCACCGATCACTGTAATCGTGTCACTGTTTCCCACAAAGTGTCAAAAGTGTGAGTTAGTGTCAGATCGGCCGCCGCAATATCGCAGTCCCGCTATAAGTCGCTGATCGCCGCCATTACTAGTATAAATAAAGAAAAAATAAAAATATCCCATAGTTTGTAGACGCGATGGGGTTGATTTACTAAAGGCAAAGAGACTGGGCACACTGCAAGTGCAGTTGCTCCAGGGTGATCCTTCTCCCGGCCGACCAGGAAGCGGGTCCCGAGACCTGTAACCCGATTGGATCAAAGGACAGGCGATTGGATTGGCTGCTGAGGAGGAGGAGGGAGGGAGATGCTGGGGAACTGGAGAGAAGCCGCCGCCGCTCATAGGTGGGGGGGACAATGGATCAGATCTCGTCATCTGTATGGTGCCCGGGGACCTGCCCCCCCTAGCCTCCACACGGGTGGCTCCGCCTCCAGCTCTATACACCGCCCCGCCGGAGCGCTGCCCGCGAGATGGGGTAAGTGCAGGCCCCGATTGACAAACAGGGGGGTGACCCGGGGGGCCTTCCTGTGCCGTCCGTAACCCAACCGGGAGGTGGGGGGGGGGGGTGAGTTTGAGTGGATTGTCTGCCCCCCCCCCCAAAAAAAAAAAAACACCAGCCGCCACTGGTAAATGAGGAAGAGCTCTGCTGGCTTCCATCATCCAATCATGTGCAAGCAAAAAATGCATATTTTAAAAATTCTCCTTGCATGTGATTGGCTGTTTTTTTGTAAAGTGAAGCTTTACCTTATTTACTAAGCTCTGGGGGGCAACTGCACATTCAAAAGTTCACAGTCCATTTGCCTTTAGTAAATCAACCCCATAAGGTCTCCATAGGACTGCATTTTCTTACCTTCATAATATTATTGGCAACTAGATATCACATCTAATCTCTATAAAGCATCATTATGCATACAAGTAAAAAGTAATGAGCACACAAAAACAGATCCCGGGAGTGGCCGAGCCTGTTCTGTAATAATTCCTTATTCCCTTACATATTCGGGTTCCAGTAACAGCACACACCTTCCTATTAGCAGCAGATCCGGACAAGCATGCTGCCAGCAGGTACAGCCAATGAATCAGATCACCTTTCTGTATAAATCTGGAGCTGGCACTGGGTGCGGGAGGTGTGCGCTCATACACGGGAGCACGGCACGGGGAAATGCCATTTAAAGCTGAACTCTTCGATCAGCAAATGTTTTCTAGATCCACTGGTCATGTGCAACGGTGTATTTTGGTTTTGTGCTGCCCTAGGCGAGACTAAAAATTGGGGTGACCCCCGCCCCCCATCTTAAATTGTCCCACCCAAGCGGCTTTAAAATTGGGCGACAAACGTGGTAAATGTTACTATTCATGGGCGACGCTTTAAAAGCCTTTACAGGTTACCACTTTAGATTTACAGGGGAGATCTGGTGCTATAATTACTGCCAGGGCCGCCATCAGGGGGGTACAGCTGATACAAGTGTAAGGGGGGGCTGTTTGTGTACAGGGAGGGGCCGGAGACTTGTGTGTTTACAGATTTGTGTATGTGGGGGGGCTGACATATATACAGGTGTGGGTAGGGGCTGACATATATACAGGTGTAAGGGGGGGCTGACATATATACAGGTGTAAGGGGGGGCTGGTATATATATACAGGTGTGAGGGGGGCTGACATATATACAGGTGTGAGGGGGGCTGACATATATACAGGAGGGGGGATGACATATATACAGGAGGGGGGCTGGCACATATACAGGTGTGAAGGGGGGCTGGCACATATACAGGTGTGAGGGGGGCTGGCACATATACAGGTTTGAGGGGGGCTGGCACATATACAGTGTGTGGAGGGGCTGGCACATATACAGGTGTGAGGGGGGCTGACATATATACAGGTGTGGGGGGGCTGATATATATACAGGTGTGGGGAGGGGCTGGCACATATACAGGTGTGAGGGGGGCTGACATATATACAGGTGTGAGGGGGGCTGGCACTTATACAGGTGTGAGGGGCTGGCATATATACAGGTGTGTGGGAGGGCTGACATATATACAGGTGTGGGGGGGCTGGTATATATATATATACAGGTGTGAGGGGGGCTGGCTCATATACAGGTGTGAGGGGGGCTGGCACATATACAGGTGTGAGGGGCTGGCATATATACAGGTGTGAGGGGGCTGATATATAATCAGGTGTGGGGGGGCCGACATATATACAGGTGTGGGGAGGGGCTGGCACATATACAGGTGTGAGGGGGGCTGACATATATACAGGTATGTGGGGGGGCTGACATATATACAGGTGTGAGGGGGGCTGACATCTATACAGGTGTGAGGTGGGCTGGTATATATATACAGGTGTGAGGGGGCTGATATATATACAGGTGTGGGGAGGGGCTGGCACATATACAGGTGTGGGGGGGGGGCTGGCTCATATACAGGTGTGAGGGGCTAGCATATATACAGGTGTGAGGGAGGCTGACATATATACAGATGTGGGTGGGGGGGCTGACATATATACAGGTGTGAGGGGGCTGGTATATATATACAGATGTGAGGAGGGCTGACATATATACAGGTGTGTGTGGGGGGGGCTGACATATATACAGGTGTGTGGGGGGCTGACATATATACAGCTGTGAGGGGGGCTGGTATATATATACAGGTGTGAGGGGGGCTGGCTCATATACAGGTGTGGGGGGGCTGGCACTTATACAGGAGTGAGGGGCTGGCATATATACAGGTGTGGGGGGGCTGCCGTATATACAGGTGGCGCAGCTGACATATATACAGGTGTGGGGTGGGGCTGACATATATACAGGTGTGTGGGGGGGCTGACATATATACAGATGTGGGGTGGGGCTGACATATATACAGGTGTGGGGTGGGGCTGACATATATACAGGTGTGGGGTGGGGCTGACATATATACAGGTGTGTGGGGGGGCTGACATATATACAGGTGTGGGGTGGGGCTGACATATATACAGGTGTGGGGTGGGGCTGACATATATACAGGTGTGTGGGGGGGCTGACATATATACAGGTGTGGGATGGGGCTGACATATATACAGGTGTGTGGGGGGGCTGACATATATACAGGTGTGGGGTGGGGCTGACATATATACAGGTGTGTGGGGGGGCTGACATGTATACAGGTGTGAGGGGGGCTGGCATATATACAGGATTGAGGGGGGCAGCTGAGTGCCTACAGGTGGGGTGGCCGGTGTGTGAGATGGCTCGTGGGCAAGTCCTGGGGAATGTTGGTGGTCAGGCTGGGGGGGGGGGGGGGCAGGCCTAAAGCTGTGCAAGGGCCCCAAAACATTTCTGATTACTGCCCATGATCTGATGTTCACGGCAATACCTCACATGTGTAGGACGATCGCTGTTTGCGTGCATGCGGGACCGACACACGCTTTCACCTTTGCGTGTGCGAGCATTGGAGGATGGGGGGCACTATTTACTTATTTATTTTTACACTGTTGCTTTATTGGTCATGTGTATTCTTCCTGAATCTCGCTGATCTTTGTGTATTTCTCCCAGATCTGTGCAGTAATCCAGTGTGAGACTTCCTGTAATAAAGACCGCCCACTGCTCCCCTCTCTCTCCTTGTGCAGGGGGACTGGTCTTGTCTCCGCCCCTCTCCTGTAGTTTTCTGTAGTGGGTGGGGCCTGCCAGGTCCCCTCCCATAGCTCTGTTCTCTCTCCTTGTACAGGGGGACTGGTCTTGTCTCCGCCCCTTTCCTGTAGTTTTCTGTAGTGGGTGGGGCCTGCCAGGTCCCCTCCCATAGCTCTGTTCTCTCTCTTCCTACAGGGGGACTGGTCTTGTCTCCGCCCCTTTCCTGTAGTTTTCTGTAGTGGGTGGGGCCTGCCAGGTCTCCTCCCACAGCTCTTCTCGCTCTCCTTGTGCAGGGGGACTGGTCTTGTCTCCGCCCCTCTCCTGTAGTTTTCTGTAGTGGGTGGGGCCTGCCAGGTCCCCTCCCAGAGCTCTGCTCGCTCTCCTTGTGCAGGGGGACTGGTCTTGTCTCCACCCCCTCCTGTAGGTTTCTGTAGTGGGTCGGGCTTGCCAAGTCTCCTCCCACAGCTCTGCTCTCTCTCTATCTGCAGGGGGACTGGTCTAGGCTCCACCCCCTCCTGCAGTTTTCTGTAGTGGGTGGGGCCCGCCAAGTCTCCTCCCACAGCTCTGCTCTCTCTCCTTGTGCAGGGGGACTGGTCTTGTCTCCACCCCCTCCTGTAGATTTCTGCAGGCAGTTTTCTGTAGTGGGTGGGGCCTGCCAGGACCTGCCCACAGCTCTGCTCTCTGTGCAGCTACTTTTGAAAGGTACCGTCTGATTTTGAAAGCGCATTTGGTGCACACTAATTGGATTTATATCCTCTGTGGTTATTAAGAAATAAATATGAATGACACTCAGGGCCCAACATCCGTAATGGGAGAGGGTAAGAGGAGAATCAGACTATATAGGCCAAACATGGAAAGTAAGAACCTTATGTAAAATCATGAAATTTTATTATACATCATATTTTAAAAGAGAAACATACACCACGTATTCACATTAGTAGTTAAAAATCAGTGATAAAAGTTGTTCTTTTGGATAGTGTGGACAATATATATTCATACAACAATAATTGTTGAAATACTTCATAAATTATGATGCTGATTATTAGTCCTCATGTGTCAACGCGTTTCGCCAGAGTTGCTTCATCAGGACGCATGGAAACATTATAGTAGTTATCTAGCGAAGAACAATAATATTTAAAAATGTAGGTTTTGTGTGAATATTTCACTATGATTTACACAGCACCTCATCCCGTTATTTGGTATCCAAGAATCAAGAAATTGAGTGGGATTATAACGGTGCAGATATATAATTCAAATCAAAATTTGCAATTAAAATGTCAATATTTATTAATAATATTTTAAAACAAAGTCACCATTAAAGCTGAGTTTTTTTGTGTACTATTTTTAGTATTAACAACATTTAAATATTAACAACATTTAAATACAAATATACAATGATCTAGATTATATATTATAATAAATAAATTCCTTATAGTAAAATTTCGATGCTCCGTATATGGCCGTTTCCATCGTTGATGTGGGCATATGAAGCCCAATCCTGGTATGTGCATGGAGCATGTGCATGGAGCATGTGCATGCACCTCTCGATCTTGCACATGCGCGATTTAGCGGCGGCCGTAGCGCCGATTGTCTGTACCGTTGCCATAACAACAGGCGGCGAGGGAGGAAGGTCCTGCAATAACATGCCCTCGGCGCTGCCCAGTATCTCCTGGGAAATGACGACAGACATCTCCCAGGAGCACTAGCGAGCGCCGAGGGAAATGACGTCAGGCGCCTTGGAGAGGAAGAGGCAGATTACGAGAGACCCCCTAGCAACAGACCTGAAATTTATTTTTCCAAAGGTTGTTCCTTGTATTGAATGCAGCTTAATAATGGTAGTCTCGTTTTTTGACTAGGAACTACGCTTTAAGAACATATTTAAAACCTATAGAAATACTAAGGACCAATATTTCTATGGGTTATAAATATGTTCTTAATGGTGACATTGTTATAATCCCACTCAATTTCTTGATTCTTGAATAATATTTAAACATTATTTTAAATATTTTTAAAAAATGTAAAAATACTATTAAGGAATACATTTCGATTAAAGCTTTTGTGCCTGCCTGGAGTTAATCTTTAAAGATCCCCTAAACTTCACTTTAAACTCTATTTTCCATAACCTGCCTATTATTTTCAAATTGTGGCAAATTTGAAAATAATTGGCAAAAAGAATACTGATACATTTTCTTTTAATGCAAACAAGTTTTTTTCTCCAGTGAGGGCAAAGCAACATGTTTGCTTCATTGCACCCGCCTCCTTGAAGGCCACACTCAACGTTCCTTGGCTTTCCCACAGCTCCATTCAGCTGCCAGAAGCTTGGAAAGCTGTTCAGGTTGGCTTTACAAATGGAGAGTCCGCTGACCCCCCCCCCCCCCCCACCCCTTAAGCTTAAAAAAAAAAAAAAAATTACCTTGGCCCTGGTCTCTGAGGTCACCATGCCTCATTGCGCTCCCTCGGGAAAGCTTGATACTCAGAATCTGTGGAGAACGCTTTCAGCAATGGACTGGAACTCCCAGCTTTCATAGAAGGCAGCAGTGAGACACAATGACTTCCCCGGCACCTCCCTAAAGAGCTGGAGGCTGTGGACGGGATAATTATTTTTTTTAATATTAATATTTAATCAGTACATTGTGGACCTGAAGGTCGCGATGGCGAGATAAATGTAAAGGGCGCCAAGATGACCACGAAATGTAAATGTAACCATTTGCTAATGCATTGCTTGTTGGAAATTGTCTAAACTTGTTCAATAAACACCTTTTTGATTAAAAAAAAATAAAAAATTAATATTTAAAAAAACTAGTAAAAAACACGACTATATTTTTTATAATATTTTATTTATTAATATTATATTTAAAAATAAATAATGAATACAAATAATACATAATAAATCATTTAAAGTACTGTATTTTTGTCAGACTTTTTAAAGCTTTTTGCATTGGGGGGGAGGGGGAGGCCTACTTTAAGGTGTGCCACAGGCCATGCTGCTGTTACCTTGTTGCAGGATTCAACAGGTTGACTTTAGAGCAGAGAGGGAGCACATGCTTGCCTCCTACTGGCTTCCACCCTATTCATCCGCCATAGTCCAAATCCTAGTATATCCAAACATGAACGCTTGCATGCCTCACCCTGACTATCCCTGACTAGGTCTATTCACTGTTATGTTGGGGACAAGGAGAGGATCCACGGAAGCCTCGTTGAAGTTTTGACCCAGTCGAAAAAAAAAAAAAGATATTTATTTTTCTAAAGATTTGCTATGAAGGTGGCTTTACAGCAGGATGTGCAGGCCAATCTGGTCACCGGAGAAGGTCTTTTTTGGCATCTTCTGGTAAAAGCATGAGAGGAAGGAGCGCAGATGGCCATCCAGTTGCTGAACAATGTTTTGGAATATGCCTGAACATCCATAATCAATGGACACCTTGAAGGCCATCTCCGGGCAAAAAAAAAAGTTTTGCCAATTTTTAGGCTGTGCAGGCACTGCATGGGTTAACTGCTCGTTTTTTTTTTTTTTTTAGGGGAGAGGAGAAAGAAGACATGCTTACCTAATCTTGAGTTGTGGATTGTTCCTGAGGTTATGAAGCCCAGAGCAGGCTCCATAGACCAGGAACAGCCCAGTGCTAGGACCACGGGGAAGTGCCATTTTCCGGTGGAATGAAGGATCGGGTGAGTGAATGTGCCTGCACACCCATAATCAATGGACAACCCCCCGTGCTCAAGCGGTCTTGAGTTGTGGACTGTTCCTGACATTATCAAGCCCAGAGCAGGCTCCATAGACCAGGAACAGCCCACTGCTAGGACCACGGGGAAGTGCCATTTTCCAGTGGAATGAAGGATCGGGTGAGTGAATGTGCCTGCACACCCATAATCAATGGACAACCCCCCGTGCTCAAGGGGTCTTGAGTTGTGGACTGTTCCTGACATTATCAAGCCTAGAGCAGGCTCCATAGACCAGAAATAGTCCACAGCTGGATCATGGGGGAGTGCCGTTTTTCGGTGTCATGAAGGATCAGGTGAGTAAATGTGCTTGCATACCTATAATCAATGGACATCTTATAGCCCATCTCCAGATGTTCCCATGCAATGAGGCTGTGTGCGCACTGCATATGTTAACTGCTCATCTAGGGAAGAGGAGAAAAACGTCAAACTTACCTAATCCTCCGATCCTCCCAGCACAAGACCAGCCCGGCACCCCGTGTTCCAGCGGTCTAGAGTTGTGGACGGTTCCTGATGCCATCAAGCCTAGACCAGGCTCTACAGACCAGCAACAGTCCACCACGGGAGTGCCATTTTCTGTTGGAAACCAAGAATCAGATGAGTGAATGTGCCTCCACAACCGTAATCAATGGACACCTTAAAGCCCATCTCCGGGCAAAAAAAATATGTTTTCCCATGGATTGGGGCTGTGCCCGCACTGCATAGGTTAACTGCTCGTTTTTGTCTAGGGGGGAGAGGAGAAAGACAACATACTTACCTTATCCTCCGATCTCCCAGGCACAAGACCAACCTAACACCACCAGAGCAGGCTCCATAGACCAGGAACAGTCCAGCGCTTGAGTGTGGAGGAGTGCCGTTTTTTTTATGGTGGAAGGAAGGATTGGGTGAGTATAAGCTTTCTCCTAACCTCTAGACAAAACAAGCCGTTCACCCGGGCAGTTGACCGTTGACCCGGGCACAGCACCACTGCATGGGAAAACATTTTTTTGCCTGGAGTTGGGCTTTAAGGGTCTGTGTCGATGGGCTCTTGGTTGCTTCAAGCATGTATTGCATCCTCACACAAATCTACGCTTGAAGGAGGTCAACTGCTCAACAGATGTACCCGTCAATGAATTCTGAATGATCTCAGAAAGTGTCTCAATCTGATGTCCTAGGTTGAAAAAAAAATCTAAAATCTGACTTTTTAGGTGAGTAGTGAGGAGGGATGCCAATCAACCCCCACTACTAGTACCTTGCTTAACATTTACAGTGCCTTGAAAAAGTATTCATACCCCTTTTCTACATTTTGTCACATTACAACCAAAAACTTAAACGTCTTTGCAATATAGCTTAAGCTCTTTCAGATTGGATGGAGAGCGTCTGTGAACAGAAAATTTCAAGTATTTCCAAGTATTGCCATGGATTTAGGTCTGGACTGTGACTGGGCCATTCTAACACATGAATATGCTTTGATCTAAACCATTCCATTGTAGCTCTGGCTGTAATTAATATTCCCCTCACTGTTATTTGGCTCCTACTGGCCTTACACCATCTTTATCCTCTGAGAGTGCTTCGTAGTATATCCTCCTTTCTTACAGACTCCTTCGGAGCCCCACTTTGTGCTACCACATACACAATATGGAGAATCTCTTTATTTGGGGATCTCATGTCTGGGTGCTTGCTCCCTGCATGGTATAGCTTCCTCAGCTCCCGGGATGGACGACCTATCGCAGCGGCCCCCCATGAGTACAGTATCACGCACCCCTGTTCTCCAGTCATCTGTAAGTAATTACACTGCAATATTTCCCAACCCCCCCCCTTTTTTTGATGCTCGTGTTCTTACCAGAACTGATCAGTATCAATACATATATATTTTACAGACCAATGGATGCATCTGCTCCTGATGAAGTGTTTTCACACGAAACCTGTTGAGCTCTGATAAGATGCACGTTCCTATAGTCAATCATCATTGCATTTTTAAAAAATACTTTTAATTACTCGCTTCCGAATATGGAGTTATCACTCCATACATTGGCAACTGGAATGTGCCGCTATTTCGTTTTCGAGGTTGTACACATATGAACTACATGGATTATGTATCTGTATTCTTATTTTATGTGTTCATGAACTGTACTTTATCCTACATGTACCTATATGCAGTGGCTTTTAATGTATTGCATATTGAGTGAGATTTTATACCCTCTTTAGGCTAAATAAAACTTGTATGCATTACTCTGTCCAATTTGCCGTTTGCCTCACACAAAGTCCCAACTTTCTTTTCATAATTATTGATTTAGGGATGGAGGCACAAATTATCATATGTACGCCTCATTTAAAGTCCCATCCTTCCCCCTTCCCCACGTTCTTAGCTCTGGCTGGATGTTTCGGGTCGTTGTCCTGCTGGAAGGTGAACCTCCGCCCCAGTCTCAAGTCTTTTGCAGACTCTAACAGGTTTTCTTCTAAGATTGTCCTGTATTTGTCTCCATCCATCTTCCCATCAACTCTGACCAGCTTCCCTGTCCCTGCTGAAGAAAACCATCCCCACCACATGATGCTGCCACCACCATGTTTCACGGTGGGGATGGTGTGTTCAGGGTGATGTGCAGTGTTAGTTTTCCCCCCACACATAGCGTTTTGCTTTTAGGCAATAAGTTGAATTTTGGTCTCATCTGACCAGATCACCTTCTTCCACATGTTTGCTGTGTCCTCCACATGGCTTCTCACAAACTAAAAACAGGACTTCTTATGACTTTCTTTCACCAATGTCTTTCTTCTTGTCACTCTTCCATAAAGGGCAGATTTGTGGAGAACACGACTAATAGTTGTCCTGTGGACAGATTCTCCCACCTGAGCTGTGGATCTCTGCAGCTCCTCCAGAGTTACCATGGACCTCTTGGCTCTTCTCTGATGAATGCTCTCCTTGCCCGGCCGGTCAGTTTAGGTGGACGGCCATGTCTTGGTAGGTTTGCAGTTGTGCCATACTCTTTCCATTTTCCGATGATGGATTGAACAGAGCTCCGTGAGATCTTCAAAGCTTGGGAGATTTTTTTTATAACCTAAAACCTGCTTTATACTTCTCCACAACTTTATCCCTGACCTGTCTGGTGTGTTCCTTGGCCTTCATGATGCTGTTTGTTCACTAAGGTTCTCTAACAAACCTCTGAGGGCTTCACAGAACAGCTGTATTTACACTGAGATTACATTACACACAGATGCACTCTATTTACTAATTAGGTGACTTCTGAAGGCAATTGGTTCCACTAGATTTTAGTTAGGGGTATCAGAGTAAAGGGGGCTGAAAGCAAATGCCCCCCCCCCCCACACACTTTTCCCATATTTATTTGTAAAAAAATGTTGAAAACCATTTTATCATTTTCCTTCCACTTCACAATTATGTGCCACTTTGCGTTGGTCTATCACATAAAATCCCAATAAAATACATTTAAGTTTTTGGTTATAACATGGCAAAATGTGGAAAATTTCAAGGGGTATGAATACTTGTTCAAGGCGCTGTATGTGACTGGGAACACCTTAAAATATCATCGGTTAGGGTGCATGGCTGGTATGGGGATAATATTAAGGGGGTTGAAACAGTTGCATGCTGCCTTTATTACCCTGGCCTTCTTCTACAGGCGTTATGCTTTAGATTAGAGGGAACAAGTGGTAAGAACTTGATACCGATATTAGGGTGACCTGGGGACATTGGCATGAGACGGTCCTCCAGGAGGAGAGATGATGGAACTTCCCTCACTTTTCAAGGCCCCAGCAAGATCTAATGATACATACTGTAGTTTAGTACAAGTGATGGTTTAACCTCCCTGGCGGCATTCCCGAGTGTGGCTCGGGGTGAGATTTCAGTACCATTAGCGGTAACCCCGAGCCTCGGGATTGCATCGCTGGATCCTGGAAGAGGTGACTTACCTTGTCCCCGGGATCCCGCGATGTCCGGATCTTCCGCCCGATGCACTGTGTGCCCTGGCCTCCGCTCCCTGCGAGCGTCGCGACGCAGGGGCCTGGAACCGGCGGCAAATTCAAATAGTATAAAGCACAAACACACTGATACATTGTAATACTATTGGATTACATTACTAAATAAAATAAAATTGACCTTAGTTTGCCCCCCAGTGCTTTCTCTTGCCTGCAGCTTTACTGTACTTTCTGTCTGGAAACTGCAGAACGACCATGGCATCAAAAAAGCGCGCCTCCACCTCAAAAGCGGTATATGACCTGCAGGGCCGTTTTTAAGGCAGGGCAAAAGGGGCAGCTGCCCTGGGCCCTGTCATTGTTGTGGGGCCCAAAGCAGCTGCCTCATACTTGCCAACTATCCTGGTTTAATTTCCCTCATCCCTTGAGGTTTTAATCCTGTGCTGTGTCCCAATATCTCAGTGTAAAGTGCTGCTACTAATGCTGCCCAACTCCGCCCTATTGTTTTGTACAGATGACTCACCTGCAGACCCTGTGTTTACATGTGAATTATCGGCATTCATATGTAAATACCCGCAGCATTAAAATGTAAATAGGGGCGGCCGGCGGCATTATGTATATCATGCCCCCCTGAGGTCATATTCACAGTAATCTCTAGCAACCAATCAACAGGCAGAAGTCATGTGCTGTAACCTCTAGCAACTAATCAGTGAGCCATAATGTGTGCTGTAACCTCTAGCAACCAGTCAGTGAGAGGTAATGATACACTGTAACCTCTAGCAACCAGTCAGTGAGCGGTAATGATACACTGTAACCTCTGGCAACCAATCGCAATAGCTGCCTGATCTGATTCAGTATACTGATTTTGAGACTAGCTGCTATTTATTGTATGTCTCAGAGCAGGTGGAGAGCAAAACTGCATGAGGGGGCCCCCAAGAAAAGTTTTGCCCAGGGTCCAATCAATATTAAAGATGGCCCTGATGACCTTTTGGGAAACAGCGACAGCAATACAGAATCGCTTGCAGAATCGAGTGATAGCGATTCCTAGGGAAGTTCGTCATCAGGCACGGAAAGTGATTTCAGCGACGATCCTGCGACTGTGCTCAGTGATGTGCGGACTTGGTGCTCGATTGACTGCGGTACGGAGCACGCAGCGCCCCCAAGATTCCCGTTTACTGGAGCACCCTGCTATCAAAGTAGAGGTTGAAGATGACAAGCCCCCTTGGCATACCTCCAACTCTTTTTTGACCGATGAGGTTATTGAAAAAATTGTTACGGAGACAAATCGGTACCAGGCGCAACAAGCTGCTACGCATCAGAGGTTTGCAAGGAGCAGAAAGTGGGAACCAGCCACCAAAGAAGAGATCTGGAAGTTTCTGGAATATAAAACCAAAGAATTTCCAAGCTCAACTTACCAACCAGCCTGCGACCAACCGAATTAACCTGCCTAACAATATGCGTAAAAAACAGGGGTTTCGTTGCACACATTTGCAAATACATGCATAAGCTGCAGAGCCACGGCAAGGCACCCTGTATCCTGCAGACCCTAAGTTTCTGGGCCTCATAATTCTTCAGGGAGTGGTGGGGAAACCCCTGCAGATGTGGTTTTGGACGACCAACAAATTACTAGCCACTCCTTTTTTTTTGGCATGGTCATTCGCAGTCCAAGGACCTCGGCTATGGAACGCTCTTCCGACTTACATCCGCATGGAAGAAAACCATCAGGCCTTGAGGAAAAAAACTCAAGACCTACCTCTTCTAAGAATCTGTAGACAATAAATATAAAAAAGTGTAGCGCTAAAAATTATACATAAAGTGAATAACAAAATGATTTTCTAACATTTATAAACGTCCATCATATATGTTAGTGAATCATAGTCCATCATTCTGTGAAACCATTGTGGTCACCATGTGTATAAACAACTTGATAGTGAGAATACCATCACCAAAATGAATGGAGGCGTACCAGAAAGTTTGAACCCAAAATAGCATATGCTATATGGGTCAAACAAGCCTATATTGCCCACCGGCAATAGTGGGGACGCTGTGATGATCCGCCAAAAATATAGTCCTGGAAGCCTTCACAAGAGTGTCATATATGTGAACCAAGGATTGTGCAAATACCACCACCCAAGTGAATGGAGGCTTACCGGAAAGTTGGGACCCAAAACAGCATATGCTGTATGGGTCAGACAAGCTTATATTGCCCACCGGCAATAGAGGGGAAGTCCTGATAGCCAACAGGGGATGTGGTCCTAGGGGTCTTCACAGGAGTGTCTTCTCCATCTAGATGTTAAAAAGTCCCCGAACATAACCCATAAAGGATAAAGAAGGGGCCAAATAGTGTAATTCCGTAAACAACATAAATTTTATTAAAAGAGAAACACTTACATTTGAGTAGTAAAAAAGCGCTTGTGTGTAAAATAATGGCGGCAGTGGAGTCCTCCCGACGCGTTTTGTCACACAGGACGTTCGCATTTGCAGTGCTTTACAAATCATTCATTCATTCATTCATGTCGGAGTACAAAATTTCTCTGATATGAAGTATTTGCACTTTGAAAATAATAAAGAATTTGATGAGACTTCTCATCCAGCACCAAAACTCAAAAAGATTTGGGAGGTATCTCAAATTATTCTGAAAAATTTCCAGCAGACCCGTGTACCAGGTAGAGACATCAGTATTGACGAAAGTCTAATGGCCTACAAAGGAAGACTCAGCTGGATACAGTATATCACGTCTAAGAGAACACGATTCGGCATAAAATCATTCATGCTCTGTGAATCCAGCACTGGTTACATATGGTATTCGTGCCTTAACACCGGGAAAGGAACCAAATTCAACGAAAGATTCAGTAATTATGGAATGGCAATCACTTCCGTTCTTACTTTGATTGACTCATTGCTGAATCAGGGCTACTGTGTAACCACAGACAATTTTTACACTTCTCCAGAACTCTATGAGTTCCTTCTACAGAACAAGACGGATGCATATGGGACCGTTAGGGCTAACCGGTGTGACATGCCGCCAATCTTTGGCAATAAAAAGCTCAAGGCAGGAGAAATAGTTGCCTGGCAGAAAGGCAAAATGTTGGCACTGAGATGGCGCAACAAAAAAAGATGTGTGCCTAATGAGTACCATTCACAACACCTCCACTGTCATGGTACAAAAGGTGGAAAAGACGTAATGAAACCACAAGTCGTGATGGACTACAACAACACCATGGGAGGTGTTGACAGAGCTGACCAGGCCATGACCTTTTATCCAGCCATGAGAAAACAACAAAAAAAAAATTACAAAAAAAAATCTTCAGGCATCTTCTTGAACAGTGCCTGTGGAATGCCTTCATTCTGCTGAAAAAGAAGAGTGACAAGCCTGTGGTTCATGTGGACTTTGTTTGGAAAGTTGCCGAACTTCTATTTCTCAAGCACCAAACACCAACGACTGTAAATAGATCTGGACGTCGTGCTGCTGGCGTCGTGAATGTGGTGGAATGTGGTCCATAAAGTGACGACCAGTCAGGAACGCCGGACCGGTCGTCACTTTATGGACCACATTCCACCAACGGAAAAGAAGTCAGCACCCACAAGGATGTGTGTGGTTTGCTGCTCTAAGCGTGACGACACTGGAAGGAAAATCAGAAAAGAAACCCGGTTCCATTGTCCTGATTGTGACGTCGGACTTTGTGCTGTACCATGTTTTAAAATTTTCCATACCCGGGACGTTTACCGAAGCAATTTGACTACCAAAAACTGCACCCTTGTAGAAGAGAACAAGAAGACCTGGACAGCCCCACACCGGAATGGATAAATCCGTCTTTTTATTCAAAATACTGGATCATGGGGTACACAAAACACGACTGTGGGGTGGTACAAGAATAGCTGACGCGTTTCACACTTACACCAAGTTCTTACTCATAGCACTTGGTGTAGGTAAGCACTTGGTGTAAGTGCGAAACGCGTCAGCTATTCTTGTACCACCCCACAGTCGTGTTTTGTGTACCCCATGATCCTGTATTTTGAATAAAAAGACGGATTTATCCATTCCGGTGTGCGGCTGTCCAGGTCTTCTTGTTCTCTTCTACTTGCATCAGCATTTAGCCAGCACCTGGGGCTCTTCTCTTCCTGGAGGTAATGAGACACAGGCACTCTGGTTTAAGCCCCTCTTTGAGGGGAGGATCCCACATCATAATATTGCACCCTTGTTTGGCCAAAAAAAATGTCAATGTTTTTGATTATATTATTTACTGAAATGTATTGAATAAAAAGTATTATTATTATTCATATATTATTATTTGTTATTATTTATAGTTATTTATTATATTATAATTTATGGTTTTGTGTTTCAAACTTTATCATACCTGAGATGTCTACTAGACTCTGGTTTGGACAGATTTAAGTGAGTTATTCCTAAGAATTACAGGCCTACAATATAAAACGCCAAATTTCCATGCAAAACAATTGTACCGCTTTCAGCACCAAAAAATCTGAAATAATCATACCGCCAGGGAGGTTAAAGAAAGGATCTAGCACAGGGTTTCTCACCCAGGTTTCCATGGAATCCTAGGGTTCCTCCAGAGGTTGCTAGGGGTTCCTTGAACAATGAACAATTTCTGCCTCTCAGTTAAGTTCCCACTGACACCATTAATCTTTATAGCTATCTGTAAGGGGGGGGGGGGGATTCTTCCTAATGACTACAAGTGTAAGGAGCATTCTCCCCACGGACCATCACACTAATGTATCATGAGTTGTAGATATAGTCATTTTTAGCAGGGGGTTCCCTGAGACCGGAAAGTTATTGCAAGGGTTCCTCTGTGTCGAAAAGGTTGAGAAAGGCTGATCTAGCACCTTGACATTTGTTTGGCAAGAACCACGAGTCTATGGATGACCCTAGGTATGGGAGCCTCTCCCCCCTGGTGTCCTTGCAGACGCCCCCATGTTTCGTATGAATGCACAGCCTCAAGAAGACAGCCTCAGTTGTTCTTGTGAAGAAGTGGCCTTCCCGTCCGAGAAACGTGTTGAGCAAGATCTCCATTTCACCGACCCATTGGCCAATCTGGAGTTTACACAATGCTACTGTAAGTTTAGTCAGGTGACTGCAGAACGGAATACATTATCATAATAATAGCCAGTAGATGCAGAATGGGGACTTTTATACAACCGAGACATTATCATGATAAAACACACAGTAACAGACCTTTAATATGTTTTAAATCGGCCATTCTCAACAAGGACTCCATGGAGCCCCGAGTTCTTCTTCCAGAGGCAACCAGGGGATCCTTGAGCTGTGGCTAAGCTGAATTCCCATGTGATGGTGCCTGCATAGTTCTAGGTCCAAGCACCACTTGGCAGAACCACGACTCTAAGGGTGGCATTCTGACCACCACTATAAAGGGGACATACTTCCCACTGACCACAACCAATGGAAGATCCATTTTCCCAATGACCACCAATGGACTAATCTTCATGGAGGTTCATATATTAATGTATGCTGATATATTAGTGAATTATCAGCTTATTATGCTCTACATTTAATAAAATGTATACAGTTCATACAGTCATCAAACCACAAAATGGTTCAAGTGATGAAAGATTTCCTGTCATTGCAGACATTGCAGATTCATTGTGGTCTGTGTTTACTAACATCCGTATTTGCATTGCATCGTAACAGACAGTAGCGCCTCCTTAGAGACTCATCACGACCTCTGAAGATGTGCACTGAGGTCCACCCGGGGCAAGAGGACAAGAGGGGACACAGGAACCGTGATCTGCTTTACAAGCACTTGTTATCAGCAACACACTAACACCCTGTTACACAAACCCTCAAAAGGTCAGTCCAGCCAAAATGATTATATATATATATATATATATATATATATATATATATATATGCGTTTCTTCACACCTGCATGATATAAAGAGAGCCCAGTGGTTTAGCTACACACACACACACACATATATATATATATACACATACACACACACACATACATATATATATATATATATATATATATATATATATATATATATATATATGTGTGTGTGTGTGTATATATATATATATATATATATATGTGTGTGTGTGTGTGTGTATATATATATATATGTGTGTAGCTAAATCACTGGGCTCTCTTTATATCATGCAGGTGTGAAGAAACGCATATATATATATATATATATATATATATATATATATTTCTCTATCTATCTATATATATATATATCTATATATATATCTATATCTATATCTAAACCACTGGGCTCTCTTTATATTATGCAGGTGCGAAAAAACACATTTCTGCTATTCCCACGTGTTGCGTTTAGGGCTGCCCATTAATTAATTTGAGTGGGCTGCCCTACAAGCAAGAAAAAAAAAAAACGTAAAAGAAGTCCTTGACCCTTTTTAAAAATCACACCGCACCAAAATTCATAGTACTTTGTTACCATGGTTTTTGGTGCAAGCAAGAGCACGTGCATTAGCAACACGCGTGGGGTTGCCATTAGGGACTAATGGCACCGCCACACTTCTGCTAACGGGCTGTGTGCTTTTTTTTTTTTTCGTAAATTCTTTTTTTTTTAACACATTTTTGACTATACATGGCAGAAAATCCACCACACAGTAGCAATGTACATTGGGTAAAATAGCGTATGTCTCACACCCTAAGTACTGGGACACCTGCCTTGAACTGTAATGGCATCCCAGTCTTAAGCCTCGTACACACGATCGGATTTTCCAAGGGGAATTGTGTGATGACGGGCTGTTGGCGGAAAATCCGACCGTTTTGTACGCTCCATCGGACAACTGTTGTCGGATTTTCCGCGGACAAATGTTGGATGGCAGGCTTTAAAATTTTCCGCAGACAAATGTCTGTTGTCAGATTTTTTCCGAGCGTGTGTACACAAGTCCGTCGGACAAAAGTCCAAAGTACAAACACGCATGCCTCGGAAGCAAGGACGTGCCGGAAGCGGTCGGTCTTGTAAACTCGCGTTCGTAATGGAGAATTAACATTCGTGACGCGGCAAATGATGAAATCTGGAAATGCAGCGCGCAATTCTCTTCTTCTTTAATGGGATAATAATGAAGCTGCTTTGCTGGTGATACTGATGGAGTTATTGCAAACAAATTTTCAAAGGCTTTTTATTTATCAATGATATTAAGAATAATATTATTATGCTTTTTTTTTTTTTTTTTGGGGGGCAAGTTACCACAACACCATTATCCTGTAGTTTTAGAACTATGTTGGTGTCCCTTGTTATTTTTACATTGTTTTTTTAAAATGTAACTGCCGACTCCCAAACTGTCATTTGAAGTAAAACACAAAGCCAAGTATTATTCTACACTATTTTTTTTATTGTGCATTAAAAAAAGAAAACAAATAAAATTAGACATGATATCTGCCAATAGAACTTCACCAAAAAGTGCATTCTATGCATCCAAAAATATAGAAAATATATCAAATCTAATCATTATTATTCAACCAAAAAATAAAATAAAAGCCTCATGCATGTGTCCTGCTTCTTAATATAGGGGGTCAGCAATGCCAAGAGTTGGTGAAAGCAGAGGGGTCCGTCATCCGGGGATAATTCCGAAAATCATCCGGATTATTCTCCTGGAGCTCCCGCAGCAAAGGCATATGACATACGTAACTGGTCACGATTAATAAAGAAACCAATTTTTGGTCCAAGAACTCCTCCTCCTTCTGTTCCCGGACTGGACTTGGGTCAAAGCAATAACTCCAAGGCCAATAATAAATAACACGTTATCTCCTCCGATTCCGCAACATGGCTGGTTGACGAACGGCCGTTCAGAAACTAACTGAAAAGCGCGAACTGAAAAGCACAAATCAACACTCACCAAATTTCTACTAACATTAAATTAGCAGAAGGAGCCCAAAGGGTGGCGCCTGACAATTGAACTTCCTCTTTATCGTCTCGTAGTACGTCACTACGTTCGTGTTTGTTGGCCGACAATTGTGTACCGTTTGTATGCAAGACAAAATCCAAGGCACGCGCCCTTCGGACAAAAGTCAGACGCTTTGCCTGCGGAAAATCCGACCGTGTGTACGGGGCATTAGTCTGTAGGGTTCAATATTGAGTTGCCCCACCCTTTTCAGCTATAACAGCTTCAACTCTTCTGGGAAGGCCGTCCACAAGGTTTAGGAGGGTGTCTATGGGAATGTTTGACCATTCATCCAGAAGAGCATTTGTGAGGTCCAGTACTGATGTTGGGCGAGAAGGCCTGGCTCACAGTCTCCGCTCCAATTCATCCCAAAGGTGTTCTATTGGGTTGAGGTCAGGACTCTGTGCACGCCAGTCAAGTTCCTCCACCCCAAACTCGCTCATCCATGTCTTTATGGACCTTGCTTTGTGCACTGGTGGGCAGTCATGTTGGAACAGGAAGGGAGCGTCCCCAAACTGTTCCCACAAAGTTGGGAGCTTGAAATTGTCCAAAATGTCTTGGTATGCTGACACCTTAAGAGTTCCCTTCACTGGAACTAAGGGGCCAAACCCAATCCCTGAAAAACAACCCCCACACCATAATCCCCCCTCCACCAAATCATTTGGACCAGAGCACAAAGCAAGGTCCATAAAGACATGGATGAGCGAGTTTGGGGTGGAGGAACTTGACTGGCCTGCACAGAGTCCTGACCTCAACCCGATAGAACACCTTTGCGATGAATATACCACCGGCCGCCACTGCTTGTCACCTCCTCCCATGCTCGCCCCCAGGACTTCTCCCAAGTCTCTCCCATCCTTTGGAACTCCCTTCCCCAATCTGTCCAACTATCCATCTTTATACGATCCTTGACAAACCTTCTCTTCAAAGAAGCCTATCCTGATTTTAACGAATACACTGTACTTTTATTTATTTATTTTCTCCATCATCTCACACAGTTATTACCTTTTGTATCACTTGACCCCCCCCCCTCTTAGATTGTAAGCTCTAATGATCAGGGCCCTCTGATTCCTCCTGTACGAAATTGTATTGTAACTGTACTGTCTGCCTTCATTTTTCAAACCGTTGGTGCTCTATAAATCCTGTATAATAATAATAATAATAATAATAATAATAATAGTGGCATCTAAGTGGATCAGCGTTGTCTCGGCTGTGCATTTTTTGTGCATTATGCAGCGGTGTGAACGTAAAACCAAACTGGATGACATGTTTGCTAAAACACTCCATAAACAATTGCAATATTTCTTCCAAAAAATACTGTTTTCGTCATTTCTTTTCGATTTTGTATTTTTTTAGGGTTCGGCTGCTGCTTTTTTTCATTTGCTCTGTTTTTTTTTTCAGCCACTTTCTGTCTACCGTCATGAACCCATTCCAGCATCATCTTCATCAAGTAGTTTTGGAGATCCTGTAAAGAGAACCTGTAGTATGACAGCTGTGATCAAATGTAGTGGCCATAGGACTAGTCTCTTCTGATTTCCCATGCCTTCTTCTCTGTGTGGAGGCAGCCATCTTGGTAGGAGGTGGAATGCTTCCTCATGTCAGAGCTGACCCTCCCCCTCCTTCTAGTGACTTCATGTCCATGAGGGGAATATTCAGAAAGCAGAAATAGAAGAGCAAGGAGCACAGATTCACAGAATGGATGAAGCACAAGCAGGTAGATTCTTGCACTGCATCCCATCAGGTACAGCTTTCTCTCCAGCAAGGAGAACAATGAGCAGCATGGTAGTGACATCACCAAATCTTACTTCAAATCTCCTGAGACTAGTAGTCGGAGGCAGCAGTGCCTTCGATGATCTAAAACTGCAGATATACAATCACTGGCCCTTTATTAGGCCCACCTTGCTAGCATCGGGTTGGACCCCCATTATTAGGTCCCCTTGATAGTAGCGGGTTGGACCTCCTTTGGCCTTCATTCTTGGTGGCATAGATACAACAAGTAGGGTTGCAACATCATCCCTTTAATCCAGGACACATATTAATTAAACAGGTTCTGTGGCTGATTAAGGTGGTAATTAAACTCACTTGGTGCCTTATCTGCATTAAATCAGGATCAGAAGAACCTGTGTAATTAACATGTGTCCTGGATTAAAGGGATGATGTGGCAACCCTAACAACAAGGTGTTGGAAACGTTCCTCAGAGATTTTGCTCCATAGTGACATGATAACATCACACAGTGGCTGCAGATTTGTTGGCTGCACATCCATGATGCCAATCTCCCGTTCCACCACGTCCCAAAGGTGCTCTATTGGATGAGATGTGGTGAGTGTGGAGGCCATTGGAGGACAGTGACCTCATTGTCCAGTGGTGAGATGATTGGAGCTTTGTGACATGGTGCATTATCCTGCTGGAAGGAGCCATCAGAAGATGAGGGACACTGTAGTCATAAAGGGATGGACATGGTCACCAACAATACTCAGGTACCCCATCCCCCACACCATTACACCCCCACCACCAGCCTGAACCAGTGATATCCCATCCCCCACACCATTACACCCCCACCACCAGCCTGAACCGGTGATATCCCATCCCCCACACCATTACACCCCCACCACCAGCCTGAACCAGTGATATCCCATCCCCCACACCATTACACCCCCACCACCAGCCTGAACTGGTGATATCCCGTCCCCCACACCGTTACACCCCCACCACCAGCCTGAACCGGTGATATCCCATCCCCCACACCATTACACCCCCACCACCAGCCTGAACCGGTGATATCCCATCCCCCACACCATTACACCCCCACCACCAGCCTGAATCGGTGATATCCCATCCCCCACACCATTACACCCCACCACCAGCCTGAACCGGTGATATCCCATCCCCCTACACCATTACACCCCCACCACCAGCCTGAACCAGTGATATCCCATCCCCCACACCATTACACCCCCACCACCAGCCTGAACCAGTGATATCCCATCCCCCACACCATTACACCCCCACCACCAGCCTGAACCGGTGATATCCCATCCCCCTACACCATTACACCCCCACCACCAGCCTGAACCAGTGATATCCCATCCCCCACACCATTACACCCCCACCACCAGCCTGAACCGGTGATATCCCATCCCCCACACCATTACACCCCCACCACCAGCCTGAATCAGTGATATCCCATCCCCCACACCATTACACCCCCACCACCAGCCTGAACCGGTGATATCCCATCCCCCTACACCATTACACCCCCACCACCAGCCTGAACCAGTGATATCCCATCCCCCACACCATTACACCCCCACCACCAGCCTGAACCGGTGATATCCCATCCCCCACACCATTACACCCCCACCACCAGCCTGAACCGGCGATACAAGGCAGGATGGATCCATGCGCCAAATTCTGACCCCACCATCTGAATGTCGCAGCTGAAATCCAGAAATCCGGTGGCAAACAGTAACACCCCCCAGTCGGTCGGCAGTCAGTCAGGTGGGTCTGGTGCACTTACCCCATCTATGGTGGGCAGCGCTTCTCCCAGGCTACACCAGCAGCTTCCCTTGTTTCGGTGGCGGCGACGACGGCTTTCCCTTCCTCTGTTCTCAACGTGATTGCGGTGGCTTCCGTTTCCTCCCTCCTCCTCTGCGGCCAATTGGCACTCTTCTCTTTTCGGACAATTGGAAAAACGGGTCTCAGACCTGCTTCTGATTGGCCGGATCGAGGATTAGTGTCTCAATAGCGAATTTTCTTTCGCTGTTGTAACACCTGGGTGGGCTCCTGGCCTAATGCTCTGCACCACAAGCTCACCCCATTTTAAAGCCTAATAGAGCCTCTGGCTCTAATCAGGTGCTGCCGCCTAATTCACGTGCCCGGCGTCCTGACAGGGGCAGGGTGCATAAATAGGGGGTGGTGGTGTCCTGCAAAATAGCGACCGTGGATTGAGCATGGGGGTGGCGGCCATGGATAGAGGGGAAGGCGCTCTGGTGCCCCTAATGAATGGGCTGCCACTGGGTATCACTAAATCTCCTCTCGCCACAAATCTCCTGAGACTAGTAGTCAGAGGCAGCAGTGCCTTAGATGATCTAACACTGCAGATATACATTGATGAGGCTACAGAACAGGAAGCAGCAGGAGAGGAGCAAGAATTTGCAGAATAAATGCAGTAGAAGCAGGGAGATTCTTGCACCACATCTCATCAGGTACAGCTTCCTCTCCAGCAAGGAGAACAGTGAGCAGCATGGTAGTGACATCATCAAATCTCACTTCAAAATACATTGATGGGGCTACAGAACAGGAAGTGAACTGCAATTTTTAAGAAGGAATTCAAGAAAAAAGGTACATCTTTAAAGAACTCCTTAAAGTGTTAGTAAACCCAGGAGCCTGCATTCACTATATCTGCTCTCCCCAGGAGCCTGCATTCACTATATCTGCTCTCCCCAGGAGCCTGCATTCACTATATCTGCTCTCCCCAGGAGCCTGCATTCACTATATCTGCTCTCCCCAGGAGCCTGCATTCACTATATCTGATCTCCCCAGGAGCCTGCATTCACTATATCTGCTCTCCCCAGGAGCCTGCATTCACTATATCTGCTCTCCCCAGGAGCCTGCATTCACTATATCTAATCTCCCCAGGAGCCTGCAGTCACTATATCTGGTCTCCCCAGGAGCCTGCATTCACTATATCTGATCTCCCCAGGACTCTGCATTCACTATATCTGCTCTCCCCAGGAGCCTGCATTCACTATATCTGCTCTCCCCAGGAGCCTGCATTCACTATATCTGATCTCCCCAGGAGCCTGCAGTCACTATATCTGGTCTCCCCAGGAGCCTGCATTCACTATATCTGATCTCCCCAGGACTCTGCATTCACTATATCTGCTCTCCCCAGGAGCCTGCATTCACTATATCTGCTCTCCCCAGGAGCCTGCATTCACTATATCTGCTCTCCCCAGGAGCCTGCAGTCACTATATCTGGTCTCCCCAGGAGCCTGCAGTCACTATATCTGATCTCCCCAGGACTCTGCATTCACTATATCTGATCTCCCCAGGAGCCTGCAGTCACTATATCTGATCTCCCCAGGAGCCTGCAGTCACTATATCTGATCTCCCCAGGAGCCTGCAGTCACTATATCTGATCTCCCCAGGAGCCTGCAGTCACTATATCTGGTCTCCCCAGGAGCCTGCAGTCACTATATCTGATCTCCCCAGGAGCCTGCAGTCACTATATCTGATCTCCCCAGGAGCCTGCAGTCACTATATCTGATCTCCCAGGACTCTGCAGTCACTATATCTGATCTCCCCAGGAGCCTGCAGTCACTATATCTGATCTCCCAGGACTCTGCAGTCACTATATCTGATCTCCCCAGGAGCCTGCAGTCACTATATCTGATCTGCCAGGACTCTGCAGTCACTATATCTGGTCTCCCCAGGAGCCTGCAGTCACTATATCTGGTCTCCCACAATACACAGAACATGGGAATGCAATTATTTTAGTAAATATAAACAGCTAAATACCTTTTCTCATCAGCAATATATACAGTGGCGGCTGTTGTTTTTTTTTGGGGGGGCAGCAAACAACCACCCAAAACCCCCCCCCCGAGTGGCACCCACCCAAACCCCTCCCACCCCCCCGTTTGTCGTCAGTCCGGCACTTACCCCATCGTGGTGGGTGGGAGGCAGCATGGTGCAGCGGCTCCGTGCCCTCTTCTCCATGGCAGCCTCAAGCTCCTCCCCTCCTAAGCGCCCAATAGGATCGCCTGTCCTCTCAGCCAATCGGGCGACCGGTGTCAAAACCCGCTTCCTGATTGGCCGGGAGGAGCATCAGTGTTACAACAGTGAATATTCATTGTTGTAACACGCCTGGGTGGGAACGGAGCGCACTCTCTGCACCCTGAGCCCACCCTATATTAAAGCCCCGATTAGAGCCTCTGGCTCTAATTGGGGCTTCAAAAATACCAGCCCCTCCCCCTGCATTGAAATCTATGTGCTGGTGTGATGAAAGGGGCCGGGGGGGTGGGCGGCGCCCGTGCACCCTCGATTGTTCCCCCGCAGTGACAGAACAGGGGATCTGCTTTTGTAAAGGGGGAGATCACACAGATCCTGTCTTTGTACTAAGCAGGAAGATAGATCTGTGCGTTTCCCCGGTCACACAGCCCCCCCCCCCCCTCATACAGTTAGAACACACACTGAGGGAACACATTTACCCCCCCCTTGATCGCCCCTAATGTTAACCCCTTCCCTGCCAGTGGAATAGACATGTGCAATTTGTTTGGTAAGTAATCGAAATGCAGCCGAATTTTGCATCTTTCGGACATTTTCGGATGCATCCGAATTAAAAGGAATTGCGAATTTCAACTAGTACGAAAGAAATGATAGCGGATTTAACGAATGAATTTGACATGATTCAGTAATTCGTTAAAGATCTAATGAAACAAAATAAAATAAAATAAAATAAACAAAAGGTCAACTCAAAGTAAATCTTACAGTCCAATCAGCTGATTCATTTTGTGCTGGAGGTCGGATTACCGGCAAAGTGTATTCCTGAGAAGTGAGTGAGAGAGAGAGAAGGGTGTTGTATTGTATTGGAGCCGAGGAGAAGAGATATTGTCATTGGGTGTGTTAATAGATTGAATAAACAAACGACTTTCCAAACTACGAATCATTATCACAAATATATATATACATACTGTATATACTCGAGTATAAGCCGAGTTTTTCAGCACATTATTTTGTGCTGAAAGTGCGACCCTCGGCTTATACTCGAGTCAAGCACTTTTCTGCAGCAGAGAATTACATTTTCCAAACCAACTTTGGGGCCCCGTATCTGGGGGTCATTTGGTGCTAGGATCCCCAAATTTTGTGTGCAAACCCAGTGGAACTAGCACTACAACATATGCAAAGCTGGGGTTGCTAGCTTCAAGTGTTCCTGAGATACGGGGCCCCAAATTCGGTTTGGAAAATGTCCTTCTCTGCTGCAGAAAAGTGCTTGACATTATCCAAACCGAAATGGGGCCCCGTATCTCGGGGCCACTTGGTGCTAGGAACCCTAGCTTTGGATATGTTGTAGTGCTAATTCCACTGGGTTTGCATACCAAATTTGGGATTCCTAAGTGGCCCCGAGATACGGGGCCCCAAATTTGGTCAACTGTGTCCATCTGCAGCAATGTCATTTCGGGACCCTTTGGGTCCAGAGACCACAAATTTTGGCTGCAGCTAGGGGGCATCTAGGAACCCTTAACTATCGAATTTGAAGTTCGGGGGACCTATGGCTGCAAATGGGCACAGTGAGGCAGCAAATGGGCATTGTTGACCCTCTTTTCCACTTGCAGTAGCTGCGCATTTCTCACCCTCGTCTTATACTCGAGTCAATACGTTTTCCCAGTTTTTTTGTGGTAAAATTAGGTGCCTCAGCTTATATTCGGGTCGGCTTATACTCGAGTATATATGGTACATCAATATCGAATTTCAACGAATACGAAAGAAATTATAGCGGATGGATTCGACACGATTCGAGATCCAGTATGACGAATATCGACACTCTGCGAATAATAACGAATTATCCGAAAACGAATTAGCGCAACATAACGAATATAACAGAACGAAATTATGTATTTTACTAATGACAACGAACCCGAAACTAAACGAAATTTCCCCCGTTGTGCACAAGTCTAAATATCACTGGTTTCCAAAAAACAAAGTTGTCAAAAATGTCAGTTAGGTGTCCGATCTGTCCGCTGCAGTGTCGCTGTCCCGCTTAAAATCGCAGCTCGCCGCCATTACTAGTAAAAAAAAAATTAAATAAATAAATTTATAAAAATGCCATAAATCTATCCCCTATTTTGTAGACGCGATAACTAGCGTATAACCAATCAATTTTTTACCAACAATATGTAGCAGAATACAAATTGGCCTAAACTTTTTTTTATAAATTTTTTTGGGGGAGGATATTTATTGTAGCAAAAAGTTAAATATATTGTTTTTTTTGTTTCAAATTTTATTTGGGTGCGACGTCGCGCGACCGCACAATTGTCAGTGAAAGCGACTCAGTGCCGTATCGCAAAAAAATGGCCTGGTCATTAAGGGGGGGGGGGGGGGGAATGTGAACATGAATATGTTCTGCTCATTAGGGAGCCCCTTCATGGCACCCCAATATTTCTGCAATCCTAACTCTACATTTTCGGAGCCTCCGCATTGGAAGCGCATGCGTTATAATGGATAGGCAGAGGGCTGGTGAGGCCTGACGGGGGCCCATCCCCCAAGGGCACAGGGGTGCACTAGACACCCAGCATATAACACAATGGCAGCGAAGGAGTCCCTGTGCCTTTAACCACTTCAATAGCGGGGGGAATTTTCACCCCCTTCCTGCCCAGGCCAATTTTCAGTTTTCCACACGCTGTCACACTTTGAATGACAATTGCGCGGTCGTGCGACGCTGTACACATATGACATTTTTATCATTTTTTTCCCCTCCCCGAAAATAGAGCTTTCTTTTGGTGACATTTAATCACCTCTGCGGTTTTTTTTTTTGCGCTATAAACAAAAGAAGAGCCACAAGTTTGAAAATAAAAAAACACAATATTTTTTACTTTTTTTTCCTAAAATAAATACCCCAATTTTTTTATTTTAAAAAACAAATTTTTTCCTCAGTTTAGGCCGATATGTATTCTTCTACATATTTTTGGTAAAAAAAAAAAAAAAAAATCACAATAAGTGTATATTGATTGGTTTGCGCAAAAGTTATAGTGTCTACAATATTGGGGATAGTTTTATGGCATTTTTATTATTATTTTTTTTTAACTAGTAATGGCGGCGATCTGCGATTTTTATCGTGACTGCGACATTGCGGCGGACACATCGGACACTTTTGACACCATTTTGGGACCATTCACACTTATACAGCGATCAGTGCTATAAAAATGTATTGATTACTGTATAAATGTCACCGGCAGGGAATGGTGTTAACACTAGGGGGGCGATCAAGGGGTTCACTGTGTGTCTTAGGGAGTGATTCTAACTGTAGGGGGAGTGGTCTCACAAGGGGAGGAGACCAATCGGTGTTCCTCTGTACTGGGTCTCCTCTCACCTGACAGAACGTGGATCTGTGTGTTTACACACGGCATACGCCATTCCAAGTCATTTTCATCTGGTAAGCCCCCTATGATCCTAGGTGGTGGCTTCTTCACTTCTTCTTCTTGGTGGACTTTAACTTGCCGGCTCCCGGTGGTGCCAATTCATCTTTTTGGACTTTATTATTTATTTGGTATCACTTTTCACATGTCTTGATATACACATGTTTCAATCTTCTTATAGCCTAGGCCATCTTTATGTAGAGCAACCTTTTTTTTTTTCAGATCCTCAGAGAGTTCTTTGCCATGAGGTGCCATGTTGTACTTCCAGTGACCAGTATGAGAGAGTGAGAGCGATAACACCAAATTTAACACACCTGCTCCCCATTCACACCTGAGACCTTGTAACACTAACGAGTCACATGACACCAAGGAGGGAAAATGGCTAATTGGGCCCAATTTGGACATTTTCACTTAGGGGTGTACTGACTTTTGTTGCCAGCGGTTTAGACATTAATGGCTGTGTGTTGAGTTATTTTGAGGGGACAGCAAATTTACACTGTTATACAAGCTGTACACTCACTACTTTACATTGTAGCAAAGTGTCATTTCTTCAGTGTTGTCACATGAAAAGATAGAAGAAAAGATTTACACAAATGTGACTGAGGGGTGTACTTACTTTTGTGAGATACTGTATATATTGGTATACAAGTTCACTTTTTAGTGCTACAGGCAGTCCCCGAGTTACGAACGGGTTAGGGACTGCCTGTTTGTTCTTACGACGGATTTGTTCGTAAGTCAGAAGTGCATGCGCAGAATGGCAGAGACGTTGTTTTCCGTTTTTTTCTGATGTTTTCTGCTGTTTTTTGACGTAGTTTTCCAATGTTTTCCGCTGTTTTCTAATGTTTTCTGCTGTTTCCGACGTCATTTTCCCATGTTTTCCACTGTTTTCCGATGTGCCCGCCGACACCGCCTCCCGTTCGTAAGTAGTAGTTGTTTGCAAGTCGGAGGTTCCTAACTCGGGGACCTCCTGTACATTATTTATCATTCACTCTTTAGCATCTTTGTCACGTAGTTTATGTAGCAGCTTTTCACCCTTTGTTTGAGTTTTCCTATTTACAGATAATGAGCCTATCGGTTACAAAGTGTATGTAATCAAGGTGGTAACAACTACATATATTACAACTACACACCTTTAGATAGGCTGGTGGGTTGATATCGTGCATTCCAAGGAACAAGTAAAAAAAAATGTAGTACCAAGATAACACAGTATCGGACATCTACCAGGAAACTAAGAAATAGAGCGTCACGCACAAGGTGCAGTGTGAGAGAACAAATGCCTCTCAAAAAACATTGAGTAACAGACATTCAAAAAGTTATTTGCCAATGTAACATATAGAGAGGTGGTGTCTACCTGTGTTCAGGAACAAAGAGAGCTTGGTCTGCACGGCGCTGCGAGCGGCGTAGGACTGAAGCATCCGGGTGGACGCCATATAATGGGGCGCATCTTACTGATCAGCTGTATCTCTCACAGCTGTAAGTGAGAGGGAGAGAAAGCTGGAAAGAGGCGACGCCCTCCAAGTCCCCGGCGCACAGACCCGCCCCCCCCTCCAGAGCGTCATCTCATCAAAGAGTGACAAGGGGCGGAGCGCTGCTCAGGGACAGCGTTATGACGTCACCCGCTCCTTGGAGGGGACGTAGTGCCCGGGTGATTGGTGTCCTTGTCGGTGGCCCACGGCGCATAACGGACGCCGTGGCAAACGAGAGTAAACACCCTAGTCATGTACGTCCAGAAAGACAGAGGCCAGCCGCATCAAAAAGGAAAAAAACGACGCAGGTGGCCCCCGTGCGGCGAGTGAATGATCAGTATGTACTTCCCCCAGTGGCTGGATATATAATGGAAAGAAGAAAGAAATGGCTGCACATCCAGAACTTCCAATTGCCTTTGATTTTGCTTCACAAAGATAACACCAAAGACACCAAACTGTGGTCACGTAGACGCGTTTCACACATACATCTTGTGCTTAATCATGATTAAGCACAAGATGGCCTCAGACCAGCAAAGAGAAGGCCTCAGACCAGCAAAGAGACGGCCCCAGACCAGAAAAGAGACAGCCCCAGTCCAGCAAAGAGACGGCCCCAGTCCAGCAAAGAGACGGCCCCAGTCCAGCAAAGAGACGGCCCCAGTCCAGCAAAGAGACGGCCCCAGTCCAGCAAAGAGACGGCCCCAGTCCAGCAAAGAGACGGCCCCAGTCCAGCAAAGAGACGGCCCCAGTCCAGCAAAGAGGCAGCCTCAGACCAGTAAATAGAGAGCCCCATACCAGTAAATAGACAGCCACATACCTGTAAATAGACAGCCCCAATCCACTCCCTTTCCCCGCCACTACAGAGCAGGACTTTGGATGCACAAAGCAAGGTCCATAAAGACAAGGATGAGTGAGTTTGTTGTGGAAGAACTTGACTGGCCTGCACAGAGTCCTGACCTAAACCCAACAGAACACCTTTTGGATGAATTAGAGCGGAGACTGCAAGCCAGGCCTTCTCGTCCAACATCAGTGCCTGACCTCACAAATGCTCTTCTGGAAGAATGGTCAAACATTCCCATAGACACCCTCCTAAACCTTGTGGACGGCCTTCCCAGAAGAGGTGAAGCTGTTATAGCTGTAAAGGGCGGAGCCAACTCAATATTGAACCCTACAGACTAAGACTGGGATGCCATTAAAGTTCATGTGTGTGTAAAGGCAGGCGTCCCAATACTTTTGACAATATAGTGTATGTGAAAAGCCAAAACATGAACAAAGAAAGAAGTTGAGTATGACAGCCAAGCAACTAGTATTTGCAGAATGTCCCTCTCAGGAAAGGTTCTCTTTAAGGCACGGGCGCTCCTAACACTAGGCTCCGATCCTGCACGGCACTGCCACGCCCTCCGACACCCTCACCCTCTAATCCTGATTGTACGCGGGACATTCCGTTAAAGGACGCCGCGTGTTTATTGGTAGCAGTTGCCAACTTCGAGGCTGATATGGAGCCACGGCCCCTTGTGTATATATTGGGTCTGGCACCGGGCGGTGCGTATAAAACGGGTCATTGTACATTGTGTAGGGTCTGCCCTGGCATGGCTGGCTGTGAAGGTGCCATAGAATGTGTTGGATGGTTGCCTGGTGTCAGAGGTGGATTTTAGGAGTCTACCTTATTAAAAAAACAAATAATTGCAAAACAATTAAAGCATTAAAAAAAATAAAAATAAATCTCCAAATATTTACCTCTCTGGTGAAGTTATCTGCCGCTATTTGTCAAGTTTCCTTTATTGTGAATAGCAGTTTGGAAAAAAAAAAAAAAAAAACTTGTTTAAAGCGGTTGTATATCAGCACAAAAATTTTTTTTTTTAAATGTTTTTTTTAAACCTGTAAGGCAAAAGGCATAATGAGCTAGTATGCACCACATACCAGCTCATTATGAAATACTTACCTTAGAATGAGGCGTCAGCAGCTGATCCCGGTCACCGCCGAGGAAGCTGACATTTCCCCCCCGGCGTGTCTTCCGGGTTCACCGCTCCGGCGATGTGAGTGGCCGGAGCCGCGGTGTCGTCACTCCCACGCGCGTCTTGAATTCCAGAGTAATTGGAGCAATAAAGTGAGCGTATATAAATAAAGATATATATATACACATAATATAAATATATATACCGTAATATAATATAAATATAAATAAAGATAGTATAGTGAGATCTGTGATGCTGTTTGGATGTTTCGTTTTAAAAGCCTTAAAGGTTTAGCGCCAAGCAGTGCGGGGTGTACCAACATGGCCGCCGACACCTTCCCACTGCTGGCGTCCAGCTTCTTTCAAAATGTAACATCAAAACAGCATCACAGATATCCGCATACTATATTTATTTATATCCGCTCACTTTATTGCTAAAATTACTCTAAAAATTCAAGACGTAGCTGGGTGTAGTAAGATGTCCGCATGGGTGTTCTATCAGATTACCGCTACCCGTCAGATCATGAAGTGTTTGGAGCTCATAGCGCCTTGGAACGCATGTTGGAACGCATAGTACATGCGCAGTAAGTATTTTTTGATTGGAACGTCACTTCCGTTACACGATCTGATGGGTAGCGGTAATCTGATAGAATGCCAGACATGACCCTTACCTTGCCTTATCTGGCCCTCTGGAATCTATTTCTCCCACTAATATGAGGAACTATTCCTCCAACTGACACCAACAATGGGGCGTAAATACTGCCACTGACACCAACGATACAAGGAACTATTCCTCCAACTGACACAAACAATGGGGCATAATTACTGCCACTGACACCAACGATAGGAACTATTCCTCCAACTTACACCAACAATGGGGCATAATTACTGCCACTGACACCAACGATACAAGGAACTATTCCTCCAACTGACACCAACAATGGGGCATAAATACTGCCACTGACACCAAGGATACTAGGAACTATTCCTCCAACTGACACCAACAATGGGGCATAATTACTGCCACTGTCACAAAGGATACTAGGAACTATTCCTCCAACTAACACCAACAATGGGGCATAAATACTGCCACTGACACCAAGGATACTAGGAACTATTCCTCCAACTGACACCAACAATGGGGCATAATTACTGCCACTGACCCCAAGGATACTAGGAACTATTCCTCCAATTGACACCAACAATGGGGCATAAATACTGCCACTGACACCAAGGATACTAGGAACTATTCCTCCAATTGACACCAACAATGGGGCATAAATACTGCCACTGACACCAAGGATACTAGGAACTATTCCTCCAATTGACACCAACAATGGGGTATAATTACTGCCACTGTGTCACGAGGGCCAGGTACCTGATGCGAGACTGAAGTAGTGGGGAGGCCTCCCTTGCACCTCGGGTCTTTGAAGCCCCTGGAGATGGAGACACAGACTTGGTGGACATCGAGTGGCACGGGTGCCAGGGGTGCGGGGCACCGTGCAAGTCCGAGATCCGAGCCGAGGTCAAGTTCAGTTGGGCAACGAAGTATAAAAGGGTTAAATCAGAAGAAGAATGGTCGAGATCCAAGCCGGGGTCGGTTCCAATCTGGCAGCTGAGTACAAAAAGGGCAAAGAAGTAGAATGGTCAATGTACAAATCCGAGGTCAATGGGAAGCAGCAATCAAGAGTAATCAAATAGGTTTCCAGGTTACAACAGGTTCAGACAGATCACACACTCTATCGAAAAGCCAGTGGCGTGCAAAACACACCTCAAAAACTTCCACCCGGTGCCAAAAAAAAGTGCCCACACATAGAGAGTGAAACACAAAAACGTGCAACGGGTGTACAGAGTCCTCCACTAGGGAAGGACCTTACCCTGATCCCCCGGGGCGTTAGGCTCCAGACAGGGACTGAGGTACTCAGACAAAGGGTCCATCCGGCCGAAACCAGGCGGACCCCCACAACTGGAAGGACTGCCGAAGCAGACCAACCCAAGTACAGTGGGGCTCTCCCGAAGAGAGACCCCTCAAAGGAGAGGGCAAACCAAGCCAAAAGGCCTATGTCCACCCCCTCCCAAGACTTTCAGAGTAGGCCCGAGGACCCACACCCTACTCGCCACACAGTGACAAACGTGTATACAAGACAACCAAAAAAAGACAAAAAGGTGACAAACAGGGGTAAAAGAAAGAGTGGGGAAGATCGTGAGATGGGAGAGTGAAAGTGGCCATTGTGCTATACAATGGTCGGCCCTCCGGCCAGGCATAAAAATTTCCCCTGGTCCTGGCCAAAAGGCCCGGCCCAAGAGGCAGGTGCGAAAAACGTGTGTTGTGGTGAAGTGACCATGGTGCCATAAAATCAAGTGCTTTCACACCGTGACTATACGGCACCCCTGAACTGCCACTTCAGGGGCACATTCACCACTGGCTTTTCGAAAAAGCCCTGACCCACAGCCCAGACCACAGCAGCCCCCACCCCAGGCAGAAAGGTATGGAGTTCTGGAAGCTTGGAGAGAGCCCTTGCCATCAGGCTTCACCGTCGTTCCGTCCCTCCTACCCAATTACATTTGGGAAATACTGGCCGCTCCCCCGGTGGGAGAAAGGGGAGCCAGCGTTTTCTCCCAAATAACTGTCCAGAGCTAGAGCTGCCCCAATCCAGGCCAGAAGGCCAGGATCCCAACCCTCCTCCAAGACCGAATGGTTCTCCGTCCCCATCAGAGGGCTTCCCTTTCAGCTACAAACCGCTCCGGGTTACCTTCACTCCAGCAGGTTTTGCATAGCAACTGCAATCCCATCTCTATCTCGCCATAGATCAGGGACAGAAGCAAGCGCCACCTCCTGGAAACTGATAAGAACAGATACTACACTTGATCTTAGCCAAAAGGCCGAGAAGCAATTAGCAATAATCACGCCTCAGTTGAACCTCATTGGCTATGATACTGCCACTGCGCAAAGCAAAATCAGACAGATCACACACTAGCACAGGAACAAGGGGGGGCTGAAGATAATCCAGCAATTTGGCAGTGTCTGGGCCAGGCTTATATAGGGAAGTTTGAGGTCACTTCCTGTGCGCCTCCTGGGCAATTTCCGCCCTTTTTCCATCAGGTTGAGATCACTTCCTGTGCGCCTCCCGGGCAATTTCCGGCCTTTTTCCATCAGGTTGAGATCACTTCCTGTGCGCCTCCCGGGCAATTTCCGGCCTTTTTCCATCAGGCTGAGGTCACTTCCTGTGCGCCTACTGGGCAATTTCCGCCCTTTTTCCATCAGGCTGAGGTAACTTCCTGTGCGCCTCCTGGGCAATTTGCCGCCTTTTTCCATCAGGCTGGGGTCACTTCCTGTGCACCTCCTGGGCATTTTCCCGCCTGATTGCCATCAGGTTGAGGTCACTTCCTGTGCGCCTCCTGGGCATTTTCCCGCCTGATTGCCATCAGGTTGAGGTCACTTCCTGTGCGCCTCCTGGGCATTTTCCCACCTTTTTCCATCAGGTCTTCTGTGCAGGTGCGTGTTGGCGCACTGAGGCGTCTTTGGCGCATGCTCAGTTGGCACAGATTTCCTCTTGCGGCAACACGCCATTGGTGCATGCGTAGTAAGCCCTGGACTCTTACACACTGACAGCCAAGGATACGAGGAACTATTTCGCCAACTGACACCAACAAGGTGGCATAGTTACTGCCACGGACACCAATGATCCAAGGGACTATGCCTCCAACTGACACCAACAATAGAGCATAATTACTGCCACAGACACCAACAATGAGGCATTATTCTATTCACTATTCCATCCACTGACACCAATGGTGGGGTAATTTTCCTGCCACCAACAATGGGGAACTATTCCATCCACTGACACCAATGGTGGGGTAATTTTCCTGCCACCAACAATGGGGAACTATTCCATCCACTGACACCAATGGTGGGGTATTATTCCTGCCACCAACGATGGGGAACTATTCCATCCACTGACATCAATGGTGGGGTACTATTCCTGCCACCAACAATGGGGAACTATTCCATCCACTGACACCAATGGTGGGGTACTATTCCTGCCACCAACAATGGGGAACTTTTCCTTCCACTGACACCAATGGTGGGGTACTATTCCTGCCACCAACAATGGGGAACTATTCCATCCACTGACATCAATGGTGGGGTACTATTCCTGCCACCAACAAGAGGGAACTATTCCATCCACTGACACCAATGGTGGGGTACTATTCCTGCCACCACCAATGGGGAACTTTTCCTTCCACTGACACCAATGGTGGGGTACTATTCCTGCCACCACCAATGGGGAACTTTTCCTTCCACTGACACCAATGGTGGGGTACTATTCCTGCCACCAACAAGGGGGAACTATTCCATCCACTGACACCAATGGTGGGGTACTATTCCTGCCACCAACAATGGGGAACTTTTCCTTCCACTGACACCAATGGTGGGGTACTATTCCTGCCACCAACAATGGGGAACTTTTCCTTCCACTGACACCAATGATGAAGTATTGTTTGCTCCCACACCAGGACATTTTCTACTCTCATTGGCCACAGTCCGCCCCTCCCGCCCAAAGCCCTGAAGGACAGAAAACTGGGTCCTTGGTTTAGAAGGTTTGGAGACCCCTGAATCCCCCCCCCCCCCCCCCCCCCCCATGCAGAAGCAAGCAGCCATACAATGTTACAAAGGGTCTTACCCTTCCCTACTCATCCACAACTAATAAAAAAATAAAATAAAACAAAAAAGCAATATTTCCTTCAAAAACCAATGACTGCTGCGATCTGATTGGCCACCTTTCCTACCTCTCCACTTTTCCTTGTAGCCATTTTGCTGAATCATCGAGAAAAAAATTTACATGGGTGATTTTGGAGTAAAGTTTGGGTGTGCCTGACGGACGAGCGATCGGTAAGGGAAGGTTGATGTAAGAATAATGTAAACAGTGCCAAGGAATAGGAGGCTTGCCACATCTTGTCCTCTCACAATGGTTGTCCCGGCTTTTTATTAAAGCTTGTGGTAATTGGATTACATTGTGCTAGGCTGCTGTGGGGAAATATGTTGTAATTAATGTTGCATGATATAATGTATTTGCCTTTACTCATTAAACTTTCCGGGTCTTATAGGAAGTGCAAATCCTAAATGATTGACACTTAATTTGTTAAAGTGCTGTACAGCTGAAAAGTGTAGCCCCCCCCCCCCCCTGGAGAATTGGTAATATACAGTTTGTACCATTTTTATAGAAAACAGGAGTGAGCCGGTGTTCTGTCAAATTAGCCAACTGGTCGGAAACACCAACCACGTCACTTCCGGTTTAACTACTTACAGACCGTCCGCCGTCGCTGTACGTCGGCTGTTTGGCATTGAATACCGGCAGATAGCTTCCATAACCCTGGTATCTTTTAAAAAGGTGCGGGCGGTCCGCTTTCATATAAAAGTGGTCTCTGCGGCGGATTCGCAGCAAGATCACTTTTAATCGGCGGCGGGAGAGGTGCCCCACCCCCCCGCCGCTCTCCTGGTCTCCGCCGCTTACCGGAGCTGTCGGTAGCGGCGGACACGATCGGGTCCTTTCCCCTGCGAGACACGGAGTTGAGGGAGGGAATGATGGCCCCCCCCCCCCCCCGCTTGACTCCATACCATTGGATGACGGAAGCGACGTCAAATATCACTTCTGCCCAATGGTCTTAAAGGGGAATTATTATTTTTTTCCCTCAATAAAAGAATACGTTTTTTTTTTTTTTTATTACTGCTTTTAAGTGTAAATGTTACATAGTTACACAGTAGTTGAGGTTGAAAAAAAAGACCCAAGTCTTTTGAGGAGGCCACTTCCGGTTTCAGGAAATGGCAACACTCAACATTCCAGGACATCACTTGTACTTCCAGGACCAACTAGCACAGGTTCAGGCCCGATTCTGGTTCAGTCAGGCCTTGGAAGTTCCCTTTGCGGGTAGGGACTTAGAATCCCTATGGTGTAGCAAAAATATGAGTATTCTTGGTGCTAGTTGTCCTACACCTGGCTACTGCTCCCCAGTACCACCTCTTCAAGCCCTGCCAACCCACGTGGTTGTAGCTGCCTCTTTCTATCCTGCCCATTCTTCCCCAGTCCTCTCTTCTGGTTCTGCACCCATCTCAGACTGCTCTCTCCCAGTCTTCTCAGGCGTGCCTCCTCAGTCCTCCTGATGTGCATCACTCACCAGCCCTCCCAGCTACGGCCTCCCTGGAGACTTGCCTGGCAATGCTCTCTCCCGCTGTCCTGTTCTTGCTCCCGTGCCTCCAGTCCAGGACACCTCCATGTGTTCTTATAAGGTCCTGTCCACAACCGAGCCCTGGCCCAAGGGGAGCTCTCTCAAAGGCCGCCTAGCACCCCATCTCCAACTCTTCCCAAGCTGACCCTAAGTATTTAAGGCGGTCTGCCCCCTGCCAATCCTAGTTGGGGATAGGTCAGTGGACAATAGAACACCCCAAACAGCCCCACCTCCCCTCTCCACCTCTCTTTCCAGAAAGTACCAGAACACTCTGGAAAGAAGTGGGAGGTCTTAATGCTGCTGCTTGTGAGTTACCAGCTCTACACTGGGCCACTCCCAACCCAAATCAAAACAAACAGGCCTAGCTGCCAGCTAGGCCTGCCTAAATTTTCCTACTCTGACAAAAACCCTATTGACATCTATCTAGCATCCTAGAGGGTGCCAACGTTGTCTATGAGGCCCCGAATTCTAGCAGGTGGTAGAGCTGCCCATTCATCTTGGCGAAATGCCTCCAGGTCATGCAAAGTCTTTGGTCCTTTTGCGTGAACCGCACATTTGAGATCTCCCCAGAGCAGCTCAATGATATGAAGGTCAAGAGACTGATGGCCACTCCAGAACCTTCATGTTTTTCTGCTTAAGGCCATTGTCGTGCTGGAAAGTCCAAGAGCGCCCCATGCGCAGCTTATCATATCATAGTACCGTAGTAGGTAAGGTCGAATAAAGACATTAGTCCATCTAGTTCAACCTGTGTAGGTGTCAGTGCCATGAATTATTCCCCATTTCCCTGTATGTCGTGTTCCTTAACTAGCTGCCGCTACGACGGCGGGGCGGTGCGGCTCTCGTTCTGGGACGACGTCATCCCAGAATGGCCGCCCTTGCGTGGCCGCACCGTGTTGCTAGGATACAGCGTGACCCCGATCTCTGTAAAGAGCTGCGTCCGCGGCTCTTTAACCATGTGATCGGCTGTGTCCAATCACAGCCGGTCACATGTAAACATGGAGATGCCGGTAATCCATGCACCTCGCCTCACACTGACAGATTGTGAGGAGAGGAGAGCCGATCAGCGGCATCTCCATGCAGGGGGACATCTAGGCATGTAATCAGGACATTGATCATCAGTGCCCTGAATACAATATAGCGTCAGTGTCACCAATCAGTGCCCACCAGTGCCAGCAGTCAGTACCAGCAATCAGTGCCCACCACTATATAACAATGAATAAATATAGAGGCTTGTCTCTAGACATGTATATAATACCGTGACCTAAACCTTATGATTGCCTCCCAACCCCTATAGTCAGTAAACCAAAAAATATGTCCCAGACAGATGGGGACCAAGAGAACAGCGGGGCTTATTGGAAAGGCAATGAAAAGGATGTATATATCAAGAGAAATAATTTATTGTGGGTACACAGTAGAAAAACATGAAGAAATGTACAGCAGCTTGACCATAGAGTGACCTTGCCCTAGTAAAATATGACCAAAGCCTAGATTGATCAAAAAACGAAAAACACACAGACATGGGGAACATGTAACAAGACATACAAAAAACACCGTCCGGACGTCAAAGCTTATTGATGTCTGCGCAAACCCACAATGAGGAGTATACAGCAATTGCTGAATGAGGTTTTGCTGGAGCAGACATCAATACCCCCGGGGGAGGGGTGGCTCAAAAGGTGGGGTGGGGGTGGGGAAGGAGGGGGGGAGGGGTGGTGGAATGGGTGGGGAAGGGACGAGGGCTGTGGGGGAGAGAGGTTAATGACCGTGGGCAGGGATGCCGGGAAAAGTCCTGGGACATCAATTGGTGTAAATGGCGAAAATATGCCGGCCTTCCATGTAAAAATAGGTGGGTTGTGATAACCAGGATTCAAAGTAGTATACAGCTGTGCTGTTGTCATATACAGTACTTTCCGGAATGGTGTGGGTACTCCTACATATAGCCTTCCTGTGGTTGGAACAGACAATACTGTGCATGAGCTGCACTACATATACAGATGGCTGTGTACGTTACCACTCCCGGGTCCCAGTTGGGAATCCTTATGTGATGCCGGATAGCGGTAGCCTCTGTATGTTTTAGCTGCTCCACTGGTCGCTATGAATGGTACCAAAACCTGTCCCGGTATGGTTGTTCACACACCCTGGATCAGAAGGTGTAGTTCGTAGGGGTAGATGGACGGCCGTGCAGCTGCATCTATTTCCTTCCCCACGGTTCGTTCACAGCATGGAGCGGAACGTCCTCTCGATCGGTGAGCCGGCTAGCCCCAACGGGGGATGACAGCAGGCATGACGTCCGGACGGGATGACGTCAACGCGTTTCACAACATAGACTTGTGTAGCTTCGTCTGGACGTACAGGTGGTGTGTGAGGGCTCCTTCTTATAGTAATCCCTCCCTCTAACACGCCCACCAGGCTGGATTCAGTGAAGGAGATGTATCAAGTCTGTGTATGTCCAGGCTGTCATACACTGCATGTTTATTGTTTGTTGCTTGTGGTTTGTTTTATGCTCGAGTGTCCATGTTTTCAATTGGGTATACATTTTACCTGCCTAGATTCTGAATAGTACAGCCTGTCTTCATGTAAAAAGTATTCCTATCTCATAACGTATACCTATTACAAATAGTGTGTATAAAGATAACATTATTGAACAGGCTATGTTAGTCTGTGCGGCGCACAATACATAGTACAGGGAACAGATATATACCCAAATGACGGACACTCCAAAGCATGGAAATTAATTAAATTTAGATTATATCGAAAGAAAGGTGAACCAGTGAGATACATGGGACAAAGGGGGGGGGGGGGGAGGGTAAGAGGAAGGGAAGGAAGGGGGGAAAAAGGGGAGGAGGGAAGGGAAGGAAGGGGAAACCCCTTAGGTCCCAAAATAAGGAAATTCCTGAGTCGAGAGGGTAGATTCAGAATCAGGCCATTACTCTATTGAGAAAGTTACTCATTTTTGGGGAGTGGTCTTGATGGATCAATGTTGATGTTTTGTGTGCTAAACCCAACCATGCAGATATTCATACTGCAAGGAAAGGCTGGAGGTTCAGTTCTGTATTCAGGCCCAGGGGAGACAAAGAGGACAGGCGAAAGATCCATCTTTTTTCCTTTTGTTGTAGGATTTGATCAAAGTCCCCTCTTCTGGGGGAGAGATTCAGGGCATAAATTCCCTTTACCTGATGCCAGACAGTTTGCCCTGGTGGTATTGGGCAAAGTGTCTGGCTATAGGTTTTTCCGGATTTTTTTCCAAGATCTCCCTCATATGTTCCCCTAGGCGAATCCTGAACTGCCGTTTTGTCTTGCCAATGTAAATTTTTCTACAGGGGCATGTCAACATGTATATGACCCTGGTGGTAGCACAATTAATGAGACTTTTTATCTCGAAATTGTTTTTATTTAAAGAATTTTAAAGAATTTAAAAATTTTTTGTATGTCTTGTTACATGTTCCCCATGTCTGTGTGTTTTTCGTTTTTTGATCAATCTAGGCTTTGGTCATATTTTACTAGGGCAAGGTCACTCTATGGTCAAGCTGCTGTACATTTCTTCATGTTTTTCTACTGTGTACCCACAATAAATTATTTCTCTTGATATATACATCCTTTTCATTGCCTTTCCAATAAGCCCCGCTGTTCTCTTGGTCCCCATCTGTCTGGGACATATTTTTTGGTTCAGTGCCCACCACTGCCCACAAGTGCCACCAGTGCCCATTAGCGATGCCAATCTGTGCTTACTAATCAGTGCTGCCCATCAATGCCCAGTGCCACCAATCAGTGTCCATCAGTACCGCCTATCCGTGGCACCTATTAGTGCCTCCTCATTAGTGCCCCCCCGCGCACATTTTAAGGTTAAACTGCTTCTCCTCCAATCTCAATGTGTGGCCCCTTGTCCTCTTACCCTCCTTGAGACTGAATAGTTTTGTCCTATGCTGGGATCGCCATTGAGGTATTTGTAAATCGCTATCATACCTCCTCCCAAGCGTCTTTTCTCCAGCGAGAATTTATTGTTTGCAGTCTTTCCTCGTAATTGAGGCCCTCCAGTCCCCTTATTAGTTTTGTTGCCCTTCTTTGGACTCTCTCCAGTTCCAGCACATCCCTTCTGAGGACCAGAACTGGACAGAGTACTCCAGATGTGGTCTAACCAATGTTTTATAAAGTGGTAGGATTATTGATCTATCCCTGGAGTATATCCCTTTTTTCTACGCATGCCAATATTCTGCTGGCTTTGGTAGCTGCAACTTGGCATTGCATGCCATTGTTCAATCTGTCATCTACTAGGACCCCCAGATCTTCCTCCATCCTTGATTCCCCCACCGTTCTCCCCCTAGTGAGTAGTTTGCATTTATGTTTTGTTGCCCCCCCCCCCCCCCCCAAGTGCATTACTTTACATTTCTCCACATTAAACCTATTTTGCCATGTATTTACCCACTCCATTATTTTGCTCAGGTCTTTCTGTAAAATTTCTATATCTTGATGTGAAGTTATTGCCCTGCGTAATTTTGTGTCGTCCTCTATATCATTTATAAATATATTGATCCCAAGACAGGATCCTGGGGTACCCCCACTTACCACTCTGGACCAGTCTGAGTACACATTATTCATCACTTCCCCTTTGGACACGCCCCTCTAACCAGTTTTTAACCCAAGTAAAAAAAAAAATCTTAAGGTCCACACCTGCAGACCTCAGCTAGTAGATGAAGCGCTTATGGGGGACTGTATCAAATGCCTTTGCAAAATCCAGGTAGACTAAATCCACGGGCCTTCCCCTGTCTAGATGGCAGCTCACTTCCTCGACCTTTCATAAACCCATGCTGATGACTGCTTAAGATATTTTTTCTCCCTCTGTAAATTCTTGGATATAGTCCCTTATCACCTCCTCCAATAATTTACCAACGATTGATGTTAGGCTGACTGGCCTGTAGTTCCCAGGGATTGGCTTGTTTGAAATTTAGTGTTCTTGTGCTACCCTCCTTTTTCTATGTTTTACATTAAATGTGATCATTCTTTCCCCGACTTGTTCATTCCCCGACTTAGTTAGGGTAGGCGGAATACTTTGGTGGGGGTGGGTCAGCCACGCCTCTTGACCCTTGACCTCTGGGGACACGCATTCTGACCTTTGGAGCAGGTCCCCATTACAATCCCTGAGTCCTAACCTTGTTCTTCAAGGGAAAACCCTAACCCCAACCCTAACCGCTAAACCCTAACCCTTAACCCTAACCTCTGGGGACACGCCTTCTGATCCCAAGTTGTCCCGTATTTCCATATCTGAGATCAGACTTGGATCGTTCGTAATGAATAAATCTAGCAGGGCGTTCTTCCTAGTTGGGGAATCTACCAATTGGGACATGAAGTTGTCCTGTAAGACATTCATGAAATGACGGGCCTTTAATGAGTGAGCTGTCCCCTCTGCCCAGTCATTATCGGGGTAATTAAAGTCCCCCATTATGATGACTTTTCCCTGTCTCGCTGCCGTTTCCAATTGTGATAGCTTTCCTGCAGAAGAATGCAAATTGTCTGCCAGTATTTTCTGATAACATGCTGCATTCATCTTATAATCAATTTTCACAAAATTTCCCGTTCCTTTTAGAGCTCACATACAACCAAGACATCAATGAGCCACCACCATGCTTCACAGTGGGGATGGTATTCTTGTCGCCGTTGACGCCTCTCCAAACATAGCGCTTATGCTTGTGACCATAAAGCTCTATTTTGGTCTCGTCACTCCAGATTACAGTGTTCCAGAAGCTGTGAGGTGTGTCAAGTTGTTGTCAGCCATATTGTAACCGGGCTTTGTTGTGGCATTGGCGCGGTAAAGGCTTCTTTCTGGCAACTCGACCATGCAGCTAATTTCTGTTCAAGTATTGTCCTCCTTGAAACAACCATACCGTCTTTTTCCAGTGCAGCCTGTATTTCTCCTGAAGTTACCTGTGGGGGATCTTCTTTGTATCCCGAACAATTATTCTGGCAGTTGTGGCTGAAATCTCTCTTGTTCTACCTGACCTTGTCTTAGTATCAAAAAGATGCCCGAATTTTTCACTTCACAATAAGTGATTGAACAGTACTGACCGGCATATTCAAGGCTTTGGTTATCTTTTTATAGCCTTTTCCATCTTAATAACGTTCCTTTACCTTGTTACGCAGGTCTTTTGAAAATTCTTTTCTGCTCCACATGGCTCAGTATCGAGCCTGCTCAGTGCATCCACGTGAGAGCTAACAAACTCATTGATTAATTATACACACACACTTATTGCAATTTTCAAAAGCCACATATGTGGAAAATTAACCTTAGATTGCTATTATAACCTGTGTGTGTCACCTTGTGTGTCTGTATCAAGGTCAAACGTTCCGGGTGGGGGGGGGGGGGATCTTTCATCAGAGCCATTTGGGGGATTTCTGTTATCATTATGATTTATAAAGAAGACAAACAAAATGTGATAATAAATGTCTTCATATCTTCACTATCCTTAAATAAAAGACATTTGTCATGATCAGTCATATCTTCCATATCAGTGCCAAAAGTTCACCATTTCTGCCGGGGGAGGTGAACTTGACTGCATATGAGGGGCAATTGCCATTCTCTGTTGCATTTCAGTGCCTCTTATCCCCTGCAGCCTCTTTCAGCCACTTCCTGTCGAAATGTACCCCAGCAATGGCTGCAAATCACTTCTCGGGGTGGGTCTCCTGATGGTGACCAAACTGAACCATGCCTGTTTGCTGAAATGGCCACTTGCTGAAACCCATGTGACAGGGTGACAATGCCAGAAGACAATTGGGCAGTCTTAAAAAAAAAAAAAAAAAAGAGTGCCTCGTTGACAAATTTCAGCCGTCTTATTGACCAGAGATGGAAAGAAGAATGGGATGTTGAGTAGTGAAAACAGTTTCAGATAGGAACATAAGGAAACGTTTTTGGGTAATGAAGGCAACAGGAGGCACCTTCTGATATCTGCTCTGGGACTCAACATTTATTACTTTAGAAAAATGGATTGATTGATTTTAGTAGTAGGCTTGAGTCACAAAAAATCTCCCGTGTAGCTTTAGCCCGGCCATTCTCAACCAGTGTTCCTTACAACCCTAGGGTTCCTCCAGAGGTTGCTAGGGGTTCTTAGGGGTGGCTGATTGACCTCCCATCTGATGGTGCTATAGTTCTGGAGTCCATGCCACTTGGCAAAGCCAGCTACAGGACACTGAAAATCTTCTTAGCTGTCTGTAAAGGTGGCATTCTGACCACCAATGTAAGGAACATGCTTCTCACTGATCACCAATGTAAGGAACATTCTTCTCACTGATCACCAATGTAAGGAGCATTCTTCTCACTGATCACCAATGTAAGGAACATTCTTCTCACTGATCACCAATGTAAGGAACATTCTTCTCACTGATCACCAATGTAAGGAACATTCTTCTCACTGATCACCAATGTAAGGAACATTCTTCCCACTGATCACCAATGTAAGGAACATTCTTCTCACTGATCACCAATGTAAGGAACATTCTTCCCACTGATCACCAATGTAAGGAACATTCTTCCCACTGACCACCAATGTAAGGAACATTCTTCTCACTGATCACCAATGTAAGGAACATTCTTCTCACTGATCACCAATGTAAGGAACATTCTTCTCACTGATCACCAATGTAAGGAACATTCTTCCCACTGATCACCAATGTAAGGAACATTCTTCTCACTGATCACCAATGTAAGGAACATTCTTCTCACTGATCACCAATGTAAGGAACATTCTTCTCACTGATCACCAATGTAAGGAACATTCTTCTCACTGATCACCAATGTAAGGAACATTCTTCTCACTGATCACCAATGTAAGGAACATTCTTCTCACTGATCACCAATGTAAGGAGCATTCTTCTCACTGATCACCAATGTAAGGAACATTCTTCTCACTGATCACCAATGTAAGGAGCATTCTTCTCACTGATCACCAATGTAAGGAACATTCTTCTCACTGATCACCAATGTAAGGAGCATTCTTCTCACTGATCACCAATGTAAGGAACATTCTTCTCACTGATCACCAATGTAAGGAACATTCTTCCCACTGATCACCAATGTAAGGGACATTCTTCTCACTGATCACCAATGTAAGGAACATTCTTCTCACTGATCACCAATGTAAGGAACATTCTTCCCACTGATCACCAATGTAAGGAACATTCTTCCCACTGATCACCAATGTAAGGAACATTCTTCCCACTGATCACCAATGTAAGGAACATTCTTCTCACTGATCACCAATGTAAGGAACATTCTTCTCACTGATCACCAATGTAAGGAACATTCTTCTCACTGATCACCAATGTAAGGGTGCACTGTTCCCATTGCCCGCTGATGAATTTGTTTCATCAGGGATTTCTTGAAACCTAAAAATAATTTCAAGGGTTCTTTTAGGGTACAAATGTCGGGAAAGGCAGCTCTTGCTTAATGAGGTGACTGGCAAGAGATTAAAAAATTGCGTCTGTAGCCCCCCCCTCCCCGGGGGAAATGTGGACGTTTCCTACCACCTCTGACACAAGAGAGGGTTAATCTCTGCAGGTTCTACCTGGATGATAATCTTTTTTTAATGAAAAACAATGCAAGACAAACAAGAGGCGGATGTAAGAAAGGTAAATACAATGTGATCCAGCAACGAAAACAGTCAAGTAGGGAAAGTTATGCGCGGATCACATGACCCGTGTATCGGAGCACTGTGCCCGCGCGGCGGAGTTGGCCGTCACCATTTGCCGTTGCCAGAAACTGCAAACACTTTATACAAGTGCAGCACCACCTCCTCCCCGAATTGTGCCGCAATTGTCCAGGTGGTGACACCCTATACAGGCCAGAACTTCAGGCAAACTGCCTAAATATACAAAGGAAACTATTTAACCACCTGACCCCCGGAAGGCTTTACCCCCTTCACGCCCGGGGGGGGGGGGGCTGGGGCATTTTTTGCAATACAGCACTGCACTGTTTTACTTGGTGATTGCGCAGTCATGCAACACTGTACCCAAATGACATTTATATAATTTTTTTTTTCACACAAATAAAGCTTTTATTTTTTGGTGTTATTTGATCGACACTGTTTTTTTTTTTTTTTGCGATATAAACGAAACAAAACTTGTAAAAAAAAAACAAAAAAAACACCAAAACAATATATTTTCTACTTTCTGTTATAAAACAAACATACCCAATAAAAACTAAATTTCTTCATAAATTTAGGCCAAAATGTATTCTGCGACGTGTCTTTGGTACAAACAAAATCTCAATAAGTGTATATTGATTAGTTTGTGTCAAACAAACTATAGGAGATATATATATTTGAAAATCGATCAATCCTGATGTACTGACAGCCGATCTAATTTCTTGAGGCCCAGAAACACCAGGACAGTACAACCCCCCCCCCCCCCCAAATGACCCCCTTTTTTGGAAAGTAGACAGTCCGAGGTATTTAGTAAGAGGCATGGCAGGTTTTTTTTTTTAAAGTTGTCATTTTTTTTGTGACAATTTTTTTTGAAAATGCAGAAATTGAATCCCCCCCCCCCCAATTTATTCCTATTATGATGGGCGTGGCAGTGATCAGGGTGTCGCCGGCGCAGTACAGCGTCATCATATAACTGCTGTGGGGTGATCAGTGACATTGGCTGGTGACAGTGTGTAAAAGAAAAAAATATATATAATAATAATAATAATAAATAATAATAGTAATTTTTTATTCAAATTTAAAAAAGAAAAAAGTTTCTTCTTTTTGTTTTTTTTTACATACTTTCATCAGAGTAGTCGGGGGTCACCATAGTAACAATGTACTACTCTGGGGGGATGCACAGGGATTTTTTTTTTTTTTACACTTTAATTGCAGTTACAATGATGATCATTTGTACTGTCTTGGACCTTTATAGGTTTGAAGGTAATTTCATCAAGGTGGTTGTGTGCTTTGTCCTAGGCTCAGGTTTTCCATTGATAAGTAACATTTAAAAGGTTTTTGAAATTTTAGTCCGGGGTGCCTCCAGATTTTGCATACTTTAAAAAAAAGGCGCCGCAAATGAAAAAAGGCTGAGAAATGCCGACGTGCACCATAGACGGCAAAACAGAAGATAGCGACAACCCCCATCCATTCATACCTCACATAGACGGGTGAACACCGGCGAGGAAGGTCAATAGACATTTAAACCTTCTTTGCGCTCGCCAAACCTTTCACTTGGGACAGCTTGTAATCAAATATTCCGACAATTGTTTCACCCCCCCCCCCCCCCCCGACCGCGCGTGCGATTTACAGCTCCTCATAACACAGCAGGTATTAAGTCGCCCTGTTGAGCTTCAAATGTCAAATCACTGAAAAGAAAAATCTGTAAGAATAGAAAGAATTCTGGGAATTTCTGATTACAGGTAAATCCAAACCCAACAACAAAAAATGTCATATATTGCAACTTACCAATCATTAGATGTGGCGGCTGCATTAGATTTCTTATTTCAGGCTTTATTTCCTTTATTTTCACCAGCACACTTCCTGTCCATTGCTTAGCGCCCCCCCCCTTCCCAATCACACGCCTCCCAACTTTTTGAGATGGTAACGAGGGACACCTATTAGCAAAAGTATGTAGACATAGGACACACCCCCCACCCCCCTGCCACGCCCCATTAAAAGAAGAATTATACAAAAAAAAAAAAAAGTATTGGTTAAACCCACAAGTGCTTATTTACCACTATCATTCCTTTATACCGGCTTTTAAAATTTACAAATGGAGCAATCTAAATATTGGATGTTTAGGAAACACTATTTGAAAGATAAAAAGTGCATTTTATTTACAACTATAAAGATCACACCAAAATGAGGGACAAAGGAGGAGGAAAGAGGGACAGAGGGACATTGTGCCAAATCAGAGACAGTTGAGAGCTATGCCCAATCACACTGTCACAGAGCCCCCCCCCCATCACTCAGCCCTCCAATCACACCATCCCCCATCACAGAGCCCTCCAATCTCACCATCCCCCATCACAGAGCCCCCCCAATCACACCGTCCCCATCACAGAGCCCCCCAATCACACCGTCCCCATCACAGAGCTCCCCCAATCACACCGTCCCCATCACAGAGCTCCCCCAATCACACCGTCCCCATCACAGAGCTCCCCCAATCACACCGTCCCCATCACAGAGCCCCCCAATCACACCGTCCCCATCACAGAGCTCCCCCAATCACACCATCCCACATCACAGAGCCCCCCCAATCACACCGCCCCCATCACAGAGCCCCCCCAATCACACCGCCCCCATCACAGAGCCCCCCAATCACACCGTCCCGATCACAGAGCTCCCCCAATCACACCATCCCCCATCACAGAGCTCTCCCAATCACACCGCACCCATCACAGAGCCCCCCATTTACACCGTCCCGATCACAGAGCCCCCCAATCACACCGTCCCGATCACAGAGCTCCCCCAATCACACCGCACCCATCACAGAGCCCCCCATTTACACCGTCCCGATCACAGAGCTCCCCCAATCACACCATCCCCCATCACAGAGCCCTCCAATCACACCATCCCCCATCACAGAGCCCCCCCCAATCACACCGTCCCCATCACAGAGCCCCCCCAATCACACAGTCTCGATCACAGAGCTCCCCCAATCACACAGTCCCCATCACAGAGCCCCCCCCAATCCCACAGTCCCGATCACAGAGCTCCCACAATCACACCGTCCCGATCACAGAGCCCCCCATTTACACCGTCCCGATCACAGAGCTCCCCCAATCACACCGTCCCCATCACAGAGCCCCCCCAATCACACCGCCCCCATCACAGAGCCCCCCAATCACACCGTCCCGATCACAGAGCTCCCTTAATCACACCGTCCCCATCACAGAGCCCCCCAATCACACCGTCCTGATCACAGAGCTCCCCCAATCACACCGTCCCCATCACAGAGCCCCCATCACACCATCCCCCATCACAGAGCCCCCCAATCACACCATCCCCCATCACAGAGCCCCCCCCCCCCAATCACACCGTCCCCATCACAGAGCCCCCCCAATCACACAGTCCCGATCACAGAGCTCCCCCAATCACACCGTCCCGATCACAGAGCCCCCCAATCACACCGTCCCGATCACAGAGCTCCCCCAATCACACCGCCCCCATCACAGAGCCCCCCATTTACACCGTCCCGATCACAGAGCTCCCCCAATCACACCGTCCCCATCACAGAGCCCCCCCAATCACACCGTCCCCATTAAAGAGCCCCCATCACACCATCCCCCATCACAGAGCCCCCCAATCACACCATCCCCCATCACAGAGCCCCCCAATCACACCATCCCCATCATAGAGCCCCCCCAATCACACCATCCCCGATCACAGAGCCCCCCAATCACAGAGCCCCCCCAATCACACCGTCCCCATTAAAGAGCCCCCATCACACCATCCCCCATCACAGAGCCCCCCAATCACACCATCCCCCATCACAGAGCCCCCCCCAATCACACCGTCCCCATCACAGAGCACTATCATTCCTTTATACCGGCTTTTAAAATTTACAAATGGAGCAATCTAAATATTGGATGTTTAGGAAACACTATTTGAAAGATAAAAAGTGCATTTTATTTACAACTATAAAGATCACACCAAAATGAGGGACAAAGGAGGAGGAAAGAGGGACAGAGGGACATTGTGCCAAATCAGAGACAGTTGAGAGCTATGCCCAATCACACTGTCACAGAGCCCCCCCCCCCCATCACTCAGCCCTCCAATCACACCATCCCCCATCACAGAGCCCTCCAATCACACCATCCCCCATCACAGAGCCCCCCCAATCACACCGTCCCCATCACAGAGCCCCCCAATCACACCGTCCCCATCACAGAGCTCCCCCAATCACACCATCCCCCATCACAGAGCCCCCCCAATCACACCGCCCCCATCACAGAGCCCCCCAATCACACCGTCCCGATCACAGAGCTCCCCCAATCACACCATCCCCCATCACAGAGCCCCCCATTTACACCGTCCCGATCACAGAGCCCCCCAATCACACCGTCCCGATCACAGAGCTCCCCCAATCACACCGCACCCATCACAGAGCCCCCCATTTACACCGTCCCGATCACAGAGCTCCCCCAATCACACCATCCCCCATCACAGAGCCCCCCAATCACACCATCCCCCATCACAGAGCCCCCCCCAATCACACCGTCCCCATCACAGAGCCCCCCCAATCACACAGTCTCGATCACAGAGCTCCCCCAATCACACAGTCCCCATCACAGAGCCCCCCCAATCACACAGTCCCGATCACAGAGCTCCCACAATCACACCGTCCCGATCACAGAGCCCCCCATTTACACCGTCCCGATCACAGAGCTCCCCCAATCACACCGTCCCCATCACAGAGCCCCCCCAATCACACTGCCCCCATCACAGAGCCCCCCAATCACACCGTCCCGATCACAGAGCTCCCTCAATCACACCATCCCCATCACAGAGGCCCCCAATCACACCGTCCCGATCACAGAGCTCCCCCAATCACACCGTCCCCATCACAGAGCCCCCATCACACCATCCCCCATCACAGAGCCCCCCCAATCACACCATCCCCCATCACAGAGCCCCCCCCCAATCACACCGTCCCCATCACAGAGCCCCCCCAATCACACAGTCCCGATCACAGAGCTCCCCCAATCACACCGTCCCGATCACAGAGCCCCCCAATCACACCGTCCCGATCACAGAGCTCCCCCAATCACACCGCCCCCATCACAGAGCCCCCCATTTACACCGTCCCGATCACAGAGCTCCCCCAATCACACCGTCCCCATCACAGAGCCCCCCCAATCACACCGTCCCCATTAAAGAGCCCCCATCACACCATCCCCCATCACAGAGCCCCCCAATCACACCATCCCCCATCACAGAGCCCCCCAATCACACCATCCCCATCATAGAGCCCCCCCAATCACACCATCCCCGATCACAGAGCCCCCCAATCACACCGTCCCCATCACAGAGCCCCCCCAATCACACCGTCCCCATTAAAGAGCCCCCATCACACCATCCCCCATCACAGAGCCCCCCAATCACACCATCCCCCATCACAGAGCCCCCCCCAATCACACCGTCCCCATCACAGAGCCCCCCCAATCACACAGTCCCCATCACAGAGCTCCCCAATCACACCGTCCCCCATCACAGAGCTCCCCCAATCACACCGTCCCCATCACAGAGCTCCCAAATCACACGGTCCCCATCACAGAGCCCCCCCAATCACACCGTCCCCCATCACAGAGCCCCCCCAATCACACCGTCCCCATCACAGAGCCCCCCCCAATCACACCGTCCCCATCACAGAGCTCCCCAATCACACCGTCCCCGATCACAGAGCCCCCCATTTACACCGTCCTGATCACAGAGCTCCCCCAATCACACCGTCCTCATCACAGAGCCCCCCCAAATCACACCGCCCCCATCACAGAGCCCCCAATCACACCGTCCCGATCACAGAGCTCCCTCAATCACACCATCCCCATCACAGAGCCCCCCAATCACACCGTCCCGATCACAGAGCTCCCCCAATCACACCGTCCCCATCACAGAGCCCCCATCACACCATCCCCCATCACAGAGCCCCCCAATCACACCATCCCCCATCACAGAGCCCCCCCTAATCACACCGTCCCCATCACAGAGCCCCCCCAATCACACAGTCCCGATCACAGAGCTCCCCCAATCACACCGCCCCGATCACAGAGCTTCCAATCACACCGTCCCGATCACAGAGCTCCCCCAATCACACCGCCCCCATTTACACCGTCCCGATCACAGAGCTCCCCCAATCACACCGTCCCCATTTACACCGTCCCGATCACAGAGCCCCCCCAATCACACCGTCCCCAATAAAGAGCCCCCATCACACCATCCCCCATCACAGAGCCCCCCAATCACACCATCCCCCATCACAGAGCCCCCCAATCACACCGCCCCCATCACAGAGCTCCCCAATCACACCATCCCCCATCACAGAGCCCCCCCAATCACACCGTCCCCCATCACAGAGCCCCCCCCAATCACACCATCCCCATCACAGAGCCCCCCCCAATCACACCGTCCCCATCACAGAGCTCCCCAATCACACCGTCCCCCATCACAGAGCTCCCCCAATCACACCATCCCCCATCACAGAGCCCCCATCACACCATCCCCCATCACAGAGCCCCCCAATCACACCGTCCCCATCACAGAGCCCCCCCCCCCATCACACCATCCCTCCATCACAGAGCTCCCCCAATCACACCAGCTCCCATCACAGAGCCCCCCAATCACACCGTCCCCCATCACAGAGCCCCCCCAATCACACCATCCCCATCACAGAGCCCCCACAATCACACCGTCCCCCATCACAGAGCCCCCCCAATCGCACCGTCCCCATCACAGAGCTCCCCCAATCACACCGTCCCCATCACAGAGCCCCCCCAATCACACCGTCCCCATCACAGAGCTCCCCCAATCACACCATCCCCATCACAGAGCCCCCAATCACACCGTCCCGATCACAGAGCTCCCCCAATCACACCGTCCCCATCACAGAGCCCCCCCAATCACACCGCCCCCATCACAGAGCCCCCCAATCACACCGTCCCGATCACAGAGCTCCCTTAATCACACCGTCCCCATCACAGAGCCCCCCAATCACACCGTCCTGATCACAGAGCTCCCCCAATCACACCGTCCCCATCACAGAGCCCCCATCACACCATCCCCCATCACAGAGCCCCCCAATCACACCATCCCCCATCACAGAGCCCCCCCCCCCAATCACACCGTCCCCATCACAGAGCCCCCCCAATCACACAGTCCCGATCACAGAGCTCCCCCAATCACACCGTCCCGATCACAGAGCCCCCCAATCACACCGTCCCGATCACAGAGCTCCCCCAATCACACCGCCCCCATCACAGAGCCCCCCATTTACACCGTCCCGATCACAGAGCTCCCCCAATCACACCGTCCCCATCACAGAGCCCCCCCAATCACACCGTCCCCATTAAAGAGCCCCCATCACACCATCCCCCATCACAGAGCCCCCCAATCACACCATCCCCCATCACAGAGCCCCCCAATCACACCATCCCCATCATAGAGCCCCCCCAATCACACCATCCCCGATCACAGAGCCCCCCAATCACAGAGCCCCCCCAATCACACCGTCCCCATTAAAGAGCCCCCATCACACCATCCCCCATCACAGAGCCCCCCAATCACACCATCCCCCATCACAGAGCCCCCCCCAATCACACCGTCCCCATCACAGAGCACTATCATTCCTTTATACCGGCTTTTAAAATTTACAAATGGAGCAATCTAAATATTGGATGTTTAGGAAACACTATTTGAAAGATAAAAAGTGCATTTTATTTACAACTATAAAGATCACACCAAAATGAGGGACAAAGGAGGAGGAAAGAGGGACAGAGGGACATTGTGCCAAATCAGAGACAGTTGAGAGCTATGCCCAATCACACTGTCACAGAGCCCCCCCCCCCCATCACTCAGCCCTCCAATCACACCATCCCCCATCACAGAGCCCTCCAATCACACCATCCCCCATCACAGAGCCCCCCCAATCACACCGTCCCCATCACAGAGCCCCCCAATCACACCGTCCCCATCACAGAGCTCCCCCAATCACACCATCCCCCATCACAGAGCCCCCCCAATCACACCGCCCCCATCACAGAGCCCCCCAATCACACCGTCCCGATCACAGAGCTCCCCCAATCACACCATCCCCCATCACAGAGCCCCCATTTACACCGTCCCGATCACAGAGCCCCCCAATCACACCGTCCCGATCACAGAGCTCCCCCAATCACACCGCACCCATCACAGAGCCCCCCATTTACACCGTCCCGATCACAGAGCTCCCCCAATCACACCATCCCCCATCACAGAGCCCCCCAATCACACCATCCCCCATCACAGAGCCCCCCCCAATCACACCGTCCCCATCACAGAGCCCCCCCAATCACACAGTCTCGATCACAGAGCTCCCCCAATCACACAGTCCCCATCACAGAGCCCCCCCAATCACACAGTCCCGATCACAGAGCTCCCACAATCACACCGTCCCGATCACAGAGCCCCCCATTTACACCGTCCCGATCACAGAGCTCCCCCAATCACACCGTCCCCATCACAGAGCCCCCCCAATCACACTGCCCCCATCACAGAGCCCCCCAATCACACCGTCCCGATCACAGAGCTCCCTCAATCACACCATCCCCATCACAGAGGCCCCCAATCACACCGTCCCGATCACAGAGCTCCCCCAATCACACCGTCCCCATCACAGAGCCCCCATCACACCATCCCCCATCACAGAGCCCCCCCAATCACACCATCCCCCATCACAGAGCCCCCCCCCAATCACACCGTCCCCATCACAGAGCCCCCCCAATCACACAGTCCCGATCACAGAGCTCCCCCAATCACACCGTCCCGATCACAGAGCCCCCCAATCACACCGTCCCGATCACAGAGCTCCCCCAATCACACCGCCCCCATCACAGAGCCCCCCATTTACACCGTCCCGATCACAGAGCTCCCCCAATCACACCGTCCCCATCACAGAGCCCCCCCAATCACACCGTCCCCATTAAAGAGCCCCCATCACACCATCCCCCATCACAGAGCCCCCCAATCACACCATCCCCCATCACAGAGCCCCCCAATCACACCATCCCCATCATAGAGCCCCCCCAATCACACCATCCCCGATCACAGAGCCCCCCAATCACACCGTCCCCATCACAGAGCCCCCCCAATCACACCGTCCCCATTAAAGAGCCCCCATCACACCATCCCCCATCACAGAGCCCCCCAATCACACCATCCCCCATCACAGAGCCCCCCCCCAATCACACCGTCCCCATCACAGAGCCCCCCCCAATCACACAGTCCCCATCACAGAGCTCCCCAATCACACCGTCCCCCATCACAGAGCTCCCCCAATCACACCGTCCCCATCACAGAGCTCCCAAATCACACGGTCCCCATCACAGAGCCCCCCCAATCACACCGTCCCCCATCACAGAGCCCCCCCAATCACACCGTCCCCATCACAGAGCCCCCCCAATCACACCGTCCCCATCACAGAGCTCCCCAATCACACCGTCCCCCGATCACAGAGCCCCCCATTTACACCGTCCTGATCACAGAGCTCCCCCAATCACACCGTCCTCATCACAGAGCCCCCCCAAATCACACCGCCCCCATCACAGAGCCCCCCAATCACACCGTCCCGATCACAGAGCTCCCTCAATCACAGAGCCCCCCAATCACACCGTCCCGATCACAGAGCTCCCCCAATCACACCGTCCCCATCACAGAGCCCCCATCACACCATCCCCCATCACAGAGCCCCCCAATCACACCATCCCCCATCACAGAGCCCCCCCTAATCACACCGTCCCCATCACAGAGCCCCCCCAATCACACAGTCCCGATCACAGAGCTCCCCCAATCACACCGCCCCGATCACAGAGCTTCCCAATCACACCGTCCCGATCACAGAGCTCCCCCAATCACACCGCCCCCATTTACACCGTCCCGATCACAGAGCTCCCCCAATCACACCGTCCCCATTTACACCGTCCCGATCACAGAGCCCCCCCAATCACACCGTCCCCAATAAAGAGCCCCCATCACACCATCCCCCATCACAGAGCCCCCCAATCACACCATCCCCCATCACAGAGCCCCCCAATCACACCGCCCCCATCACAGAGCTCCCCAATCACACCATCCCCCATCACAGAGCCCCCCCCAATCACACCGTCCCCCATCACAGAGCCCCCCCCAATCACACCATCCCCATCACAGAGCCCCCCCCAATCACACCGTCCCCATCACAGAGCTCCCCAATCACACCGTCCCCCATCACAGAGCTCCCCCAATCACACCATCCCCCCATCACAGAGCCCCCATCACACCATCCCCCATCACAGAGCCCCCCAATCACACCGTCCCCATCACAGAGCCCCCCCCCCCATCACACCATCCCTCCATCACAGAGCTCCCCCAATCACACCAGCTCCCATCACAGAGCCCCCAATCACACCGTCCCCCATCACAGAGCCCCCCCAATCACACCATCCCCATCACAGAGCCCCCACAATCACACCGTCCCCCATCACAGAGCCCCCCCAATCGCACCGTCCCCATCACAGAGCTCCCCCAATCACACCGTCCCCATCACAGAGCCCCCCCAATCACACCGTCCCCATCACAGAGCTCCCCCAATCACACCATCCCCATCACAGAGCCCCCAATCACACCGTCCCGATCACAGAGCTCCCCCAATCACACCGTCCCCATCACAGAGCCCCCCCAATCACACCGTCCCCCATCACAGAGCCCACCCAATCACACCGTCCCCATCACAGAGCCCCCCAATCACACCATCCCCCATCACAGAGCCCCCCCAATCACACCATCCCCCATCACAGAGCACCCCAATCACACCGTCCCCATCACAGAGCTCCCCCAATCACACCGTCCCCATCACAGAGCTCCCCCAATCACACCGTCCCCATCACAGAGCCCCCCCAATCACACCATCCCCCATCACAGAGCCCCCCCAATAACACCGTCCCCATCACAGAGCCCCCCAATCACACCGTCCCCATCACAGAGCCCCCCCCCCCCAATCACACCGTCCCCATCACAGAGCCCCCATCACACCATCCCCCATCACAGAGCCCCCCAATCACACCGTCCCCATCACAGAGGCCCCCCATCACACCATCCCTCCATCACAGAGCTCCCCCAATCACACCATCCCCCATCACAGAGCCTCCCAATCACACCGTCCCCCATCACAGAGCCCCCCCAATCACACCGTCCCCATCACAGAGCCCCCCAATCACACCGTCCCCATCACAGAGCCCCCCAATCACACCGTCCCCATCACAGAGCCCCCCCCCCAATCACACCGTCCCCATCACAGAGCCCCCCCAATCACACCATCCCTCATCACAGAGCACCCCAATCACACCGTCCCCATCACAGAGCTCCCCCAATCACACCGTCCCCATCACAGAGCTCCCCCAATCACACCGTCCCCATCACAGAGCTCCCCCAATCACACCGTCCCCATCACAGAGCTCCCCCAATCACACCATCCCCCATCACAGAGCCCTCCAATCACACCATCCCCCATCACAGAGCCCCCCTAATAACACCGTCCCCATCACAGAGCCCCCCAATCACACCGTCCCCATCATAGAGCCCCCCCCAATCACACCGTCCCCATCACAGAGCCCCCATCACACCATCCCCCATCACAGAGCCCCCCCATCACACCGTCCCCCATCACAGAGCCCGCCCAATCACACCGTCCCCATCACAGAGCTCCCCCAATTACACCGTCCCCATCACAGAGCTCCCCCCAATCACACGGTCCCCACCACAGAGCCCCCATCACACCATCCCCCATCACAGAGCCCCCCCATCACACCGTCCCCCAACACAGTGCACCCCAATGACATCTTCCCCATCACAGAGCCCCCATCACACCATCCCCCATCACACCATCCCCCATCACAGAGCCCCCCAATCACACCATCCTCCATCACAGAGCCCCCCCCAATCACACCGTCCCCATCACAGAGCCCCCATCACACCATCCCCCATTACAGAGCCCCCCAATCACACCATCCCCCATCACAGAGCCCCCCAATCACACCGTCCCCATCACAGAGCTCCCCTAATCACACTGTCCCCATCACAGAGCTCCCCCAATCACACCGTCCCCATCACAGAGCCCCCCCAATCACACCGTCCCCCATCACAGAGCCCCCCCAATCACACCATCCCCATCACAGAGCCCCCATATCACACCGTCCCCCATCACAGAGCTCCCCCAATCACACCGTCCCCCATCACAGAGCCCCCCCAATCACACCGCCCCATCACAGAGCCCCCCCAATCACACAGTCCCCATCACAGAGCCCCCCAATCACACCGTCCCCCATCACAGAGCCCCCCCAATCACACCGTCCCCATCACAGAGCCCCCAAATCACACCGTCCCCCATCACAGAGCCCCCCCAATCACACCGTCCCCCATCACAGAGCCCCCCCAATCACACCGTCCCATCACAGAGCCCCCCCAATCACACCGTCCCCATCACAGAGCCCCCATCACACCATCCCCCATCACAGAGCCCCCCAATCACACCGTCCCCATCACAGAGCCCCCCATCACACCATCCCTCCATCACAGAGCTCCCCCAATCACACCATCCCTCATCACAGAGCCCCCCAATCACACCGTCCCCATCACAGAGCTCCCCAATCACACCGTCCCCATCACAGAACTCCCCCAATCGCACCGTTCTTATCACAGAGCCCCCCAATCACACCATCCCCATCACAGAGCTCCCCCAATCACACCGTTCCCCATCACAGAGCCCCCCCAATCACACCATCCCCCATCACAGAACCCCCCCAATAACACCGTCCCCATCACAGAGCCCCCCAATCACACCGTCCCCATCACAGAGCCCCCATCACACCATCCCCCATCACAGAGCCCCCCAATCACACCGTCCCCATCACAGAGCCCCCCAATCACACCGTCCCCCATCACAGAGCCCCCCCAATCACACCGTCCCCATCACAGAGCCCCCCAATCACACCGTCCCCATCACAGAGCCCCCCCAATCACACCGTCCCCATCACAGAGCCCCCATCACACCATCCCCCATCACAGAGCCCCCCAATCACACCGTCCCCATCACAGAGCTCCCCAATCACACCATCCCCCATCACAGAGCCCCCAATCACACCGTCCCCCATCACAGAGCCCCCCCAATCACACCGTCCCCATCACAGAGCCCCCCAATCACACCGTCCCCATCACAGAGCCCCCCAATCACACCGTCCCCATCACAGAGCCCCCCCAATCACACCGTCCCCATCACAGAGCCCCCATCACACCATCCCCCATCACAGAGCCCCCCAATCACACTGTCCCCATCACAGAGCTCCCCAATCACACCGTCCCCATCACAGAGCCCCCCCAATCACACCGTCCCCATCACAGAGCTCCCCCAATCACAGGGTCCCCACCACAGAGCCCCCATCACACCATCCCCCATCACAGAGCCCCCAAATCACACCGTCCCCCAACACAGTGCACCCCAATGACACCGTCCCCATCACAGAGCCCCCATCACACCATCCCCCATCACACCATCCCCCATCACAGAGCCCCCCAATCACACCATCCCCCATCACAGAGCCCCCCCAATCACACAGTCCCCACCACAGAGCCCCCATCACACCACCACCCATCACAGAGCCCCCCAATGACACTGTCCCCATCACAGAGCCCCCCCCCAATCACACCGTCCCCATCACAGAGCCCCCCCATCACACCATCCCCCATCACAGAGCTCCCCCAATCACACTGTTCCCATCACAGAGCCCCCCAATCACACCGTCCCCATCACAGAGCCCCGCCATCACACCATCCCCCATCACAGAGCCCCCCCCCAATCACACAGTCCCCATCACAGAGCCCCCCCATCACACAATCCCCATCACAGAGCCCCCCCAATCACACCATCCCCCATCACAGAGCCCCTCCAGGGGAGGGGCAAAGACAGAAGTAGAAAAAAGGACAGGGGCTCTAATACTTCTCAACTTCATTAAAAAAAAAAAAAAAAAAAAAAAAAGAAGTTTTACATTTAGTTATACTTTAACCCTTTATACTCTTTGCAAAATGAAAAAAAAAAGTTTTGGTTGTAGATTTTCTCTAAACGAACTTTTCATGTCACTTTTTTATCCATTTATCTACAGTGACAACCTACTACTAACCCCCCCCCCCCCCAAATCTCCCACCACACTTATGACACATCTTAAACCCTGACAGGGGTTCTAACACTTGCGAACACACACTATAGAAAACGTGAAAATAAAAAGAAAAAGTTTTGGTTTTAGAAACAATAAAAAAAAAAAAGAAAAAGGGAAACAAATAATGAAAATGGTTGCTCGGGTCTACGACAACTTCCCCCTCCCCTCCCCCTCCCCCAATCAGAGAAGATAATGCGGTGCAACGTTCTAGTGATGTGACATTTTCCTGTCTCTTCAATACAACCGCAATGACATCAGAGCCCTGCAATCCTTCCTGTGCGCCATGCATGCGCTACACACTCCATCTAGTGGCAGCTGGAGGTATCACCTGGAAGGATGGAAGACTTCAGATCAATGATGATCAACGTTTCCGGACACCCGACCATCTCATCCCATTCCAAATCCATAGAATCTCTCCCCCCCCCCCCCCACATCTCCATGGCCATTAACCACTTGACCTCCGGAAGATTTACCCCCCTTCATGACCAGGCCATTTTTTTTGCTATAAAGCACTGCGTTACTTTAACTGACAATTGCGCGGTCGTGCGACGCCGTACACAAACGGCATTTATATCATTTTTCCCCCCAACACAAATAAAAGCTTTCTTTTGGTGGTATTTGATCACCTCTGCGGTTTTTATCTTTTGCACCATAAAAGAAAAAAAAAAAAAAAGAAGAAGAAGAAATAAACCATTTTTTACTTTCTGCTATAAAATATATCCAAAAAAAAAATGTAAAAAATATAATTTCTTCATAAATTAAGACCAATATGTATTCTGCTACATGTCTTTGGTAAAAAAAAAAAAAAAAAAAATCCCAAAAAGCCGATATTTATATATTTATTGGTTTGCGCAAATGTTATCGCATCTACAAACTACGGGATATATACTGGAATTTTCATTTTTTTATTTTTATTTTTTACACTAGTTATGTCGGGGATCAGCAACCTATAACACTAACTGACGCTTTGTGGGGACCAGTGACACTAATAGTGATCAGTGCTAAAAATGTACACTGTCACTGTACTAATGACACTGGCTGGGAAGGGGGTTAAACAACTAGGGCAATCAAGGGGTTAAATGTGTGCCTAGCCAGTGTTTATGTGTACTGTGTGTGTGTGTGAGGTGCTTTTACTAAAGGGATGTGATGGATTTTATTTCCTGCTCTGCAGTTCACCCCCCTGCTGACAGGGCGGGGCTCTGTCCTCACCGATCAGCGGGTGCAGAGCCGGATAACATACTAGGGACGTGATCTGGAACAGGAGAACCCAGGGGGAACATGCCAAATTGCACCCCCCAAGCACTACTTACTTCCTAAGCATTCATTTCCCCTCCTCCCAGCACAAATCCCTCCCCCCAACAAAAATTGCCCCCTCCTAGTACAAATCCTCTTCCCCTCAAATTTACCCTCTGAGCACAAATCTTTTTCCCCCATTGCAAACCCCCCCCTTCCCTGCACAAATCCACCCCCACAACAAAAATTGCCCCCTCCTAGTACAAATCCTCTACCCCACAAATTTGCCCTCTCAGCACAAATCTCCCCCCCCCACTCCAAATCCCCCCTTCCCAACACAAATCCACCCCCCCAACAAAAATAGCCTTCTCCTAGTACAAATCCTCTACCTCTCTAATTTCCCCTCTGAGCACAAATCTTTACCCCCACTCCAAACCCCCCCCCCTTCCCAGCACAAATCCACCCCCCCAACCAAAATTGCCCCCTCCTAGTACAAATCCTCTTCCCCACAAATTTACCCTCTGAGCACAAATCTTTATCCCCCCACTCCTAATCCCCCCTTCCCAGCACAAATCCACCCCCCCTCAATAAAAATTGCCCCCTCCTAGTACAAATCCTCTACCTCTCTAATTTCCCCTCTGAGCACAAATCTTTACCCCCACTCCAAATCCCCCCCTTCCCAACACAAATCCACCCCCCCAACAAAAATTGCCCCCCCCCTATTACAAATCCTCTACCTCTCTAATTTCCCCTCTGAGCACAAATCTTTACCCCCCATTCCAAATCACCCCCTTCCCAGCACAAATCAAGAAAACAAGAAAAAAAATCCCTTCTATATTGCATTTTCTAGCGCAACCCCCCCATCCCCCCTCCTAGCACACATTATCTTTCCTCATCCCCCCCACCCTCCCAACAATAATCCCCTCAAATCACCACTCCTAGCACACCTCCCCAAATTTCCCCCTCTTAGAACAATTCTTATTCCCTGCCACCACCTAAATTCCCTCCCCCAACACAAATCCCCTCCCCCCGCCACCTTGCAGTGCCTCCCCCACATCACATGATACAACAGTGCCCAGGGCAGCCGCCCCTCCTGCCCCCCCCTGTCCCGGCCCTGCAGGAGAGACACTTCGCCGCCGTATAATGTCGTTGTGCCGTCGTCAAGTGTTTAATATGGAGTTGTCCCCACTTTGTGCTTCTAACATCCCCCACATTGTAGGAAGGTTTTCTAGAAGTTGTCGGAGGGAGTCTGTGGGAATTTGTGAGGTCCAGGGACTCCGAGAATCCTTCCCCCTCCCCCCATGAAGGACCTCCAGACCTTGGAACCAGGGTTGGATTCAGACATGTGCCATTCGTTTCGTTATGAACTGAAATTCAAACAAAAAAAATTGTTTGCTTTTCAGAGATTCGGATGTATCCAAATTTCCAAATCACAATAGCAGCAAATTTCAACAAATCCAAAATAAAATTAAAACAAAAAAACTGAAATAACGCAATGAAATAACGCAATGAAATAACGCAATGAAATAACGCAATGAAATAACGCAATGAAATAACGAATGATCCGGATTGGAAAATGAATTTGAAATGGAAACATATGGCAATAAACACAGTAAGGTATAAAAAGTGAAATAAGATGATTCCTAGACATGCGCTTCGTTTCGTTCCGAATTGAAATTCGAGTGAATTTTTATTTTTCGGGAATTCAGATGTATCCAAATTACAATAGTACTGAATTTAAAACGAATCCAAAATAATGAAAAAAAAAAATAATAATTTCGGACGAAATTCTAATAGATTTGAATAGTTTTCGAATTCGAATCGTTTTCCAATAGTGTTGGTTATATTCTGTTTTATTCTATTCAATTCTATTCCAATTTATTTTCTATTCTACTTTGTTCTGTTTTATACTCTATTATATTCTTTTATTTTCTGAGATATTCTTTTTTATTTTGTTTTATTCTATTCCTTATTTTCTATTATTCTATTATTATATTATATTCTCTTTGGAAATTTGGGAATTTGAAAACTTTTCGAATTGATTTGAATTCGGAAAATTCAAACAAAATGAATTAAGCGAATTTAACTAAAACTAATTTATGTAAATCACGAATCAAAATGAAACAATTTTTTTTTTTCGTTCTGCACATGTCTAAGTCCTACTCGGGCTTGTTATTAGAATAGAATATTGAATGGAATAGAATTGAAAAAAATGTAATAGAAAAAAGAATAGAATACAATAGAAAATAAAACAGAATAAAACACAATGCAATAAAACAGCACAGAATAAAAGAATAGAATACAATAGAAAATAAAATAGAATAAAACACAATGCAATAAAACAGTATAGAATAAAAGAATAGAATACAATAGAAAATAAAACAGAATAAAACACAATGCAATAAAACAGAATAGAAAACAGAATAGAATAAAAGAATAGAATACAATAGAAAATAAAATAGAATAAAACACAATGCAATAAAACAGTATAGAATAAAAGAATAGAATACAATAGAAAATAAAACAGAATAAAACACAATGCAATAAAACAGAATAGAAAACAGAATAGAATAAAAGAATAGAATACAATAGAAAATAAAACAGAATAAAACACAATGCAATAAAACAGAATAGAATAAAAGAATAGGATAAAAAACAGAAAATGATCAAATAGAATATAAAAGAATAGAACAGAATATAACGAAAATTGAAATGGAATATATGAAAAAAGAATAGATCAGAGTGGAATAGAACAGAATAGAATAAAACAGAATGAATACAGTTGTCTGTGAAATTCAAATCCATTGAAGAATAACAATTATACGAACCTTTTGAAAATGCTAGTTTGCTGGCTGTGAAAGTCTGATTTACTATTGACTCGTTCAGGTTTGCGGTGGGGGGGGTGGGGCGCATCCGAGCGAGTGAGTACACTAAGGTGAGGGCAACTCAGATGTAAGGGTGCTCTGCAAACTCTGATGTAAGGGGGGGGGGGGTTTGGTGAGCAGAAACCCCCGTACATCAGAGTTCCCCTTAACACCAGAGTCCACAGCGTTCTCCCTTAATAAAAAAAAAAAAAAAAGTGCCATGCAGTAAAGAAAAATACTGGATGATCAGCCTGAAATCTTTGTGGACTGGAAGGTGTCAGCCCTGTCAAGTGTCTTTTGTTGAACCCCTCACTCTCTCTCATGTCCACGACATGCCTCAGCGGCGTGCCACGATCGCGCGCCTTGGCGTGCAGTTGCACTTGGGTCCCGTAGACTCGCATGGGTCGCTTTTTGGCTGCGGTAATTTGACATGCTGTTTAATTTGTGTGCATGTGTACAGCCCTGAGCGACTGCATGTCCTCGTGTTGGGGGGGGGGTGGTAAGATCAAGGCTCAATTCCTGCTCCTTTAGCCGCATGTGAGAACAAACCTCGCAGTTTCCGAGATTCTCCTGGTGCTACAATGAGGGGTTGAGGAGCGCCATCTTGTGACCAAAAACATGAATGACATAATATAAGTCAGCGGTCTCCAAACTGCGGCACTTTGCTTGTCTTCATCCGGCCCTTGGGGCACTATTCCTCCCACTGACACCAATGATGGGGCACTATTCCTCCCACTGACACCAATGATGGGGCACTATTCCTCCCACTGACACCAATGATGGGGCACTATTCCTCCCACTGACACCAATGATGGGACACTATTCCTCCCACTGACACCAATGATGGGGCACTATTGATCTTTTATTAAAAGAATCAAGCAACCAATTTTATACAAAAGTAAAAAACAAAACCATAGTACAAAACTTCAACAGAAATCCAAGGAATACACATCCATGTTCAGAATATATACAATATATACATAATCCGTTACCAAAACTATTTACATAAAGCAGCAGAGAGGGCCTAAGAGGCACAACCCATCACCTATGTACGCAGCCATTTATCAAAAATTAATCCAAAAAATAATAATCTAGGGTGATAAGAGACAGACAGCCACACCCGGGAAAGAGACTCCTGGCAGTCAGGGAGGCCTGAAACCCCTCCACGCCTTCAACCAAGCCCCCTGACTCCGCTTGTCTCTCTCAAGCACTCGAATCTTCTCCACCTCATGCAGAATGTCATACACCACCACCTGAACAGGAAGGATTTTACACCGAATGCTGACCTGACACCGTGCGTTCCAAGTGAAATAACGGACTACTAGGCTAACTAGAAAAAGTGTATCCAAACAAAAAACCCCACCAGTATTGAATGCTCCATACACCCACTCAGCATAACCCAGCCTGGAGAGGAAAGGAACACCGAGGGCCCGTCCCACCTGTTTGTACACCTCTATGTTAAAAGGGCAATGAAGCAGAAAATGGTCCATAGTCTCCTCCTCACCTGCACACTCCTCCCGAGGACAGCTACGATCCACCCCACTGCGGAATTTCAAATTGCCCCTAACATAGAGCCTCCCATGGAAGCACATCCAGGCCAGATCCCTGAATTTAGGAGGTACTCTGTCCAAATTAATAAGTCTTAACCCTGCCCTCAAAACTGGGCCTGGGCAATCCCTTAAGGCCAGTGGGTCATGAAAGACTTCGCTCAAGACTCGACTCATAAGGACTTTCCTTGGAACCGATCTGAGATCTTCAGCCGACAATCGCCACTGCCGTAATAACTTCAGGCACGGAGCGACATAGGCTGGTAGCTGACCACGATGACCCCTGAGATTCTTCACTTGGCCACCTTCTTCCCAAAGTCGCAGAAAAGGCCTAAACCAAGATCTAAAAATGCCTGCCCATCCAGGAGGTTCCACTGCAAGCATATTACCAATATTAAACTTGAGAAAAAGCAGTGAAAAGAAAAGAACTGGGTTGACCATACCTAAGCCACCCTCCCTCCTGGATAGATAGGTGACATTCCTCTTGATGGGGTTCAGTCTGTTCCCCCACAACATCTGGAAGAACACACTACTGACCCTAGCATAGAGAGACACTGGCAAGATGCAGACAAGGCTGACATACAAGAAGATCGGAATCAGGTAAGTCTTAATCAGATCAACCCTTTCCCTCATAGATAACTTCCATCTCTTCCAGCTGACCACCTTAGTATTGGCAATTTCCAGTCTGCCTTCCCAGTTTTTGAGGCCATAATCGCCGGGTCCAAATTCAATGCCTAGAATCTTAATTCTTTCCTGGGGCACTGGAAAGGTGTCCGGGAGATCAAAACCCTCACCTTCCTTTCCCATCCAGAAGACTTCACTCTTTTCCTGATTGATCTTGGAGCCTGATGCTTCAGAATACCGTGATGTCAGAGAGACCACCTCCTCTGCTTCATCCGCCCCGGTGACAATCACCGACACATCGTCCGCATAGGCAACAACCCTCAAAGGCGGCTCACCCGGGAGACCCACTGGCACCCCACACAACATGCCGCTCTCTAGCCTCCTGATGAAAGGGTCGATTGCAAACACATAGAGCAGGGGACTCAGGGGACAACCCTGGCGCACCCCGGAGCCAACCTCAAAGGACTGCCCAACCCAACCATTAACAAGAGGAAAGCTTTCTGCCCCCTTATACAAGACTTTTAACCAATCGACAAAACCACCCGGCAGACCGTACTTACTAAGGAGCAACCACAGGTACTCATGTTTGACACGATCAAAAGCTTTTGCCTGATCCAATGTCAGCAAATACTTTCCCCAGCCTGCAGCCCTGCACCGCTCCAAGGCCTCCCGGACAGCTAAAACTGCTGTGAAGGTGCACCTACCCTGGACCGAACAGTGCTGATGGCGAGAAAGCAAAGACTCTGCTACTGACGATAGGCGCCAGAAAAATATCTTTGCCAGTATCTTTCTATCGACATTAAGAAGGCTGATGGGGCGCCAATTCTCAATCATCGAAGGATCTTTACCCTTTGAAAGAAGAATCACAGCCGAGTGCCTCATGGAAGGGGGAAGTACCCCCTCAGCAAGGCAACTGTTAAAAACCTCTACCAAATGTGGGGCCAGAATAGACTTAAAGGCTTTGTAAAACTCAGCCGTCAAGCCATCCGGTCCAGGTGACTTTTTGATGGCAAGTTGTTCAATTGCCCTCATCACCTCTTCAACTGTGATCTCCTCTGTCAAATTCATCAATGGGACATCTTCATCATTTAGACCTGGAGTAGAGTCCAAAAAGCCTTCCATCTTGTCACGGTCAAGCTCTTTCCTCCCAAGAATGTCAGCATAAAAGGACCTCACGACCTCCAGAATCCCTGACCTGGACTTTGTCAAGGAACCTGTACTGTCTTTAAGGCCAACGACCGTTTTAACAGCTACACCTTGTTTGCAGTTCTGGTAAGGGTCAGGCGAGTGGTACTTCCCATAGTCCCTCTCCAGAACCAAAGAGGCATGCCGGTCATATTGACACTTCCTGAGAAGGAGTTTCACTTCGGAGATTTCCCCAGGATCTCCACCTCTCGAGACAAGAATATCCAGCTTCCTCCGTAAACGTTGGTAGGTCATGTATTTATTAAACTGCTTTCTATTGGCTAGGCCCCTGAAGAATCCAGCGATCCTCTTTTTGGTCAGCTCCCACCACTCAGCCTTGCTGCTACAAAAGTCCAGGATGGTCACCTGTGCCTGAAAGAATTCCTCAAAGGATTGTCTAACATGTTCTTCCTTGAGTAGAGTCGAATTCAATCTCCAGATGCCCTTGCCCCTCTGAGGGGTGTCTGAAGCATTCAGGACCACAGATAGCATACAGTGATCAGAGAACTCTACTGCCTGCACCACTGGGGGTGAGAAAGCAGAGGTCTCCTTAAAAAAAAACCTATCTATTCTACTCTGACTATTACCTCGATGAAAGGTGAACCCGGTGTCATCCGGGAGGTGCTTAATGTGCACATCCACAAGACCAGCATCCCCAACCATACTATTTAAAAAAACGCTATCATATCCCAGCCTGTCCTTGAAGTCCTTCCTGTCCTTGGGCCTAGTTACTGTATTAAAGTCACCTCCAAAGACCACTTGCCGGGATGTAAAAAGAAATGACTTGATCCTTGTAAAAAGGCATTTCCTGTCCCACTTTGTGTGCGGCCCATAGACATTAATTAGACGCAGGTCCTGCCCTCCCACAAGGACGTCTAAGACCATACATCTCCCAATCTCCACCTCAATAACCCGCCGGACAGTTACCATGCCGGTTTTAAACAACACCGCCACACCGCCGTAAGGCTCGGCCGCAAGAGACCAGTAAGATGGACCATACCTCCACTCTCTCTTGGCCATATGAATATCTGCCAAGGAGGTGAGCCTAGTCTCTTGCAAAAATAAAATTTCAGCATCTAATTGGCTGAACAAAAAGAAGGCCATAGAACGAGCTCTTACTGACTTAATGCTGGCGACATTTATTGTCACCACTTTTAACGGAGGGGGAACCGCCATTTGGGTTATTGGGTGGATTGCTTCTTAGCTCCCCTCTGCTGCTCATCACCAGAAGCCTCTCTCTTTCTTGAGGCCGCCTCAAACTCCATCTCAGAATCAGAACTTCGCTCCGAAGAAGCTCCAGATGAGGAAATCTCCCACTTAGAGGACCTATAACGGTTGGAGACAGGCACTGGAGCCCGTTCCGTCCTCACCACCTGCTTCTTCCGCTTCCCAACCTTCCTTCTCTCCTCCAGGTACTGCAGGTCAGCTTCAGAGATGCCCTTATCTCCTGTTTTTTTCTTTGAAGTCTTTACAGAAGACTCCTTTAGAGAGGCAGAAGCGACCTTTTTAATACCCACTACCACTGCTGGTGGGGGGGTTGCTCCCTTTGAATCAGACTTAGGAGGGGTAGACTCCTGGGGGGTAACTGACTCGGGGGGCACAGACTTGGAAGGTTCTGACACATGAGGAGAGGGTACAGTAGGCTGGGGGGAGACAGAGACAGATACAGAAGGAATACTTACAGACACAGGAGGGGTGGCCACAGGAACTGGGGAGGGATCCTGAGCAGGACCAGGGGAGTCAGTCACCGCAGAGGAGGATGGTACACCAGGGGCATCACCCTCCATCCTGTCCAGCCTTGACATGTCATCAATTACCTCCTTCTCCATATTGTGCCAGGCTTCAGGACAACTGCTGTAGGGGTGGCCAAGGCGCAGGCACAGGTTGCACCTGATCATCTCGGTGCAGTCCTTGGCCATATGACCCTGACCCCGACACACTGAACATATCAAGGCTGAACAGGAAGAGCTCAAATGCCCCTTTTCTCCACAGCGGTGACACAGCTTCGGCTGACCAGGGTAGAAAATAGTCATCCTATCCCTCCCTATAAAAGCTGAGGAGGGCAGGTGACGGACAACATTCCCATCCCTGGCCAACCTGACTGTAACCGACCAACCCCCAGTCCAGATGCTACGTTCATCAAGGATTTTGCTGGGCTTAGTCAAAACCTCACCATAGTTCCTTAACCAGACCTCTAGGTCCCGAGCAGGAACACTCTCATTGGTGAGTATGATGGTTATCTTTTTCACCGTTGACCTTTGCGAAACCGCAACTGGGGCCAGACCTTCCCATTCAGGTCTTGACCTGCACCGAGCCTCATATCGCTCCCAGAACAGGTCAAGACCCTCTGGCCTGGTGAAACTAATGGTATAATCCCGTGTCCCAGCAACATGTATTAGAGCATACAGGTAATTTGCCCCAAACCCATCTCCAAAATCAAATCCACCACTGCACGCCGTGCTGGAGGGATTACACCACCTTCCCATTTGAGAATTACCACATTTCTTCTCGGACCCCCAGCAGAAGCCAGAGACCCAAGACCAGATCCCGGGGTGCCCAAAGTGGTAGGCTGCAGGGGGAAACCCCGCTTGGGGGCGGAGCCACCAGGAGCAGAGCGTACCACCTGAGCAAACGTGGGTTTATCAGGGCCAAGGCCCCACACTGATGTCACAGTAGTCTGTTCCTTATTATTATTTGCTTGGACTGAGCTGGGACGATTGTCCATCACACTTGTACAATTGCTATCAGTCACACACACGTTCAATTTCCCATCAGGAATAGTCACAGTTGCTGCAATACCAGCTGTCTCCTGATGCTGCACTGTAGAGTCTCCAGCAGCTGTGGGGCAAACATCTTTAGACTCAGCCAAAGGAGAGTTAATAGGCTCTGCTGACACCTGTAGTTCCTTTTCAGAAATGTCATTTTTTAAATGCAGCTCTTGCTGCGCTGCAGCATCAGCAGGTACAACATTGCTACACATAGCATTAGAAACTTGAGTGTCACTGGGCACACTTTCAACATTGCTCATGGTGTTAGATGACACAAAAACAGATTCATCCCCTGCTTGGGGCTTGACATTATCAGGCACATTATCAGTTATGTCCTCATCACCAAACGCCAGCTGATCCCCCCGCACAGGAGACTCCATTACCTGGATGGCCCTGAGCATGGCTCCTGAGTCCTGGGAAGGCATGGGGCTGCTTACCTCTCCCTGAGGGGGCAGGGGGTCAGAACTGGGGGTCTCCTCCTCCACCTCCATCTTTGTCATCCTCGCAAACCTTTTATCATTGTAAAACTTTTCCTTAAATGGCCCATCTCTTCCTTCCATGATGGACACAATGGTCTCCTGATGTTCAACCCGGACCTTGGCCAGTTGGATCTCCGGATCCATGGACCCTCGTTTCTGGCTATGTAAGCCCTCACGCTGCCTTCTCAGGCGCTTCAGCTCAGCTCTGAGTTTATAGAGTTTGTCTCTTTCTCTATTCAGGGCTTTAATCCCGGCCACCACTCGCTCCTGAATTGCCTCTGAGCCTTCATCCTTACCAGGGGCAGAAAGATCACAAGCCATGGTTTGTACAGAGGAAGGCATGTCACCTGATGGCCCAGGAGATGGCTGGGAGCTTCCAGCAGGAGAGGCCCTGCTGGCCTCCATGGCTTCCCCAGAAAGGGGCCAGGAGAGCTGGGATAGATTTCTCCACCACTCCCCTCTCACGCGGATCACCTAGAGCAGCTCCAGAGACAGCTTCCTCCTGACACACCTGTGCTCCAATGATGGGTGGGGCACTATTCCTCCCACTGACACCAATGATGGGACTATTCCTCCCACTGACACCAATGATGGGACTATTCCTCCCACTGACACCAATGATGGGGCACTATTGATCTTTTATTAAAAAGAATCAAGCAACCAATTTTATACAAAAGTAAAAAACAAAACCATAGTACAAAAACTTCAACAGAAATCCAAGGAATACACATCCATGTTCAGAATATATACAATATATACATAATCCACTACCAAAATGATTTACATAAAGCAGCAGAGAGGGCGTAAGAGGCACAACCCATCACCTATGTACGCAGCCATTTATCAAAAATTAATCCAAAAAATAATAATCTAGGGTGATAAGAGACAGACAGCCACACCCGGGAAAGAGACTCCTGGCAGTCAGGGAGGCTTGAAACCCCTCCACGCCTTCAACCAAGCCCCCTGACCCCGCTTGTCTCTCTCAAGTACCCGAATCTTCTCCACCTCATGCAAAATGTCATACACCACCACCTGAACAGGAAGGATTTTACGCCGAATGCTGACCTGACACCGTGCGTTCCAAGTGAAATAACGGACTACTAGGCTAACTAGAAAAAGTGTATCCAAACAAAAAACCCCACCAGTATTGAATGCTCCGTACACCCACTCAGCATAACCCAGCCTGGAGAGGAAAGGGACACCGAGGGCTCGCCCCACCTGTTTGTACACCTCTATGTTAAAGGGGCAATGAAGCAGAAAATGGTCCATAGTCTCCTCCTCACCTGCACACTCCTCCTGAGGACAGCTACGATACATCCCACTGCGGAATTTCAAATTGCCCCAAACATAGAGTCTCCCATGGAAGCACAACCAGGCCAGATCCCTAAATTTAGGGGGTACTCTGTCCAAATTAATAAGTCTTAACCCTGCCCTCAAAACTGGGCCTGGGCAATCCCTTAAGGCCAATGGTTCATGAAAGACTTCGCTCAAGACTCGGCTCATAAGGACTTTCCTCGGAACCGATCTGAGATCTTCAGCCGACAATCGCCACTGCCGTAGTAACTTCAAGCACGGAGCGACATAGGCTGGTAGCTGACCAACCACGATGACCCCTGAGATTCTTCACTTGGCCACCTTCTTCCCAAAGTCGTAGAAAAGGTCTAAACCAAGATCTAAATATGCCTGCCCATCCAGGAGGTTCCACTGCAAACATATTACCAATATTAAACTTGAGAAAAAGCAGTGAAAAGAAAAGAACTGGGTTGACCATACCTAAGCCACCCTCCCTCCTGGATAGATAGGTGACATTCCTCTTGATAGGGTTCAGTCTGTTCCCCACAACATCTGGAAGAACACACTACTGACCCTAGCATAGAGAGACACTGGCAAGATGCAGACAAAGCTGACATACAAGAAGATCGGAATCAGGTAAGTCTTAATCAGATCAACCCTTTCCCTCATAGATAACTTCCATCTCTTCCAGCTGACCACCTTAGTATTGGCAATTTCCAGTCTGCCTTCCCAGTTTTTGAGGCCATAATCGCCGGGTCCAAATTCAATGCCTAGAATCTTAATTCTTTCCTGGGGCACTGGAAAGGTGTCCGGGAGATCAAACCCCTCACCTTCCTTTCCCATCCAGAAAACTTCAGTCTTTTCCTGATTGATCTTGGAGCCTGATGCTTCAGAATACCGTGATGTCAGAGAGACCACCTCCTCTGCTTCATCCGCCCCAGTGACAATCACCGACACATCGTCCGCATAGGCAACAACCCTTAAAGGCGGCTCACCCGGGAGCCCCACTGGCACCCCACACAACATGCCGCTCTCTAGCCTCCTGATGAAGGGGTCGATTGCAAACACATAGAGCAGGGGACTCAGGGGACAACCCTGGCGCACCCCGGAGCCAACCTCAAAGGACTGCCCAACCCAACCATTAACAAGAGGAAAGCTTTCTGCCCCCTTATACAAGACTTTTAACCAATCGACAAAACCACCCGGCAGACCGTACTTACTAAGGAGCAACCACAGGTACTCATGGTTAACACGATCAAAAGCCTTTGCCTGATACAATGTCAGCAAATACTTTCCCCAGCCTGCAGCCCTGCACCGCTCCAAGGCCTCCCGGACAGTTAAAACTGCTGTGAAGGTGCTCCTACCCTGAACTGAACAGTGCTGATGGCGAGAAAGCAAAGACTCTGCTACTGACGATAGGCGCCAGAAAAATATCTTTGCCAGTATCTTTCTATCGACATTAAGAAGGCTGATGGGGCGCCAATTCTCAATCATCGAAGGATCTTTACACTTTGAAAGAAGAATCACAGCTGAGTGCCTCATGGAAGGGGGAAGTACCCCCTCAGCAAGGCAACTGTTAAAAACCTCTACCAAATGTGGGGCCAGAATAGACTTAAAAGCTTTGTAAAACTCAGCCGTCAAGCCATCCGGTCCAGGTGACTTTTTGATGGCAAGCTGTTCAATTGCCCTTATCACTTCTTCAACTGTGATCTCCTCTGTCAAATTCATCAATGGGACATCTTCATCATTTAGACCTGGAGTAGAGTCCAAAAAGCTTTCCATCTTGTCAAGGTCAAGCTCTTTCCTCCCAAGAAGGTCAGCATAAAAGGACCTCACGACCTCCAGAATCCCTGACCTGGACTTTGTCAAGGAACCTGTACTGTCCTTAAGGCCAACGACCGTTTTAACAGCTACACCTTGTTTGCAGTTCTGGTAAGGGTCAGGCGAGTGGTACTTCCCATAGTCCCTCTCCAGAACCAAAGAGGCATGCCGGTCATATTGACACTTCCTGAGAAGGAGTTTCACTTCGGAGATTTCCCCAGGATCTCCTCCTCTCGAGACAAGAATATCCAGCTTCCTCCGTAAACGTTGGTAGGTCATGTATTTATTAAACTGTTTTCTATTGGCTAGGCCCCTGAAGAATCCAGCGATCCTCTTTTTGGTCAGCTCCCACCACTCAGCCTTGCTGCTACAAAAGTCCAGGATGGTCACCTGTGCATGAAAGAATTCCTCAAAGGATTGTCTAACATGTTCTTCCTTGAGTAGAGTCGAATTCAATCTCCAGATGCCCTTACCCCTCTGAGGGGTGTCTGAAGCATTCAGGACCACAGATAGCATACAGTGATCAGAGAACTCTACTGCCTGCACCACTGGGGGCGAGAAAGCAGAGGTCTCCTTCAAAAAAAACCTATCTATTCTACTCTGACTATTACCTCGATGAAAGGTGAACCCAGTGTCATCCGGGAGGTGCTTAATGTGCACATCCACAAGACCAGCATCCCTAACCATACTATTTAAAAAGACGCTATCATATCCCAGTCTGTCCTTGAAGTCCTTCCTGTCCTTGGGTCTAGTTACTGTATTAAAGTCACCTCCAAAGACCACTTGCCGGGATGTAAAAAGAAATGGCTTGATCCTTGTAAAAAGGCACTTCCTGTCCCACTTTGTGTGCGGCCCATAAATATTAATTAGGCGCAGGTCCTGCCCTCCCACAAGGACGTCTAAGACCATACATCTCCCAATCTCCACCTCAATAACCCGCCGGATAGTTACCATGCCGGTTTTAAACAACACCGCCACAAGGCTCGGCCGCAAGAGACCAGTAAGATGGACCATACCTCCACTCTCTCTTGGCCATATGAATATCTGCCAAGGAGGTGAGCCTAGTCTCTTGCAAAAATAAAATTTCAGCATCTAATTGGCTGAACAAAAAGAAGGCCATAGAACGAGCTCTTACTGACTTAATGCTGGCGACATTAATTGTCACCACTTTTAACGGAGGGGGAACCGCCATTTGGGTTATTGGGTGGATTGCTTCTTAGCTCCCTTCTGCTGCTCATCACCAGATGCCTCTCTCTTTCTCGAGGCCGTCTCCAACTCCATCTCAGAATCTGAACTTCGCTCCGAAGAAGCTCCAGATGAATAAATATCCCAATTAGAGGACCTATAATGGTTGGAGACAGGCACTGGAGCCTGTTCTGTCCTCACCACCTGCTTCTTCCGCTTCCCAACCTTCCTTCTCTCCTCCAGGTACTGCAGGTCAGCTTCAGAGATGCCCTCATCTCTTATTTTTGTCTTTGATGTCTTTACAGAAGACTCCTTTACAGAGGAAGAAGCAACCTTTTTAGTACATGCTACCACTCCTGGTGTGGGGGGGGTGCTCCCTTTGAGTCAGACTTAGGAGGGGTAGACTCCTGGGGGGAAAAGACTCAGGGGGCACAGACTTGGAAGGTTCTGACAGAAGAGGAGGGGATACAGTAGGTGGGGGGGACACAGAGACAGATACAGAAGGAATACTTACAGACACAGGAGGGGTGGCCACAGGAACTGGAGAGGGATCCTGAGCAGGACCAGGGGAGTCAGTCACCGCAGAGGAGGATGGTACACCAGGGGCCTCACCCTCCATCCTGTCCAGCCTTGACAAGTCATCTAGTACCTCCTTCTCCATATTGTGCCAGGCTTCAGGACATCTGCTGTAGGGGTGGCCAAGACGCAGGCACAGGTTGCACCTGATCATCTCGGTGCAGTCCTTAGCCATATGACACTGACCCCGACACACTGAACATATCAAGGCTGAACAGGAGGAGCTCAAATGTCCCTTTTCTCCACAGCGGTGACACAGCTTCGGCTGACCAGGGTAGAAAATAGTCATCCTATCCCTCCCTATAAAAGCTGAGGAGGGCAGGTGACGGACAACATTCCCATCCCTGGCCAACCTGACTGTTACTGACCAACCCCCAGTCCAGATGTTACGCTCATCAAGTATTTTATCGGGCTTAGTCAATACCTCACCATAATTCTTTAACCAGACCTCTAAATCTGAAGCAGGAACACTCTCATTGGTGAGTATGATGGTGATCTTTTTCACTGTAGACCTTTGTGAAACCGCCACTGGGACCAGACCTTCCCATTCGGGTCTTGATCTGCACCGAGCCTCATATCGCTCCCAGAACAGGTCAAGACCCTCTGGCCTGGTGAAACTAATAGTATATTCCCGGCTCCCAGCAACATGTATTAGAGCATACAGATCGTTTGCCCCAAAACCCATCTCCAAAATCATGTCCACCACTGCACACCGTGCTGGAGGGATTGCACCACCTTCCCATTTAAGAATCACTACATTTCGTCTCGGACCCCCAGCAGAAGCCAGAGACCCAAGACCAGATCCTGGGGTGCCCAAAGTGGTAGGCTGCAGGGGGAAAACCCGCTTGGGGGCGGAGCCAACAGGAGCAGAGCGTACCACCTGAGCAAATGTAGGCTTATCAGGGCCAAGGCCCCACACTGATGTCACATTAGTCTGTACATTACAATTATTATTATTATTATCTGCTTGAACGGAGTTGGTAGGACTGTCCATCACACTGGTACTAGGTTGATTTTTATCAGTCACACAAACATTCCCATCAGGAATAGTCACAGTTTCTGATGTAATACCAGCTGTCTCCTGAAGCTGTGCTGTAGAGTCTTCAGCAGCTGTGGGGCAAACAGCTTTAGACTCAGCTAAAGGGGGGTTAATTGGTGCTGCTGAATCTTGTAGTTCCTCTGCAGGAATGTCATTTTTTAAATGCATATTTTGCTGCACTGCAGCATCAGCAGGTACAGCATTGCTACACATGGGACTAGCAGCCTGATTGGCACTGAGCACATTGTCTGTATCAGTCACAAAAACAGTTTTATGCACCACATGAGGCTTGACGGGCTTTACCTTGTCAGGCATATTATCAGTAATGTCCTCCTCATGAAACACCAAGTGATCCTCCCGCAAAGGAGACTCCATTGCCTGGATGGCCCTGAGCATGCCTCCTGAGTCCTGGGAAGGCATGGGGCTGCTTACCTCTCCCTGAGGGGGCAGGGGGTCTGAACTGGGGGTCTCCTCCTCCACCTCCATTTTTGTCATCCTGGCAAACCTTCTGTCATTGCAGAATTTTTCCTTAAAGGGCCCATCTCTGCCTTCCATCATGGACATCTAAATCACACAAATAGGAAACATGAAGGGAACACAAAGACACTGAATTTCAAAAGAGCCAACTTCCCTAAACTACAAACCTTGCTAAAAGGCATAAATTGGGATAAAATATTAGGAACAAAGAATACGGAGGAGAGATGAGTTTGCTTTAAGAGCATATTAAATAAGGGCATTAGCCAATGTATCCCATTGAGTAATAAATTTAAAAGAGCGAACAAAAATCCTGGATTGCTTAACTCCAATGTAAAAATGCATATAAAAGCAAAGAAGGCCTTCAAAAAATACAAGGTTGGGGGGTCATCCTCAGCATTCAGACTTTATAAAGAATGCAACAAGAAATGTAAGGGTGCAATAAGGACGGCTAAGATAGAACATGAAAGACACATAGCGGAGGAGAGCAAAAAAAAATCACAAGAAATTCTTTAAGTATGTAAACAGTAAAAAAGGGAGGACAGACCATATTGGCCCCATAAAGAATGAGGAAGGACATCTGGTTACAAAGGATGGGGAGATGGCAGAGGTATTGAATTTAGTCTTCTCCTCAGTCTTCACGAGTGAATCGGGGGGCTTCAGTAACCAAAACTGCAGTGTTTATCCTCATGACACAACACAGGAAGCACCTCCATGGTTAACAGAGGACGGAATTAAAATTAGACTTGAGAAACTTAATATTAATAAATCACCGGGACCAGATGGCTTGCATCCGAGGGTACTTAGGGAACTCAGTCAGGTGATTGCCAGACCGTTGTTCCTAATTTTTACAGACAGTCTATTGACTGGAATGGTACCAGCTGATTGGAGAAAAGCCAATGTAGCACCAATATTTAAAAAGGGCCCAAAATACATCCCTGGGAATTACAGACCAGTTAGCCTAACATCAATAGTATGTAAACTCTTGGAGGGGATGATAAGGGACTATATACAAGATTTTAGTAATAAGAATGATATCATTAGCAGTAATCAGCATGGATTCATGAAGAATCGTTCTTGCCAAACCAATCTATTAACCTTCTATGAGGAGGTGAGTTGCCATCTAGATAAAGGAAGGCCCGTAGACGTGGTGTATCTGGATTTTGCAAAAGCATTTGACACAGTTCCCCATAAACGTTTACTGTACAAAAGAAGGTCCGTTGGCATGGACCATAGGGTGAGTACATGGATTGAAAACTGGCTACAAGGGCGAGTTCAGAGGGTGGTGATAAATGGGGAGTACTCGGAATGTTCAGGGGTGGGTAGTGGGGTCCCCCAGGGTTCTGTGCTGGGACCAATCCTATTTAATTTGTTTATAAACGACCTGGAGGATGGGATAAACAGTTCAATCTCTGTATTTGCAGACGATACTAAGCTAAGCAGGACAATAACTTCTCCGCAGGATGTGGAAACCTTGCAAAAAGACCCGAACAAATTAATGGGGGAGGGGCGACTACATGGCAAATGAGGTTCAATGTAGAAAAATGTAAAATAATGCATTTGGGTGGCAAAAATATGAATGCAATCTATAGACTGGGGGGAGAACCTCTGGGGGAATCTAGGATGGAAAAGGACCTGGGGGTCCTAGTAGATGATAGGCTCAGCAATGGCATGCAATGCCAAGCTGCTACTAATAAAGCAAACAGAATATTGGCATTAAAAAGGGGATCAACTCCAGGGATAAAACGATAATTCTCCCACTCTACAAGACTCTGGTCCGGCCGCACCTGGAGTATGCTGTCCAGTTCTGGGCACCAGTCCTCAGGAAGGATGTACTGGAAATGGAGCGACTACAAAGAAGGGCAACAAAGCTAATAAAGGGCCTGGAGGATCTTAGTTATGAGGAAAGGTTGCGAGCTCTGAACTTATTCTCTCTGGAGAAGAGACGCTTGAGAGGGGATATGATTTCAATTTACAAATACTGTACTGGTGACCCCACAATAGGGATAAAACTTTTTCGCAGAAGAGAGTTTAATAAGACTCGTGGCCACTCATTACAATTAGAAGAAAAGAGGTTTAACCTTAAACTACGTAGAGGGTTCTTTACTGTAAGAGCGGCAAGCATGTGGAATTCCCTTCCACAGGTGGTGGTCTCAGCGGGGAGCATCGATAGCTTCAAGAAACTATTAGATAATCACCTGAATGACCGCAACATACAGGGATATACAATGTAATACTGACACATAATCACACACACATAGGTTGGACTTGATGGACTTGTCTTTTTTCAACCTCACCTACTATGTAACTATGTGCCACAATAGTTTCCTGGTGTTCAACCCGGACCTTGGCCAGTTGGATCTCCGGATCCATGGACCCACGTCTCTGGCTATGTAAGCCCTCACGCTGTCTTCTCAAGCGCTTCAGCTCTGCTCTGAGCTTGTAGAGCTTGTCTCTCTCCTTATTCAGGACCTTAATCCCGGCCACCACTCGCTCCCGGATGGCCTCGGAACCTTCATCCTCACCAAGGGTAGAGAGATCCCCAGCCATGGCTTGTACAGGGGCAGGCATGTTACCTGATGGCCCAGGAGATGGCTGCGAGCTTCCAGCAGGAGAGACCCCGCTGGCCTCCATGGCTTCCCCAGAAAGGGGCCAGGAGGGCTGGGAGAGATTTCACCACCACTCCCCTCTCACACGGATCACCTGGAGCAGCTTCAGAGACACCTTCCTCCTGACACATCTGTGCTCCAATGATGGGTGGGGCACTATTCCTCTCACTGATACCAATGATGGGACACTATTCCTCCCACTGATACCAATGATGGGGCACTATTCCTCCCACTGACACCAATGATGGGGCACTATTCCTCCCACTGATACCAATGATGGGGCACTATTCCTCCCACTGACACCAATGATGGGACACTATTCCTCCCACTGTTACCAATGCTGGGGCACTATTCCTCCCACTGACACCAATTATGGGACACTATTCCTTCCACTGACACCAATGATAGGACACTATTCCTCACACTGACACCAATGATGGGGCACTATTACTCCCACTGATACCAATGATGGGGCACTATTCTTCCCACTGACACCAATGATGGGGCAGTATTCCTCCCACTGATACCAATGATGGGGCACTATTCCTCCCACTGATACCAATGCTAGGGCACTATTCCTCCCACTGACACCAATGATGGGGCACTATTCCTCCCACTGACACCAATGATGGGACACTATTCCTCCCACTGATACCAATGATGGGACACTATTCCTCCCACTGATACCAATGATGGGGCACTATTCTTCCCACTGACACCAATGATGGGGCACTATTCCTCCCACTGATACCAATGATGGAGCACTATTCTTCCCACTGACACCAATGATAGGACACTATTCCTCACACTGACACCAATGATGGAGCACTATTCCTCCCACTGATACCAATGATGGGGCACTATTCTTCCCACTGACACCAATGATGGGGCACTATTCCTCCCACTGATACCAATGATGGGGCACTATTCTTCCCACTGACACCAATGATAGGACACTATTCCTCACACTGACACCAATGATGGAGCACTATTCCTCCCACTGATACCAATGATGGGGCACTATTCCTCCCACTCACACCAATGATGGGGCACTATTCCTCCCACTGACACCAATGATGGGACACTATTCCTCCCACTGATACCAATGATGGGGCACTATTCCTCCCAGTGAACTACAGGACATTTTCCACTCCCATTGGCCCTAGTCCGCCCCTCCCTAAAGTCTGTTTGTTTAGAAAGTTTAGAGACCCCTGAAAAAGGTAAGTCATGTTTTGGGACTTTCCAGGTGCTACAAGGTATATATGAGGTCTCATTCACACGGGGTGATTACTTGCATGCCCCCTGCAGGGCTGTTTGTCTGCATGTGGATGCACATGGGCTACGTGCATCCCCTTTCCAGCAGTTCCATAGATGTTTATTGGGACATGCGGCTGCACTGACACAGCTGCTGTGTCCCAATACCTAATACATACACTATACTGCCAAAAGTATTGGGACGCCTGCCTTTACACACACATGAACTTTAATGACATCCCAGTCTTAGTCCGTAGGGTTCAATATTGAGTTGGCTCCGCCCTTTGCAGCTATAACAGCTTCAACTCTTCTGGGAAGGCCGTCCACAAGATTTAGGAGGGTGTCTATGGGAATGTTTGACCATTCTTCCAGAAGAGCATTTGTGAGGTCAGGCACCGATGTTGGTTGAGAAGGCCTGGCTCGCAGTCTCTGCTCTAATTCATCCCAAAGGTGTTCTGTTGGGTTGAGGTCAGGACTCTGTGCAGGCCTGTCACCTTTCTGCACCCCAAACTCGCTCATCCATGTCTTTATGGAACTTGCTTTGTGCACTGGTCCAAATCATTTGGTGGAGGGGGGGATTATGGTGTGGGGAGGAGCGGGGTTGTTTTTCAGGGGTTGGGTTTGGCCCCTTAGTTCCAGTGAAGGGAACTCTTAAGGCGTCAGCATACCAAGACATTTTGGACAGTTTCATGCTCCCAACTTTGTGGGAACAGTTTGGGGACGGCCCCTTCCTGTTCTAACATGACTGCGCACCAGTGCACAAAGCAAGGTCCATAAAGACATGGATGAGCGAGTTTGAGGTGGAAGAACTTAACTGCCCTGCACAGAGTCCTGACCTCAACCCTGATAGAACACCTTTGGGATGAATTACAGGGGAGACTGTAAGCCAGGCCTTCTCATCCAACATCAGTGCCTGACCTCACCAATGCTCTTCTGGAAGAATGGTCAAACATTCCCATAGACACCCTCCTAAACCTTGTGGACGGCCTTCCCAGAAGAGTTGAAGCTGTTATAGCTGCAAAGGGCGGGGCAACTCAATATTGAACCCTACGAACTAAGACTGGGATGTCATTAAAGTTCATGTGCGTGTAAAGGCAGGTGTCCCAATACTTTTGGTAACAGAGTGTACATTGCAGAACCTGGAAGGTTCAAGAAACTCATTTACCTCTATACAGTAATACCTTGGATTATGATCATAATTTCGTTCCAGAAGAATGTTTGTAATCCAAAGCTCTCGTATATCAAAGCGAGTTTCCTCATAGGAAATAATGGAAACTCATAATCCGTTCCACAGCCGCTGCTTGTCTATGCAGTACCGCATGTGGCCAGAGATGCGGGGGGCGCCAGAGACAGTCGAAAACACTTGGAGACACTCAGAGCCTCACCGGCGCCCCCCGCATCTCTGGCCACATACGGTACTGCATAGACAAGCAGGGGCTGTGGAACGGATTATCTGAGTTTCCATTATTTCCTATGAGGAAACTCGCTTTGATATACGAGTGCTTTGGATTACAAGCTTTCTTCTGGAACGAAATATGATCGTAATCCGAGGTATTACTGTATAGAGGTAAATGAGTTTCCTGAACCTTCCAGGTTCTGCCATGTACGCTATATTGCCAAAAGTATTGGGACACATGCCTTTACACACCCCAGTGGCTGGAACCCTGCTCGTCTTGCAGGACAACGCTCGCAAAGCGAGTCAGGATTTTTTTCAAAGAAAATAGCTCGTATTGCGAAACGCTCGTAAACCGTGTTGATCGCAATCCGAGGCATTACTGTATTAGGTCATTCATATTTTTGGTCACAAGATGGCGCTCCTCAATGCTTTTAGGACGAAAGTCAAAACATACTTTGATGCCTGAATACAGTTTTGACCCGTGTTAGTAAATCCGAACATATCATTCCAACTACTTACTGTGTCCAGGTGAATTATACTAGGTTTTTTTTTCTATATAATAAATCCAGATTTTTTTTTAATTATTATTATCAAAAACTAGACAAAAATTTGCAAATTAAAAAAAAAAAAAAAACACCCAACAGCAGCGAGGTGGTTAGCGCTTTCTGCCCGGCAACACAGGGGTCATCAGTTTTTGTTAAAAAAAAAAAAAAAAAAAAAAGACTGAAATAAAAAAAAAAAATACAAAACAGTTTTATATTTTGTTGATAAATTTTGCAAACAGGTAATTTTTCTCCTTCATTGATGGGCACTGATAAGGCGACACTGATGGGCAGTAATAGGCAGCACTGGTGAGTGGCACTGATGGGCATTGATAGGTGGCACTGGTGACACTGATAGGCAGCACCGCTAGGTAGCACTGATTGGCACCACTGGTGGGCATTGATAGGTAGCACTGATTGACACCACTGGTGGGCATTGATAGGTAGCACTGATTGCTGGCACTTATGCACTGATTCGTGGTACTGTGTGGGCACTGGCAGGTGACACTGGAAGGCGGTACTTGTGGGCAAAGATGAGGCGGCTTCACCTCTTTGGGACCGATGTCCCTTCAACAGAAGCTGGTAATCTTTTTTTCCTCCTCATGCTGTCAGCATTTTTAAGGCTCATATTATAAGTAATTGGCCATAAAAAGGATTATGGGGGTTTGGTTACTGCCCTGGGGGACATGCACCAATGCATACATGTTTTATTTTTGTTTAAAAAAGATTGTTTATACAGCAGTGAGTTTAATAATGCAATAAAAATCTTTAAATATAGTCCCTGGGGGGTCCCCTTAGTCTGCCTGTAAAGTGGCGCATCTGTACCATGTATAGAACCTGCTGCAGCAAAACAGAGTGCCCCCCCTGCCCCGCACCGAACAATAGCAGGCCACATGCCCTTAACATGGGGGGTGGCATGCTGGGTTGGTGACATCACAAGGGGGCGTGCCACCAGGTGACGTCACCAGATGGCACTGCTTCTTACATATTTAGGAATTGTCAATTGGCATAGCAGGCATTTTAACCTTCCTCGCGGGCAGAGCGTTTTTTTTTTCTTTTCGGGTCCGGCAGTGCAGTGGGCGCTGTGATTGACAATAGATCTACATCGCTTTTTATTTTTTTTAATAAAGGAATTGTCAAAAACTGCCTCCTGTCTTTATTTAATTTTGAAACTTTTATTTGGTGAATGGGTACAATGTATCCCATACTCATTCACATAGGGGGGGGGCGGGATCTGAAGGGGGCTTCCGATAATCCCCCTGCCCGCAGACCCCCACCACCACCCAGGGTTGTCGGGAAGAGGCCCATGTCCCCATCAACATGAGGAAACAGTGCTTTGGGGTGGGGGGGCAGAGCTGACCCCACCCCAAAACACCCCCCCCATGTTGCAGGCATGTGGCCTGGTATTGTTCAGGAGGGGGGACTGGCTTTTTTCTGTCCTGCCAGGCTGCATGCTCAGATAAGGGTCCAGTATTGATTTTTGGGGGGGACCCTGCGCCATTTTTTCCATAAAATCCATACCAAACCTGAAGGGCCTAGTATGGATTGGGGGGGGACCCCACGCCGTTTTTTTTCACTTTTTTCTATTGCCAGCAATGTTTTTTTTCCCCCCTTCAGCTGTCAGCGGGGAAGCCCATTGACAGCTGATGGTTCGTTGTCAAGGATGCAGCGGCCGGCTTCCCAGCCCGCTCCTTAACAACAATCTATTCACTGTGCCCTGATTGGGCAAAGCTTTGCTCAATCAGAACTCGGAATGTACTGTACAGCACGCAGTGCATTTTGAGGGGCGCTGGACAGGCGCACATCCTGCCGAGCGCCCCGCAAATTCAGGCGTCCACCGAACAGGCGATGTTCGGGCCGAACTTTTGCCCAACTTTATGTGTGAATCACTGACAGTCCATCACACAGTGTCCTGACCTGGGAAACACTGTTATGTAGTAGGCTGTCATTAGATTAGGGTGATTAAACAGAATCTATACCCCCTTATATCAGGTGTTCCCATCAGAGCGCCCCCCTTACATCAGGTGTCCCCAGTAGAGTGCCCCCTTACATCAGGTGTCCCCAGTAGAGCGCCCCCTTACATCAGGTGTCCCCAGTAGAGCGCCCCCTTACATCAGGTGTCCCCATCAGGGAGTCCCCGCCTTACATCAGGTGTCCTCATCAGAGCGCCCCCCCCTTACATCAGGTGTCCCCAGTAAAGCGCCCCCTTACATCAGGCGTCCCCAGTAGAGCACCTCCTTACATCAGGTGTCCCCATCAGAGCACCCCCTTACATCAGGGGTCCCCATCAGAGTCCCCCCTTACATCAGGTGTCCCCAGTAGAGCGTCCCCTTACATCAGGTGTCCACATCAGAGTCCCCCCTTACATCAGGTGTCCCCATCAGAGTCCCCCCTTACATCCGGTGGCCCCAGTAGAGCGCCCCCTTACATCAGGTGTCCCCAGTAGAGCGCCCCCTTACATCAGGTGTCCCCATCAGAGCGCCCCCTTACATCAGGTGTCCCCAGTAGAGTGCGCCCTTACATCATCAGGTGTCCCCAGTAGAGCGCCCCATTACATCAGGTGCCCCAGTAGAGCGCCCCCTTACATCAGGTGTCCCCAGTAGAGTGCCACCTTACATCAGGTGTCCCCAGTAGAGTGCCCCCTTACATCAGGTGTCCCCAGTAGAGTGCCCCCTTACATCAGGTGTCCCCATCAGAGCACCCTCCCTTACATCAGGTGTCCCCATCAGAGCGCCCCCCTTACATCAGGTGTCCCCAGTAGAGCTTCCCTTACATCAGGCGTAACCAGTAAAGCACCTCCTTACATCAGGTGACCCCATCAGAGCGCCCCCTTACATCAGGTGTCCCCAGTAGAGCGCCCCCTTACATCAGGTGTCCCCATCAGAGCGCCCCCTTCATCAGGTGTCCCCAGTAGAGTGTGCCCTTACAGCAGGAGTCCCCAGTAGAGCGCCCCCTTACATCAGGTGTCCCCAGTAGAGTGCCCCCTTACATCAGGTGTCCCCAGTAGAGTGCCCCCTTACATCAGGTGTCCCCATTGGAGTCCCCGCCTTACATCAGGTGTCCCCATCAGAGCACCCCGCCTTACATCAGGTGTCCCCATCAGAGCACCCCCCCTTACATCAGGTGTCCCCATCAGAGCGCCCCCCTTACATCAGGTGTCCCCAGTAGAGCGTCCCTTACACCAGGCGTAACCAGTAAAGCACCTCCTTACATCAGGTGACCCCATCAGAGCGCCCCCTTACATCAGGTGTCCCCAGTAGAGCGCCCCCTTACATCAGGTGTCCCCAGTAGAGTGCCCCTTACATCAGGTGTCCCAAGTAGAGTGCCCCCTTACATCAGGTGTCCCCAGTAGAGTGCCCCCTTACATCAAGTGTCCCCAGTAGAGTGCCCCCTTACATCAGGTGTCCCCAGTAGAGTGCCCCCTTACATCAGGTGTCCACATTGGAGTCCCCGCCTTACATCAGGTAACCCCATCAGAGCACCCCCCTTACATCAGGTGTCCCCATCAGAGCGCCCCCCTTACATCAGGTGACCCCATCAGAGCGCTCCTCTTACATCAGGCGTCCTCAGTAGAGCGTCCCTTACATCAGGCGTCCCCAGTAGAGCACCTCCTTACATCAGGTGTCCCCATCAGAGCGCCCCCTTACATCAGGTGTCCCCAGTAGAGTGCCCCCTTACATCAGATGTCCCCAGTAGAGTGCCCCCTTTCATCAGGTGTCCCCAGTAGAGTGCGCCCTTACATCAGGTGTCCCCAGTAGAGCGCCCCCTTACATCAGGTGTCCCCAGTAGAGTGCCCCCTTACATCAGGGGTCCCCATTGGAGTTCCCGCCTTACATCAGGTGTCCCCAGTAGAGTGCCCCCTTACATCAGGTGTCCCCAGTAGAGTGCCCCCTTACATCAGGTGTCCCCATTGGAGTTCCCGCCTTACATCAGGTGTCCCCATCAGAGCACCCCCCTTACATCAGGTGTCCCCATCAGAGCGCCCCCCTTACATCAGGTGTCCCCAGTAGAGTGCCCCCTTACATCAGGTGTCCCCAGTAGAGTGCCCCCTTACATCAGGTGTCCCCATTGGAGTTCCCGCCTTACATCAGGTGTCCCCATCAGAGCACCCCCCTTACATCAGGTGTCCCCATCAGAGCGCCCCCCTTACATCAGGTGTCCCTAGTAGAGTGTCCCTTACATCAGGCGTCCCCAGTAGAGCACCTCCTTACATCAGGTGTCCCCATCAGAGCCCCCTCTTACATCAGGTGTCCCCAGTAGAGCGCCCCCTTACATCAGGTGTCCCCACTAGAGTGCCCCCTTACATCAGGTGTCCCCAGTAGAGAGTGCCCTTACATCAGGTGTCCCCAGTAGAGCGCCCCCTTACATCAGGTGTCCCCAGTAGAGTGCCCCCTTACATCAGGTGTCCCCATCAGAGTCCCCCCTTACATCAGGTGTCCCCATCAGAGTCCCCCCTTACATCAGGTGTCCCCAGTAGAGCGCCCCCTTACATCAGGTGTCCCCAGTAGAGTGTCCCCTTACATCAGGTGTCCACATCAGAGTCCCCCCTTACATCAGGTGTCCCCATCAGAGTCCCCCCTTACATCCGGTGGCCCCAGTAGAGCGCCCCCTTACATCAGGTGTCCCCAGTAGAGCGCCCCCTTACATCAGGTGTCCCCATCAGAGCGCCCCCTTACATCAGGTGTCCCCAGTAGAGTGCGCCCTTACATCATCAGGTGTCCCCAGTAGAGCGCCCCATTACATCAGGTGTCCCCAGTAGAGCGCCCCCTTACATCAGGTGTCCCCAGTAGAGTGCCACCTTACATCAGGTGTCCCCAGTAGAGTGCCCCCTTACATCAGGTGTCCCCAGTAGAGTGCCCCCTTACATCAGGTGTCCCCATCAGAGCACCCTCCCTTACATCAGGTGTCCCCATCAGAGCGCCCCCCTTACATCAGGTGTCCCCAGTAGAGCTTCCCTTACATCAGGCGTAACCAGTAAAGCACCTCCTTACATCAGGTGTCCCCATCAGAGCGCCCCCTTCATCAGGTGTCCCCAGTAGAGTGTGCCCTTACAGCAGGAGTCCCCAGTAGAGCGCCCCCTTACATCAGGTGTCCCCAGTAGAGTGCCCCCTTACATCAGGTGTCCCCAGTAGAGTGCCCCCTTACATCAGGTGTCCCCAGTAGAGTGCCCCCTTACATCAGGGTTCCCCATTGGAGTCCCCGCCTTACATCAGGTGTCCCCATCAGAGCACCCCGCCTTACATCAGGTGTCCCCATCAGAGCACCCCCCCTTACATCAGGTGTCCCCATCAGAGCGCCCCCCTTACATCAGGTGTCCCCAGTAGAGCGTCCCTTACACCAGGCGTAACCAGTAAAGCACCTCCTTACATCAGGTGACCCCATCAGAGCGCCCCCTTACATCAGGTGTCCCCAGTAGAGCGCCCCCTTACATCAGGTGTCCCCAGTAGAGTGCCCCTTACATCAGGTGTCCCAAGTAGAGTGCCCCCTTACATCAGGTGTCCCCAGTAGAGTGCCCCCTTACATCAGGTGTCCCCAGTAGAGTGCCCCCTTACATCAGGTGTCCCCAGTAGAGTGCCCCCTTACATCAGGTGTCCACATTGGAGTCCCCGCCTTACATCAGGTAACCCCATCAGAGCACCCCCCTTACATCAGGTGTCCCCATCAGAGCGCCCCCCTTACATCAGGTGACCCCATCAGAGCGCTCCTCTTACATCAGGCGTCCTCAGTAGAGCGTCCCTTACATCAGGCGTCCCCAGTAGAGCACCTCCTTACATCAGGTGTCCCCATCAGAGCGCCCCCTTACATCAGGTGTCCCCAGTAGAGTGCCCCCTTACATCAGATGTCCCCAGTAGAGTGCCCCCTTTCATCAGGTGTCCCCAGTAGAGTGCGCCCTTACATCAGGTGTCCCCAGTAGAGCGCCCCCTTACATCAGGTGTCCCCAGTAGAGTGCCCCCTTACATCAGTTGTCCCCAGTAGAGTGCCCCCTTACATCAGGGGTCCCCATTGGAGTTCCCGCCTTACATCAGGTGTCCCCAGTAGAGTGCCCCCTTACATCAGGTGTCCCCAGTAGAGTGCCCCCTTACATCAGGTGTCCCCAGTAGAGTGCCCCCTTACATCAGGTGTCCCCATTGAAGTTCCCGCCTTACATCAGGTGTCCCCATCAGAGCACCCCCCTTACATCAGGTGTCCCCATCAGAGCGCCCCCCTTACATCAGGTGTCCCCAGTAGAGCGTCCCTTACATCAGGCGTCCCCAGTAGAGCACCTCCTTACATCAGGTGTCCCCATCAGAGCCCCCTCTTACATCAGGTGTCCCCAGTAGAGCGCCCCCTTACATCAGGTGTCCCCACTAGAGTGCCCCCTTACATCAGGTGTCCCCAGTAGAGCGCCCCCTTACATCAGGTGTCCCCAGTAGAGCGCCCCCTTACATAAGGTGTCCCCATCAGAGCGCCCCCTTACATCAGAAGTCCCCATCAGAGTCCCCCCTTACATCAGATGTCCCCAGTACAGCGCCCACTTACATCAGGTGTCCCCAGCAGTGCCCCCTCAAATCAGGTGTCCCCAGTAGAGTGCCCCCTTACATCAGGCGTCCCCAGTAGAGCACCTCCTTACATCAGGTGTCCCCATCAGAGCGCCCCCTTACATCAGGTGTCCCCAGTAGAGTGCCCCCTTACATCAGATGTCCCCAGTAGAGTGCGCCCTTACATCAGGTGTCCCCAGTAGAGCGCCCCCTTACATCAGGTGTCCCCAGTAGAGTGCCCCCTTACATCAGGTGTCCCCAGTAGAGTGCCCCCTTACATCAGGGGTCCCCATTGGAGTTCCCGCCTTACATCAGGGGTCCCCATTGGAGTTCCCACCTTACATCAGGTGTCCCCAGTAGAGTGCCCCCTTACATCAGGTGTCCCCAGTAGAGTGCCCCCTTACATCAGGTGTCCCCAGTAGAGTGCCCCCTTACATCAGGTGTCCCCAGTAGAGTGCCCCCTTACATCAGGAGTCCCCATTGGAGTTCCCGCCTTACATCAGGTGTCCCCATCAGAGCACCCCCCTTACATCAGGTGTCCCCATCAGAGCGCCCCCCTTACATCAGGTGTCCCCAGTAGAGCGTCCCTTACATCAGACGTCCCCAGTAGAGCACCTCCTTACATCAGGTGTCCCCATCAGAGCCCCCTCTTACATCAGGTGTCCCCAGTAGAGCGCCCCCTTACATCAGGTGTCCCCACTAGAGTGCCCCCTTACAACAGGTGTCCCCAGTAGAGAGCGCCCTTACATCAGGTGTCCCCAGTAGAGCGCCCCCTTACATCAGGTGTCCCCAGTAGAGTGCCCCCTTACATCAGGTGTCCCCATCAGAGTCCCCCCTTACATCAGGTGTCCCCATCAGAGTCCCCCCTTACATCAGGTGTCCCCAGTAGAGCGCCCCCTTACATCAGGTGTCCCCAGTAGAGCGCCCCCTTACATAAGGTGTCCCCATCAGAGCGCCCCCTTACATCAGGTGTCCCCATCAGAGTCCCCCCTTACATCAGATGTCCCCAGTACAGCGCCCGCTTACATCAGGTGTCCCCAGCAGAGTGCCCCCTCAAATCAGGTGTCCCCAGTAGAGTGCCCCCTTACATCAGGCGTCCCCAGTAGAGCACCTCCTTACATCAGGTGTCCCCATCAGAGCGCCCCCTTACATCAGGTGTCCCCAGTAGAGTGCGCCCATACATCAGGTGTCCCCAGTAGAGCGCCCCCTTAAATCAGGTGTCCCCAGTAGAGTGCGCCCATACATCAGGTGTCCCCAGTAGAGCGCCCCCTTACATCAGGTGTCCCCAGTAGAGTGCCCCCTTACATCAGGTGTCCCCAGTAGAGCGCCCCCTTACATCAGGTGTCCCCAGTAGAGTGCCCCCTTACATCAGGTGTCCCCAGTAGAGTGCCCCCTTACATCAGGTGTCCCCAGTAGAGTGCCCCCTTACATCAGGTGTCCCCGGTAGAGCGTCCCTTACATCAGGTGTCCCCGGTAGAGCGTCCCTTACATCAGGCGTCCCCAGTAGAGCACCTCCTTACATCAGGTGTCCCCATCAGAGCGCTCCCTTACATCAGGTGTCCCCAGTAGAGTGCCCCCTTACATCAGGTGTCCCCAGTAGAGTGCGCCCATACATCAGGCGTCCCCAGTAGAGCACCTCCTTACATCAGGTGTCCCCAGTAGAGCGTCCCTTACACCAGGCGTAACCAGTAAAGCACCTCCTTACATCAGGTGACCCCATCAGAGCGCCCCCTTACATCAGGTGTCCCCAGTAGAGCGCCCCCTTACATCAGGTGTCCCCACTAGAGTGCCCCCTTACATCAGGTGTCCCCAGTAGAGTGCGCCCTTACATCAGGTGTCCCCAGTAGAGCGCCCCCTTACATCAGGTGTCCCCAGTAGAGTGCCCCCTTACATCAGGTGTCCCCATCAGAGTCCCCCCTTACATCAGGTGTCCCCATCAGAGTCCCCCCTTACATCAGGTGTCCCCAGTAGAGCGCCCCCTTACATCAGGTGTCCTCAGTAGAGCGCCCCCTTACATCAGGTGTCCCCAGTAGAGCGCCCCCTTACATAAGGTGTCCCCATCAGAGCGCCCCCTTACATCAGGTGTCCCCATCAGAGTCCCCCTTACATCAGATGTCCCCAGTACAGCGCCCGCTTACATCAGGAGTCCCCAGCAGAGTGCCCCCTCAAATCAGGTGTCCCCAGTAGAGTGCCCCCTTACATCAGGCGTCCCCAGTAGAGCACCTCCTTACATCAGGTGTCCCCATCAGAGCGCCCCCTTACATCAGGTGTCCCCATCAGAGTCCCCCCTTACGTCAGGTGTCCCCAGTAGAGCGCCCCCTTACATCAGGTGTCCCCAGTAGAGTGCCCCCTTACATCAGGTGTCCCCAGTAGAGCGCCCCCTTAGATCAGATGTCCCCAGAAGAGCGCCCCCTTACATCAGGTGTCCCCCAGTAGAGCGCCCCCTTACATTAGGTGTCCCCAGTAGAGTGCCCCCTTACATCAGGTGTCCCCAGTAGAGTGCCCCCTTACATCAGGTGTCCCCAGTAGAGTGCCCCCTTACATCAGGTGTCCCCATTGGAGTCCCCGCCTTACATCAGGTGTCCCATTCAGAGCACCCCCCTTTACATCAGGTGTCCCCATCAGAGCGCCCCCCTTACATCAGGCGTCCCCGGTAGAGCGTCCCTTACATCAGGTTTCCCCAGTAGAGCACCTCCTTACATCAGGTGTCCCCATCAGAGCACCCCCTTACATCAGGTGTCCCCAGTAGTGTGCGCCCATACATCAGGCGTCCCCAGTAGAGCACCTCCTTACATCAGGTGTCCCCATCAAAGCGCCCCCTTACATCAGGTGTCCCCAGTAGAGTGCCCCCTTACATCAGGTGTCCCCAGTAGAGTGCCCCCTTACATCAGGTGTCCCCAGTAGAGTGCGCCCTTACATCAGGTGTCCCCAGTAGAGCGCCCCCCTTACATCAGGCGTCCCCAGTAGAGCATCCCTTACATCAGACGTCCCCAGTAGAACACCTCCTTACATCAGGTGTCCCCATCAGAGCGCCCCCTTACATCAGGTGTCCCCAGTAGAGCGCCCCCTTACATCAGGTGTCCCCAGTAGAGCGCCCCCTTACATCAGGTGTCCCCAGTAGAGTGCCTCCTTACATCAGGTGTCCCCAGTAGAGTGCCCCCTTACATCAGGTGTCCCCAGTAGAGTGCCCCCTTACATCAGGTGTCCCCAGTAGAGTGCCCCCTTACATCAGGTGTCCCCATTGGAGTCCCCGCCTTACATCAGGTGTCCCCTTCAGAGCACCCCCCCTTACATCAGGTGTCCCCATCAGAGCGCCCCCCTTACATCAGATGTCCCCGGTAGAGCGTCCCTTACATCAGGCGTCCCCAGTAGAGCACCTCCTTACATCAGGTGTCCCCATCAGAGCGCCCCCTTACATCGGGTGTCCCCAGTAGAGTGCCCCCTTACATCAGGTGTCCCCAGTAGAGTGCCCCCTTACATCAGGTGTCCCCAGTAGAGCGCCCCCTTACATCAGGTGTCCCCAGTAGAGTGCCCCCTTACATCAGGTGTCCACAGTAGAGCGCCCCCTTACATCAGGTGTCCCCATCAGAGTGCCCCCTTACATCAGGTGTCCCCATCAGAGTCCCCCTTTACATCAGGTGTTCCCATCAGTGTCCCCCCTTACATCAGGTGTCCCCAGTAGAGCGTCCCCTTACATCAGGTGTCCCCAGTAGAGCGCCCCCTTACATCAGGTGTCCCCATCAGAGCGCCCCCTTACATCAGGTGTCCCCAGTAGAGTGCGCCCTTACATCAGGTGTCCCCAGTAGAGCGCCCCCTTACACCAGGTGTCCCCAGTAGAGTGCCCCCTTACATCAGGTGTCCCCAGTAGAGTGCCCCCTTACATCAGGTGTCCTCAGTAGAGTGCCCCCTTACATCAGGTGTCCCCAGTAGAGTGCCCCCTTACATCAGGTGTCCCCATTGGAGTCCCCGCCTTACATCAGGTGTCCCCATCAGAGCACCCCCCCTTACATCAGGTGTCCCCATCAGAGCACCCCCCTTACATCAGGTGTCCCCAGTAGAGCGTCCCTTACATCAGGCGTCCCCAGTAGAGCGCCCCCTTACATCAGGTGTCCCCACTAGAGTGCCCCCTTACATCAGGTGTCCCCAGTAGAGTGCCCCCTTACATCAGGTGTCCCCAGTAGAGTGCCCCCTTACATCAGGTGTCCCCAGTAGAGTGCCCCCTTACATCAGGTGTCCACATTGGAGTCCCCGCCTTACATCAGGTGTCCCCTTCAGAGCACCCCCCCTTACATCAGGTGTCCCCATCAGAGCGCCCCCCTTACATCAGGTGTCCCCGGTAGAGTGTCCCTTACATCAGGCGTCCCCAGTAGAGCACCTCCTTACATCAGGTGTCCCCATCAGAGCGCCCCCTTACATCAGGTGTCCCCAGTAGAGTGCCCCCTTACATCAGGTGTCCCCAGTAGAGTGCCCCCTTACATCAGGTGTCCCCAGTAGAGTGCGCCCTTACATCAGGTGACCCCAGTAGAGCGCCCCCTTACATCAGGTGTCCCCAGTAGAGCGCCCCCTTACATCAGGTGTTCCCAGTAGAGCGCCCCCTTACATCAGGTGTCCCCATCAGAGCGCCCCCTTACATCAGGTGTCCCCATCAGAGTCCCCCCTTACGTCAGGTGTCCCCAGTAGAGCGCCCCCTTACATCAGGTGTCCCCAGTAGAGTGCCCCCTTACATCAGGTGTCCCCAGTAGAGCGCCCCCTTAGATCAGATGTCCCCAGAAGAGCGCCCCCTTACATCAGGTGTCCCCATCAGAGTCCCACCTTACATCAGGTGTCCCCATCAGAGCGCCCCCTTACATCAGCTGTCCCCATCAGAGCGCCCCCTTACATCAAAGTGCCCCTGTAGCGTCACATATGGCGACCCATCACATTTGGCTACCCACTGGACTGCGCATGCGCGACGCTGCCATATGCGTTCCAACACTGTGACGATCTGCGCTTGCGCATAATTTTGTGGCCACACCACTGAGTACAGGTTCAAGCCCCACCATCCAAGTGGAAATAGAGCTAGAGTATAATTATGCTGAGCGAAGCGAGCCCGTGAGGGGCCCTGTGGCAAAGTGGTCTTACAACAGTGTTGGAACGCATATGGCGGTGTCGCCCATGCGCACTTCAGCAGGTAGCAAAATGTGATGGGCAGCCGAATGTGACGTGACACCCCCCTTACATCAGGTGCCTCCATCAGAGCGCCCACCTTACATCAGATGCCCCCATCGGAGCGCCCCCCTTACATCAGGTGCCTCCATCAGAGCCCCCCCTTACATCAGGTGCCACCGTTTAGCAGACAGTGTGGGTCAAAGACAGTTCAGCTACTAGAAAGGGGGACCTAATAAAGGGGGTCCAACCTGCTACTAGCAAGGGGGACCAACCCGCTACTAGCAAGGGGGACCTAATAAAGGGGGTCCAACCCGCTACTAGCAAGGGGGACCTAATAAAGGGGGTCCAACCCGCTACTAGCAAGGGGGATGTAATAAAGGGGGTCCAACCCGCTACTAGCAAGGGGGACCTAATAAAGGGGGTCCAGCCCGCAACTAGCAAAGGGGGACCTAATAAAGGGGGTCCAACCCGCTACTAGCAAGGTGGACCTAATAAAGGGGGTCCAACCCGCTACTAGCAAGGGGGACCTAATAAAGGGGGTCCAACCCGCTACTAGCAAGGGGGACCTAATAAAGGGGGACCAACCCGATACTAGCAAGGGGGACCTAATAAAGGGGGTCCAACCTGCTACTAGCAAGGGGGACCTAATAAAGGGGGTCCAACCCGCTACTAGCAAGGGGGACCTAATAAAGGGGGACCAACCCGATACTAGCAAGGGGGACCTAATAAAGGGGGTCCAACCTGCTATTAGCAAGGGGGACCTAATAAAGGGGGTCCAACCCGCAACTAGCAAAGGGGACCTAATAAAGGGGGTCCAACCCGCTACTAGCAAGGTGGACCTAATAAACGGGGTCCAACCTGCTACTAGCAAGGGGGACCTAATAAAGGGGGTCCAACCTGCTACTAGCAAGTGGGACCTAATAAAGGGGGTCCAACCTGCTACTAGCAAAGGGGACCTAATAAAGGGGGTGCAACCCGCTACTAGCAAGGTGGACCTAATAAAAGGGGTCAAACCCGCTACTAGCAAGGTGGACCTAATAAACGGGGTCCAACCTGCTACTAGCAAGGGGGACCTAATAAAGGGGGTCCAACCTGCTACTAGCAAGTGGGACCTAATAAAGGGGGTCCAACCTGCTACTAGCAAAGGGGACCTAATAAAGGGGGTGCAACCCGCTACTAGCAAGGTGGACCTAATAAAAGGGGTCAAACCCGCTACTAGCAAGGGGGACCTAATAAAGGGGGACCAACCCGATACTAGCTAGGGGGACCTAATAAAGGGGGTCCAACCCGCTACTAGCAAGGGGGACCTAATGAAGGGGGTCCAACCCGCTACTAGCAAGGGGGACCTAATAAAGGGGGTCCAACCCGCTACTAGCAAGGAGGGCCTAATAAAGGGGGTCCAACCCGCTACTAGCAAGAGGGACCTAATAAAGGGGCTGCTGAGTTGCGGTCGGCAGGTCTGATATGTTAGATTATTTTTTTATATATGTGCCCTTTCCCCCCCCCCCCCCCAAGTGGAGTCACCATTGAATCGATCGGTGCATTTAGTGGTTGAACGTTCATTCATTGCAATGGGCAGAATCTTGGCGCTGGTGAAATGAACGCGATTGGCGCCTCAAAGCTCTTCGGCGTATATACAAAAACATCGAGCGTGAGGCGGCGCAGTGTGACGCACAGTGATAGCGATCTATCAACACAATCCCAGACACCGCCGACCGACCGATCGACCGGGGGGAAGCCGGGGAATCCTCCGAAGTGGAGAGAGGCAGGAAAACCTCATGGAGACCAGACGCCGGTCGCTGTCAGATGAAGCCACGCCCACCGGGATGATGTCACACCCGAGTCTGGATTCCTGTGCAGGGATGACGCACACACACCACTCAACTCTGTGACTTTTCTTTAACCCTTTTGTGACCGGAGATTTTCTGACACATCTAATAGATTGAGAAGCGTTGCTGGGCTGCGGAGAAGGTGGCAATAATCCGCCATTTTTCTGGTTGGCAGCAGATCTGAGAACTAGGAGTGCGCACAGCTGCACCCCCCCCCCCCCGACTTCTCTCATGGGAGCTCTCACAAGGTGCAATTGTAATGTCACAGAGGGGATACATCAGAGTCCCCTCTTACATCAGAGCCCCCCCTTACATCAGAGTCCCCACCTTACATCAGAGCCCCCCCTTACATCAGAGCCCCCCCTTACATCAGAGTCCCCACCTTACATCAGAGCCCCCCCTTACATCAGAGCCCCCCCTTACATCAGAGTCCCCACCTTACATCAGAGCCCCCCCTTACATCAGAGTCCCCACCTTACATCAGAGCCCCCCCTTACATCAGAGCCCCCCCTTACATCAGAGTCCCCACCTTACATCAGAGCCCCCCCTTACATCAGAGTCCCCCCTTACATCAGAGTCCCCCCCTTACATCAGAGTCCCCCCTTACATCAGAGTCCCCCCCTTACATCAGAGTCCCCCCTTACATCAGAGTCCCCACCTTACATCAGAGCCCCCCCTTACATCAGAGTCCCCCCCTTACATCAGAGTCCCCACCTTACATCAGAGCCCCCCCTTACATCAGAGTCCCCCCTTACATCAGAGTCCCCCCTTACATCAGAGTCCCCCCCTTACAGCAGAGTCCCCCCTTACATCAGAGTCCCCACCTTACATCAGAGCCCCCCCTTACATCAGAGTCCCCCCTTACATCAGAGTCCCCCCCTTACAGCAGAGTCCCCCCTTACATCAGAGTCCCCACCTTACATCAGAGCCCCCCCTTACATCAGAGTCCCCACCTTACATCAGAGTCCCCCCTTACATCAGAGTCCCCCCTTACATCAGAATCCCCCCCTTACATCAGATTCTCCCTTACATCAGGATCCCCTTTACCTTAGAGCCCCCCTTTACAATAGAGTCCACATAAGAGTCCCCCCTTACATCAGAGTCCCCCCCTTACATCAGAGTCCCCACCTTACATCAGAGCCCCCCCTTACATCAGAGTCCCCACCTTACATCAGAGCCCCCCCTTACATCAGAGTCCCCCCTTACATCAGAGTCCCCCCTTACATCAGAGTCCCCCCCTTACAGCAGAGTCCCCCCTTACATCAGAGTCCCCACCTTACATCAGAGTCCCCACCTTACATCAGAGTCCCCACCTTACATCAGAGTCCCCACCTTACATCAGAGCCCCCCCTTACATCAGAGTCCCCACCTTACATCAGAGCCCCCCTTACATCAGAGTCCCCCCTTACATCAGAGTCCCCCCTTACATCAGAGTCCCCCCCTTACAGCAGAGTCCCCCCTTACATCAGAGTCCCCACCTTACATCAGAGCCCCCCCTTACATCAGAGTCCCCACCTTACATCAGAGTCCCCACTAGAGTGCCCCCTTACATCAGGTGTCCCCAGTAGAGTGCCCCCTTACATCAGGTGTCCCCAGTAGAGTGCCCCCTTACATCAGGTGTCCCCAGTAGAGTGCCCCCTTACATCAGGTGTCCACATTGGAGTCCCCGCCTTACATCAGGTGTCCCCTTCAGAGCACCCCCCCTTACATCAGGTGTCCCCATCAGAGCGCCCCCCTTACATCAGGTGTCCCCGGTAGAGTGTCCCTTACATCAGGCGTCCCCAGTAGAGCACCTCCTTACATCAGGTGTCCCCATCAGAGCGCCCCCTTACATCAGGTGTCCCCAGTAGAGTGCCCCCTTACATCAGGTGTCCCCAGTAGAGTGCCCCCTTACATCAGGTGTCCCCAGTAGAGTGCGCCCTTACATCAGGTGACCCCAGTAGAGCGCCCCCTTACATCAGGTGTCCCCAGTAGAGCGCCCCCTTACATCAGGTGTTCCCAGTAGAGCGCCCCCTTACATCAGGTGTCCCCATCAGAGCGCCCCCTTACATCAGGTGTCCCCATCAGAGTCCCCCCTTACGTCAGGTGTCCCCAGTAGAGCGCCCCCTTACATCAGGTGTCCCCAGTAGAGTGCCCCCTTACATCAGGTGTCCCCAGTAGAGCGCCCCCTTAGATCAGATGTCCCCAGAAGAGCGCCCCCTTACATCAGGTGTCCCCATCAGAGTCCCACCTTACATCAGGTGTCCCCATCAGAGCGCCCCCTTACATCAGCTGTCCCCATCAGAGCGCCCCCTTACATCAAAGTGCCCCTGTAGCGTCACATATGGCGACCCATCACATTTGGCTACCCACTGGACTGCGCATGCGCGACGCTGCCATATGCGTTCCAACACTGTGACGATCTGCGCTTGCGCATAATTTTGTGGCCACACCACTGAGTACAGGTTCAAGCCCCACCATCCAAGTGGAAATAGAGCTAGAGTATAATTATGCTGAGCGAAGCGAGCCCGTGAGGGGCCCTGTGGCAAAGTGGTCTTACAACAGTGTTGGAACGCATATGGCGGTGTCGCCCATGCGCACTTCAGCAGGTAGCAAAATGTGATGGGCAGCCGAATGTGACGTGACACCCCCCTTACATCAGGTGCCTCCATCAGAGCGCCCACCTTACATCAGATGCCCCCATCGGAGCGCCCCCCTTACATCAGGTGCCTCCATCAGAGCCCCCCCTTACATCAGGTGCCACCGTTTAGCAGACAGTGTGGGTCAAAGACAGTTCAGCTACTAGAAAGGGGGACCTAATAAAGGGGGTCCAACCTGCTACTAGCAAGGGGGACCAACCCGCTACTAGCAAGGGGGACCTAATAAAGGGGGTCCAACCCGCTACTAGCAAGGGGGACCTAATAAAGGGGGTCCAACCCGCTACTAGCAAGGGGGATGTAATAAAGGGGGTCCAACCCGCTACTAGCAAGGGGGACCTAATAAAGGGGGTCCAGCCCGCAACTAGCAAAGGGGGACCTAATAAAGGGGGTCCAACCCGCTACTAGCAAGGTGGACCTAATAAAGGGGGTCCAACCCGCTACTAGCAAGGGGGACCTAATAAAGGGGGTCCAACCCGCTACTAGCAAGGGGGACCTAATAAAGGGGGACCAACCCGATACTAGCAAGGGGGACCTAATAAAGGGGGTCCAACCTGCTACTAGCAAGGGGGACCTAATAAAGGGGGTCCAACCCGCTACTAGCAAGGGGGACCTAATAAAGGGGGACCAACCCGATACTAGCAAGGGGGACCTAATAAAGGGGGTCCAACCTGCTATTAGCAAGGGGGACCTAATAAAGGGGGTCCAACCCGCAACTAGCAAAGGGGACCTAATAAAGGGGGTCCAACCCGCTACTAGCAAGGTGGACCTAATAAACGGGGTCCAACCTGCTACTAGCAAGGGGGACCTAATAAAGGGGGTCCAACCTGCTACTAGCAAGTGGGACCTAATAAAGGGGGTCCAACCTGCTACTAGCAAAGGGGACCTAATAAAGGGGGTGCAACCCGCTACTAGCAAGGTGGACCTAATAAAAGGGGTCAAACCCGCTACTAGCAAGGGGGACCTAATAAAGGGGGACCAACCCGATACTAGCTAGGGGGACCTAATAAAGGGGGTCCAACCCGCTACTAGCAAGGGGGACCTAATGAAGGGGGTCCAACCCGCTACTAGCAAGGGGGACCTAATAAAGGGGGTCCAACCCGCTACTAGCAAGGAGGGCCTAATAAAGGGGGTCCAACCCGCTACTAGCAAGAGGGACCTAATAAAGGGGCTGCTGAGTTGCGGTCGGCAGGTCTGATATGTTAGATTATTTTTTTATATATGTGCCCTTTCCCCCCCCCCCCCCCAAGTGGAGTCACCATTGAATCGATCGGTGCATTTAGTGGTTGAACGTTCATTCATTGCAATGGGCAGAATCTTGGCGCTGGTGAAATGAACGCGATTGGCGCCTCAAAGCTCTTCGGCGTATATACAAAAACATCGAGCGTGAGGCGGCGCAGTGTGACGCACAGTGATAGCGATCTATCAACACAATCCCAGACACCGCCGACCGACCGATCGACCGGGGGGAAGCCGGGGAATCCTCCGAAGTGGAGAGAGGCAGGAAAACCTCATGGAGACCAGACGCCGGTCGCTGTCAGATGAAGCCACGCCCACCGGGATGATGTCACACCCGAGTCTGGATTCCTGTGCAGGGATGACGCACACACACCACTCAACTCTGTGACTTTTCTTTAACCCTTTTGTGACCGGAGATTTTCTGACACATCTAATAGATTGAGAAGCGTTGCTGGGCTGCGGAGAAGGTGGCAATAATCCGCCATTTTTCTGGTTGGCAGCAGATCTGAGAACTAGGAGTGCGCACAGCTGCACCCCCCCCCCCCCCCGACTTCTCTCATGGGAGCTCTCACAAGGTGCAATTGTAATGTCACAGAGGGGATACATCAGAGTCCCCTCTTACATCAGAGCCCCCCCTTACATCAGAGTCCCCACCTTACATCAGAGCCCCCCCTTACATCAGAGCCCCCCCTTACATCAGAGCCCCCCCTTACATCAGAGTCCCCACCTTACATCAGAGCCCCCCCTTACATCAGAGCCCCCCCTTACATCAGAGTCCCCACCTTACATCAGAGCCCCCCCTTACATCAGAGTCCCCACCTTACATCAGAGCCCCCCCTTACATCAGAGCCCCCCCTTACATCAGAGTCCCCACCTTACATCAGAGCCCCCCCTTACATCAGAGTCCCCCCTTACATCAGAGTCCCCCCCTTACATCAGAGTCCCCCCTTACATCAGAGTCCCCCCCTTACATCAGAGTCCCCACCTTACATCAGAGCCCCCCCTTACATCAGAGTCCCCCCCTTACATCAGAGTCCCCACCTTACATCAGAGCCCCCCCTTACATCAGAGTCCCCCCTTACATCAGAGTCCCCCCTTACATCAGAGTCCCCCCCTTACAGCAGAGTCCCCACCTTACATCAGAGCCCCCCCTTACATCAGAGTCCCCCCTTACATCAGAGTCCCCCCCCTTACAGCAGAGTCCCCCCTTACATCAGAGTCCCCACCTTACATCAGGCCCCCCCTTACATCAGAGTCCCCACCTTACATCAGAGTCCCCCCTTACATCAGAGTCCCCCCTTACATCAGAATCCCCCCCTTACATCAGATTCTCCCTTACATCAGGATCCCCTTTACCTTAGAGCCCCCCTTTACAATAGAGTCCACATAAGAGTCCCCCCTTACATCAGAGTCCCCCCTTACATCAGAGTCCCCACCTTACATCAGAGCCCCCCCTTACATCAGAGTCCCCACCTTACATCAGAGCCCCCCCTTACATCAGAGTCCCCACCTTACATCAGAGCCCCCCCTTACATCAGAGTCCCCCCTTACATCAGAGTCCCCCCTTACATCAGAGTCCCCCCCTTACAGCAGAGTCCCCCCTTACATCAGAGTCCCCACCTTACATCAGAGTCCCCACCTTACATCAGAGTCCCCACCTTACATCAGAGCCCCCCCTTACATCAGAGTCCCCACCTTACATCAGAGCCCCCCCTTACATCAGAGTCCCCCCTTACATCAGAGTCCCCCCTTACATCAGAGTCCCCCCCTTACAGCAGAGTCCCCCCTTACATCAGAGTCCCCACCTTACATCAGAGCCCCCCCTTACATCAGAGTCCCCACCTTACATCAGAGTCCCCACCTTACATCAGAGTCCCCACCTTACATCAGAGCCCCCCCTTACATCAGAGTCCCCCCTTACATCAGAGTCCCCCCTTACATCAGAGTCCCCCCCTTACATCAGATTCTCCCTTACATCAGGATCCCCTTTACCTTAGAGCCCCCTTTACAATAGAGTCCACATAAGAGTCCCCCCTTACTTCAGATTTACCTCCCCTAACATCAGAGTCTCCATCAGATTCCACCCCCTTTACATCAGAGTTCACTTCACAGAACCCCCCCCCCCCCCCCCCAGATCACAGTCCTCATCAGAGTCCCCCTTTACATCAGAGTTTCCCTTAAATGTGAGTCTCCCCTTATATCAGAGCCCTCATTGGAGTCACTCTCCCCCTCTCTCCCCCCCCTCTATCTCTTCTCTCTCCATCTCCCCCTCTCTCTCCCCCCTCTATCTCTTCTCTCTCCTCTTCCCCTCCCCTTGGTTCTCCCCCCTCTATCTCTTCTCTCTCCCTCTCTCTCCCCCCTCTATCTCTTCTCTCTCCATCTCCCTCTCTCTCCCCCCTCTATCTCTTCTCTCTCCATCTTCCCCTCTCCCTCTCTCTCCCCCCTCTATCTCTTCTCTCTCCTCTTCCCCTCCCCTTGGTTCTCCCCCCTCTATCTCTTCTCTCTCCATCTTCCCCTCTCCCTCTCTCTCCCCCCTCTATCTCTTCTCTCTCCATCTTCCCCTCCCCTTGGTTCTCCCCTCCTCTCCCCTCCTCTCTCCTCCTCAGGACCCGGAAGTAAACCCAACCCAGCAGGAAGTAGTCTCCTCTCCTCTCCCCTCCTCTCCTCTCCTCTCCTCTCCTCTCCTCTCTGTCTGTCTGGCTCCCCCACCCCCCTCTCCAGTCCTCTTCCTCCCCTGTGATCGGTGGTCGGGGGGTGTCCGGGGACAGTCGGTGTTGTAGATCCCGGGCGGAGCGGACAGTGCGGGGTGAGTGACGGGGGGGATCACATGTCCGCACTGACATGTAAACATTACAGCAGTACCGGGGCCCCCGGGGGCCACACAGCCCGATCACATGACCGATCACACCACACACTCTGCGATCTCATCTCCTGTCCCAGGATCTCCTCTCCGATCCGCCAATACCAGACCTGAGACATGTATCCTTATCTCCAGAGACATGTACCCCCCCCCCCCCCCCCCCAGAATATGTATCCTTCCCCTCCCCCCCGAGAAATATATCCCCCCCAATATGTATCATTATCCCCCAATATGTGTCCCCCCCGAATATGTATCATTATCCCCCAATATGTACCCCCCCCCCGAGAAATATATCCCCCCTCCCCCCCCCCAATATGTATCATTATCTCCAGGGAATATATCCCCCCCCCATATGTATCATTATCCCGGGAGGAAGTCACACAATGATACAATGTATCCTCACCTCCTCCAATCTCCGGATTAATCCCTCCAGGACTGTTTTTTTTTTAAATTTTTGCACAAATAATCTGCGTTTTTTGTTACAAATTACTCCGAACCCCCCATGCTGACGGTCACTGCTATGATTGCTCTGACGGGCACTGATATGGTTGCACTGACAGTCCTTGATATAGTTGCTCTGACGGGCACTGACATGATTGCACTGACGGGCACTGACATGATTGCACTGACGGGCACTGACATGATTGCTCTGACGGGCACTGACATGATTGCACTGACGGGCACTGACATGATTGCTCTGACGGGCACTGACATGATTGCTCTGACGGGCACTGACATGATTGCACTGACGGGCACTGACATGATTGCACTGACGGGCACTGACATGATTGCTCTGACGGGCACTGACATGATTGCTCTGACGGGCACTGACATGATTGCACTGATGGGCACTGATATGATTGCTCTGATGGGCACTGATATGATTGCACTGATATGATTGCACTGATGGGCACTGATATGGTTGCACTGACGGGCACTGATATGGTTGCACTGACGGGCACTGATATGGTTGCTCTGATGGGCACTGATATGATTGCTCTGACGGGCACTGACATGATTGCACTGACGGGCACTGACATGATTGCACTGACGGGCACTGACATGATTGCTCTGACGGGCACTGACATGATTGCTCTGACGGGCACTGACATGATTGCTCTGACGGGCACTGACATGATTGCTCTGACGGGCACTGACGGCACTGATATGATTGCTCTGAGGGGCACTGATATGATTGCACTGACGGGCACTGATATGATTGCACTGACGGGCACTGATATGATTGCACTGACGGGCACTGATATGATTGCTCTGACGGGCACTGACATGATTGCACTGACAGGCACTGATATGGTTGCACTGACGGGCACTGATAAGGTTGCTCTGATGGGCACTGATATGATTGCTCTGATGGGCACTGACATGATTGCACTGACGGGCACTGACATGATTGCTCTGACGGGCACTGACATGATTGCACTGACGGGCACTGACATGATTGCTCTGACGGGCACTGATATGATTGCTCTGACGGGCACTGATATGATTGCACTGACGGGCCTTGATATAGTTGCACTGATGGGCACTGATATGATTGCTCTGATGGGCACTGATATGATTGCACTGATGGGCACTGATATGATTGCACTGATGGGCACTGATATGATTGCACTGATGGGCACTGATATGGTTGTACTGACGGGCACTGATATGATTGCACTGACGGGCACTGATATGGTTGCACTGACGGGCACTGATATGGTTGCTCTGATGGGCATTGATATGATTGCTCTGACGGGCACTGACATGATTGCTCTGACGGGCACTGACATGATTGCTCTGACGGGCACTGACATGATTGCTCTGACGGGCACTGACATGATTGCTCTGACGGGCACTGACATGATTGCTCTGACGGGCACTGACGGGCACTGATATGATTGCTCTGAGGGGCACTGATATGATTGCTCTGAGGGGCACTGATATGATTGCACTGACGGGCACTGATATAATTGCACTGACGGGCACTGATATGATTGCACTGACGGGCACTGATATGATTGCTCTGATGGGCACTGACATGATTGCACTGACAGGCACTGATATGGTTGCACTGACGGGCAGTGATATGGTTGCACTGACGGGCAGTGATATGGTTGCTCTGACGGGCAGTGATATGGTTGCTCTGACGGGCAGTGATATGGTTGCACTGACGGGCAGTGATATGATTGCTCTGACGGGCAGTGATATGATTGCACTGACGGACACTGATATGATTGCACTGACGGACACTGATATGGTTGCACTGACGGGCAGTGATATGATTGCTCTGACGGGCACTGATATGGTTGCACTGACGGGCAGTGATATGGTTGCACTGACGGGCAGTGATATGGTTGCTCTGACGGGCAGTGATATGGTTGCACTGACGGGCAGTGATATGATTGCTCTGACGGGCAGTGATATGATTGCTCTGACGGGCAGTGATATGATTGCACTGACGGACACTGATATGATTGCACTGACGGACACTGATATGGTTGCACTGACGGGCAGTGATATGATTGCTCTGACGGGCACTGATATGGTTGCACTGACGGGCAGTGATATGGTTGCACTGACGGGCAGTGATATGGTTGCACTGACGGGCAGTGATATGGTTGCTCTGACGGGCAGTGATATGGTTGCTCTGACGGGCAGTGATATGGTTGCTCTGACGGGCAGTGATATGGTTGCTCTGACGGGCGCTGATATGGTTGCACTGACGGGCAGTGATATGGTTGCACTGACGGGCAGTGATATGATTGCTCTGACGGGCACTGATATGGTTGCACTGACGGGCACTGATATGGTTGCACTGACGGGCAGTGATATGGTTGCACTGACGGGCAGTGATATGATTGCTCTGACGGGCACTGATATGATTGCTCTGACGGGCACTGATATGATTGCTCTGACGGGCACTGATATGATTGCTCTGACGGGCACTGATATGGTTGCTCTGACGGGCACTGATATGATTGCTCTGACGGGCACTGATATGATTGCACTGACGGGCACTGATATGATTGCACTGACGGGCACTGACATGATTGCTCTGACGGGCACTGACATGATTGCTCTGACGGGCACTGACATGATTGCTCTGACGGGCACTGACATGATTGTACTGACGGGCACTGATATGATTGCACTGACGGGCACTGATATGGTTGCACTGACGGGCACTGATATGATTGCACTGACGGGCACTGATATGGTTGCACTGACGGGCAGTGATATGGTTGCACTGACGGGCACTGATATGGTTGCACTGACGGGCAGTGATATGATTGCTCTGACGGGCACTGATATGGTTGCTCTGACGGGCACTGATATGATTGCACTGACGGGCACTGATATGATTGCACTGACGGGCACTGACATGATTGCTCTGACGGGCACTGACATGATTGCTCTGACGGGCGCTGACATGATTGCTCTGACGGGCGCTGACATGATTGCTCTGACGGGCGCTGACATGATTGCACTGACGGGCGCTGATATGATTGCTCTGACGGGCACTGATATGATTGCTCTGACGGGCACTGATATGATTGCTCTGACGGGCACTGATATGATTGCTCTGACGGGCACTGATATGATTGCACTGACGGGCAGTGATATGGTTGCACTGACGGGCAGTGATATGGTTGCACTGACGGGCAGTGATATGGTTGCACTGACGGGCAGTGATATGGTTGCACTGACGGGCAGTGATATGGTTGCACTGACGGGCAGTGATATGGTTGCTCTGACGGGCAGTGATATGGTTGCACTGACGGGCAGTGATATGGTTGCACTGACGGGCAGTGATATGATTGCTCTGACGGGCAGTGATATGATTGCTCTGACGGGCACTGATATGGTTGCTCTGACGGGCACTGATATGGTTGCTCTGACGGGCACTGATATGGTTGCTCTGACGGGCACTGATATGGTTGCTCTGACGGGCACTGATATGGTTGGTCTGACGGGCACTGATATGGTTGCTCTGACGGGCACTGATATGGTTGCTCTGACGGGCACTGATATGGTTGCACTGACGGGCACTGATATGGTTGCACTGACGGGCAGTGATATGATTGCTCTGACGGGCACTGATATGGTTGCTCTGACGGGCACTGATATGATTGCACCGACGGGCACTGACATGATTGCTCTGACGGGCACTGACATGATTGCTCTGACGGGCACTGACATGATTGCTCTGACGGGCGCTGACATGATTGCTCTGACGGGCGCTGACATGATTGCTCTGACGGGCGCTGACATGATTGCACTGACGGGCACTGACATGATTGCTCTGACGGGCACTGATATGATTGCTCTGACGGGCACTGATATGATTGCTCTGACGGGCACTGATATGATTGCACTGACGGGCAGTGATATGGTTGCACTGACGGGCAGTGATATGGTTGCACTGACGGGCAGTGATATGGTTGCACTGACGGGCAGTGATATGGTTGCACTGACGGGCAGTGATATGGTTGCACTGACGGGCAGTGATATGGTTGCACTGACGGGCAGTGATATGGTTGCACTGACGGGCAGTGATATGGTTGCTCTGACGGGCAGTGATATGGTTGCACTGACGGGCAGTGATATGGTTGCACTGACGGGCAGTGATATGATTGCTCTGACGGGCAGTGATATGGTTGCTCTGACGGGCAGTGATATGGTTGCTCTGATGGGCAGTGATATGGTTGCTCTGAAGGGCAGTGATATGGTTGCTCTGACGGGCACTGATATGGTTGCTCTGACGGGCACTGATATGGTTGCTCTGACGTGCACTGATATGGTTGGTCTGACGGGCACTGATATGGTTGGTCTGACGGGCACTGATATGGTTGCACTGACGGACACTGATATGGTTGCACTGACGGGCACTGATATGGTTGCACTGACGGGCACTGATATGATTGCTCTGACGGGCACTGATATGGTTGGTCTGACGGGCACTGATATGATTGTACTGACGGGCACTGATATGGTTGCACTGACGGGCACTGATATGGTTGCACTGACGGGCACTGATATGGTTGCACTGACGGGCACTGATATGGTTGCACTGACGGGCACTGATATGATTGCTCTGACGGGCACTGATATGATTGCTCTGACGGGCACTGATATGGTTGCACTGACGGGCACTGATATGGTTGCACTGACGGGCACTGATATGATTGCTCTGACGGGCACTGATATGATTGCTCTGACGGGCACTGATATGATTGTACTGACGGGCACTGATATGATTGTACTGACGGGCACTGATATGGTTGCACTGACGGGCACTGATATGGTTGCACTGACGGGCACTGATATGGTTGCACTGACGGGCACTGATATGGTTGCACTGACGGGCACTGATATGGTTGCACTGACGGGCACTGATATGGTTGCACTGACGGGCACTGATATGGTTGCACTGACGGGCACTGATATGGTTGCACTGACGGGCACTGATATGATTGCTCTGACAGGCACTGATATGATTGCACTGATGGCCACTAATGTGCTCTGACGGAACTAATGGGGCTGCAATGACGGGCACTGTTGAGTCTGCAGTAATGGAGCGGCACTGACCAGGCTGCAATGATGGACACCGATAGGTGACACTGATGAGCACTGATTATTATCAGTGTAGATGTCCATTTTACACCGGCCTTTTTTCGGCTCTCCTCTCCTCATGCTGTCAGTGTGAGGAAAGGAATGCCGATACCCACAAATGTGTTTACATCGTGATCAGCTGTGATCAGTGATAATACTATACACTGTCACTGTACTAATGGCACTGGCTGGGAAGGGGTTAACATCTCGGGGCGATCAAAGGGTTAAATGTGTGCATAACTATGTGTAATGTGTGCTTTGCAGGGATGAGAAACAGAAAGATGGTTTCCCCTGTACAGAGCTCTGTGTTGTTTGTCAACACAGAGCTTTGGGCTGTGATTGGACACTCAGCCAATCAGCAAGTCCGGGCCATGAGTCATTGGCTGAGACCTGCTGACAGACTCCCGCTGTGTACAATCATAGCGGATGTAGGCAGAGCGATGTACCAGTACAGGCCGCCTGTCCACAGTGCATTGCAGACATAATACAGGAGATGATCAGAGACTGCAGACATAATACAGGAGATGATCAGAGACTGCAGACATAGTACAGGAGATGATCAGAGACTGCAGACATAATACAGGAGATGATCAGAGACTGCAGACATAGTACAGGAGATGATCAGAGACTGCAGACATAATACAGGAGATGATCAGAGACTGCAGACATAGTACAGGAGATGATCAGAGACTGCGGACATAGTACAGGAGATGATCAGAGACTGCAGACATAATACAGGAGATGATCAGAGACTGCGGACATAGTACAGGAGATGATCAGAGACTGCAGACATAATACAGGAGATGATCAGAGACTGCAGACATAATACAGGAGATGATCAGAGACTGCAGACATAGTACAGGAGATGATCAGAGACTGCAGACATAATACAGGAGATGATCAGAGACTGCAGACATAGTACAGGAGATGATCAGAGACTGCAGACATAATACAGGAGATGATCAGAGACTGCAGACATAATACAGGAGATGATCAGAGACTGCAGACATAGTACAGGAGATGATCAGAGACTGCGGACATAGTACAGGAGATGATCAGAGACTGCAGACATAATACAGGAGATGATCAGAGACTGCGGACATAGTACAGGAGATGATCAGAGACTGCAGACATAATACAGGAGATGATCAGAGACTGCAGACATAGTACAGGAGATGATCAGAGACTGCAGACATAATACAGGAGATGATCAGAGACTGCAGACATAATACAGGAGATGATCAGAGACTGCAGACATAGTACAGGAGATGATCAGAGACTGCAGACATGATACAGGAGATGATCAGAGACTGCAGACATAATACAGGAGATGATCAGAGACTGCAGACATAATACAGGAGATGATCAGAGACTGCAGACATAGTACAGGAGATGGTCAGAGACTGCAGACATAATACAGCACTTCATTACTTCCTCCTGACCCCTGCACTGTATATATATATATATTATAGTCCTGCCAACTCTGAATTATTTCTCGACAATAAAAGTGTATCTATCACGAACAACCAATCAGAATTCAGCAGTCAGTTGCTATGGGTCTCTGTACGATTATTTCCCTGTATACTGTCCGCCATATCTGGTATTATAATAATAGAATTGATACATAATAACAGGAAGAACATAGATGAGATCTTTGGGGATCAGCACTAAGCCTGTGTTTTCTCCCCGCAGCCTGAAGATGGCGTCAGACCTGGGCAGTAGCCTGACCTCCATTGATTGGCTCCCGCAGCTGACCATCCAGGCCGCCATGAAGGGGTCCCAGCAAGGCACCGGGGGGCGGAAAGGACCCGGGTCCCCCACCGACTCCAACGCCATGCTGACCAAGGAGGAAGCAGCTGCCCACCGCGATGGGAAACCGCCTTATAGTTACGCCAATCTTATCCAGTACGCCATAAACTCCGCCCCCGCCAGGCGAATGACCCTCAGCGAGATCTACCGCTGGATCTGTGACAACTTCCCGTATTACCGCAACGCCGGGGTGGGATGGAAGGTAAGGCCGATGTGACGCTATCTCTATAATGTATGAAATCTACACCACCGAAAGGGAAATCGGTCAGCAGAGAAATGAGGCGGACCGCCACCGCCGCCACCACCACCGCCGCCTTCTGAAAATGCCGGTTTCCTGGTTGTCATGTGGATCCGTGTGCTTCACTTCTTGGAGTCATCGACCTCTGACTTTTCTCTGACTTTTCTCTGACTTTTCTCTGACTTTTTCCACGTCCCTGACTTCAATGAACAGTCAGCGTAGCAGGCAGGCAACTGTCATTTACAAGGCAGGCAACTGTCATTGACAAGGCAGGCAGCTGTCATTTACAAGGCAGGCAACTGTCATTGACAAGGCAGGCAACTGTCATTGACAAGGCAGGCAACTGTCATTGACAAGGCAGGCAACTGTCATTGACAAGGCAGGCAACTGTCATTGACAAGGCAGGCAACTGTCATTGACAAGGCAGGCAACTGTCATTGACAATGCAGGCAGCTGTCATTTACAAGGAAGGCAGCTGTCATTGACAAGGCAGGCAACTGTCATTGACAAGGCAGGCAGCTGTCATTGACAAGGCAGGCAGCTGTCATTGACAAGGCAGGCAACTGTCATTGACAAGGCAGGCAACTGTCATTGACAAGGCAGGCAACTGTCATTGACAAGGCAGGCAACTGTCATTGACAAGGCAGGCAACTGTCATTGACAAGGCAGGCAACTGTCATTGACAAGGCAGGCAACTGTCATTGACAAGGCAGGCAACTGTCATTGACAATGCAGGCAGCTGTCATTTACAAGGAAGGCAGCTGTCATTGACAAGGCAGGAAGCTGTCATTGACAAGGCAGGAAGCTGTCATTGACAAGGCAGGAAGCTGTCATTGACAAGGCAGGCAACTGTCATTGACAAGGCAGGCAACTGTCATTGACAAGGCAGGCAACTGTCATTGACAAGGCAGGCAACTGTCATTGACAAGGCAGGCAACTGTCATTGACAAGGCAGGCAGCTGTCATTTACAAGGAAGGCAGCTGTCATTGACAAGGCAGGCAGTCGTGCGATGCTGTACACAAATAAAATTGACGTCCCCCCCCCCCCCCCCCACAAATAGAGCTTTCTTTTGGTGGTATTTGATCAGCTCTGCGGTTTTTAGTTTTTACTGTATAAACAAAAAAAGAGCGACAATTTTGAAAAAAACACAATATTTTGTACTTTTTGCTATAATAAATATCCCCATATTTTTTTTTTTAAGAAAAAACTAATTTCTTCCTCAGTTTAAGCTGATACGTATTTTTCTACATATTTTTGGTAATAAAAATCCCAATAAGCGTATATTGATTGGTTTGTGCAAAAGTTATAGCGTCTACAAAATAAGGGGATAGATTTATAGCATTTTTATTATTATTACTAGTAATGGCGGCGATCTGCGATTTTTATCGGGACTGCGACATTGCGGCGGACACATCGGACTCTTTTGACACTATTTTGGGACCATTGTCATTTATACAGCGATCAGTGCTATAAAAATGCACTGATTACCGTAAAAATGTCACTGGCAGGGAAGGGGTTAACACTAGGGGGGCGATCAAGGGGGTTAAATGTGTTCCCTGGGTGTGTTCTAACTGAAGGGGGGAGGGGACTGTGTAGGGGAGATGACAGATCGCTTTTCATACTTTGTACACAGGATCTGTCTCTTCTCCCCTCAGAGAACCGGGATCTGTGTGTTTACGCACACAGATCCCGGTTCTTGGTGTGTCAGGAGCGATCGCTGGAGCCCGGCGGTCATTGCGCCCGCCACGCACACGCACTCGCATCGGCTCCGGGGGCGAGCAGCGGGCACAGGCGCGCGTCCCTAGTGGCCACAGGGCGAAGCTACGTAACATAACGTCGTGCCATTGCGGCGGCTGGTCGGCAAATGGTTAAACTAGTAATGGCGGTGATCAGCGACTTATAGCGGGACTGAGACATTGCGGCGGGCAAATCCGACACCTAACTGACACTTTTTTGGGGACCAGCGACACTAATACAGTGATCAGTGCTAAAAAAAATATGCACTGTCACTGTACTAATTATGCCGGCAGGGAAGGGGTTAACATCAGAGGCGATCAAAGGGTTAAATGTGTCCCTAGGGGGTGCTTTCTAATTGTGTGTGGGGGAGGTGCTTGTACTGTAAGAAGACAGAGATCCGTGTTCCTGCTTAGCAGAAACAAAAGATCTCTGTCTTCTCCTGTCACAGAACGGCGATCCGCCTTGTTTACATAGACCGCCGTTCTGTCTGCCTCGGGAACGATCGGCGGGTCCCGGTGAACATCGAGTCTGCCGGACCCCGCTGATTGGCTCCTGCTGTGTCCAGTCACAGCGGGAGCGGGTCGTGTGCGCGCCCCCTAGACCCAGAAGAGGAAATCATGCGCAGGTACGTGATTTCACGCTTATGGGCCGCCCTGCCGCAGTACGTGGGGCGCTTCCTTAAACGGTTAACCACCTTCTGACTGGCCGTTGTAGCAAAATGGGAAGTAGGGGGCGCCGTTTATAAACGTCCCTGCGTTCGATTTTGGGCACGTGATGCCCGTCACTCTGCTGTCATTTGTACATTGTACAGCGCTCAGCATAAGTTAGCACACCCCTTTAGGAAAAGTTTGACAAGCGGAGTCTTCTAGAACATTTGTTTAGCTCTTTACATGAAAGTAAAGTGAATAATATAACTCACCGTGAGGGAAAAAGTATTCGATCGGCTGCTGATTTTGTAGGTTTGCCCCACTGACAAAAGAAACGATCGGTCTGTAATTTTATTGGTCGGTTTATTTTAACAGTGAGGGACAGAATAACAACAAAAGTATCCAGAAAAACGCATTTCAAAAAAGTTATAAATTGATTTGCATTTTAATGAGTTAAATAAGTATTTGATCCCCGATCAATCAGCAAGATTTCTGGCTCCCAGGTGTCTTCTATACAGGTAACGAGCTGAGATTAGGAGCACTCCCTTTAAGAAAGTGCTCCTAATCTCAGCTTGTTACCTGTATAAAAGACACCTGTCCACAGAATCAATCAGATTCCAATTTCTCCACCATGACCAAGACCAAAGATCTGTCCAAGGATGACTTAGTAGTTGGTGGAGAAACCCTTGTTGGCGATCACAGAGGTCAGACGTTTCTTGTAGTTGGCCTCCAGGTTTGCACACATCTCAGGAGGGATTTTGTCCTCTTTGCAGATCCTCTCCAAGTCATTAAGGTTTCCAGGCTGACGTTTGGTAACTTGAACCTTCAGCTCCCTCCACATATTTTCTATGGGATGAAGGTCTGGAGACTGGCTGGGTCACTCCAGGACCTTAATGTGCTTCTTCTTGAGCCCCTCCTTTGTTGCCCTGGCCGTGTGTTTTGGGTCATTGTCATGGTGGAAGACCCATCCACCACCCATCTTCAATGCCCTGGCTGAGGGAAGGAGGTTCTCACCCAAGATATGATGGTACATGGCCCCGTCCATTGTCCCTTTGATGCAGTGAAGTTGCCCCCTTAGCAGAAAAACTTGCCAAAAACATAATGTTTCCACCTCCATGTATGACGGTTTGGGATGGTTTTCCTGGGGTCATAGGACCTCCTTGTATGACCGTGGGGGATGGTGTTCTTGGGGTCATAGGACCTCCTTGTATGACCGTGGGGGATGGTGTTCTTGGGGTCATAGGTCCTCCATGTATGACGGTTTGGGATGGTTTTCCTGGGGTCATAGGACCTCCATGTATGATGGTGGGGGATGGTGTTCTTGGGGTCATAGGACCTCCATGTATGATGGTGGGGGATGGTGTTCTTGGGGTCATAGGACCTCCATGTATGACGGTGGGGGATGGTGTTCTTGGGGTCATAGGACCTCCATGTATGATGGTGGGGGATGGTGTTCTTGGGGTCATAGGACCTCCATGTATGACGGTGGGGGATGGTGTTCTTGGGGTCATAGGACCTCCATGTATGACGGTGGGGGATGGTGTTCTTGGGGTCATAGGACCTCCATGTATGACGGTGGGGGATGGTGTTCTTGGTGTCATAGGACCTCCATGTATGACGGTGGGGGTGGTGTTCTTGGGGTCATAGGACCTCCATGTATGATGGTGGGGGATGGTGTTCTTGGGGTCATAGGACCTCCATGTATGATGGTGGGGGATGGTGTTCTTGGGGTCATAGGTCCTCCATGTATGACGGTGGGGGTGGTGTTCTTGGGGTCATAGGACCTCCATGTATGATGGTGGGGGATGGTGTTCTTGGGGTCATAGGACCTCCTTGTATGACCGTGGGGGATGGTGTTCTTGGGGTCATAGGACCTCCTTGTATGACCGTGGGGGATGGTGTTCTTGGGGTCATAGGTCCTCCATGTATGACGGTTTGGGATGGTTTTCCTGGGGTCATAGGACCTCCTTGTATGACCGTGGGGGATGGTGTTCTTGGGGTCATAGGACCTCCATGTATGATGGTGGGGGATGGTGTTCTTGGGGTCATAGGTCCTCCATGTATGACGGTGGGGGATGGTGTTCTTGGGGTCATAGGTCCTCCATGTATGACGGTGGGGGATGGTGTTCTTGGGGTCATAGGTCCTCCATGTATGACGGTGGGGGATGGTGTTCTTGGGGTCATAGGACCTCCATGTATGACGGTGGGGGATGGTGTTCTTGGGGTCATAGGACCTCCATGTATGACGGTGGGGGATGGTGTTCTTGGTGTCATAGGACCTCCATGTATGACGGTGGGGGATGGTGTTCTTGGGGTCATAGGACCTCCATGTATGATGGTGGGGGATGGTGTTCTTGGTGTCATAGGACCTCCATGTATGACGGTGGGGGATGGTGTTCTTGGGGTCATAGGACCTCCATGTATGATGGTGGGGGATGGTGTTCTTGGGGTCATAGGTCCTCCATGTATGATGGTGGGGGATGGTGTTCTTGGGGTCATAGGACCTCCATGTATGATGGTGGGGGATGGTGTTCTTGGGGTCATAGGACCTCCATGTATGACGGTGGGGGATGGTGTTCTTGGGGTCATAGCACCTCCATGTATGACGGTGGGGGATGGTGTTCTTGGGGTCATAGGACCTCCATGTATGATGGTGGGGGATGGTGTTCTTGGGGTCATGGGACCTCCATGTATGACGGTAGGGGATGGTGTTTTTGGGGTCATAGGACCTCCATGTATGACGGTGGGGGATGGTGTTCTTGGGGTCATAGGACCTCCATGTATGATGGTGGGGGATGGTGTTCTTGGGGTCATAGGACCTCCATGTATGACGGTGGGGGATGGTGTTCTTGGGGTCATAGGACCTCCATGTATGACGGTGGGGGATGGTGTTCTTGGGGTCATAGGACCTCCATGTATGACGGTGGGGGATGGTGTTCTTGGTGTCATAGGACCTCCATGTATGACGGTGGGGGTGGTGTTCTTGGGGTCATAGGACCTCCATGTATGACGGTGGGGGTGGTGTTCTTGGGGTCATAGGACCTCCATGTATGATGGTGGGGGATGGTGTTCTTGGTGTCATAGGACCTCCATGTATGACGGTGGGGGTGGTGTTCTTGGGGTCATAGGACCTCCATGTATGATGGTGGGGGATGGTGTTCTTGGTGTCATAGGACCTCCATGTATGACGGTGGGGGTGGTGTTCTTGGGGTCATAGGACCTCCATGTATGATGGTGGGGGATGGTGTTCTTGGGGTCATAGGACCTCCATGTATGATGGTGGGGGATGGTGTTCTTGGGGTCATAGGACCTCCATGTATGACGGTGGGGGTGGTGTTCTTGTGGTCATAGGACCTTCATGTATGACCGTGGGGGGTGGTGTTCTTGGGGTCATAGGACCTCCATGTATGACGGTGGGGGATGGTGTTCTTGGGGTCATAAGTCCTCCATGTATGACGGTGGGGGATGGTGTTCTTGGGGTCATAGGACCTCCATGTATGACGGTGGGGGATGGTGTTCTTGGGGTCATAGGTCCTCCATGTATGACGGTGGGGGATGGTGTTCTTGGGGTCATAGGTCCTCCATGTATGACGGTGGGGGATGGTGTTCTTGGGGTCATAGGACCTCCATGTATGACGGTGGGGGATGGTGTTCTTGTGGTCATAGGACCTCCATGTATGATGGTGGGGGATGGTGTTCTTGTGGTCATAGGACCTCCATGTATGACGGTGGGGGATGGTGTTCTTGGGGTCATAAGTCCTCCATGTATGACGGTGGGGGATGGTGTTCTTGGGGTCATAGGACCTCCATGTATGACGGTGGGGGATGGTGTTCTTGGGGTCATAGGTCCTCCATGTATGACGGTGGGGGATGGTGTTCTTGGGGTCATAGGTCCTCCATGTATGACGGTGGGGGATGGTGTTCTTGGGGTCATAGGACCTCCATGTATGACGGTGGGGGATGGTGTTCTTGGGGTCATAGGACCTCCATGTATGACGGTGGGGGATGGTGTTCTTGGTGTCATAGGACCTCCATGTATGACGGTGGGGGATGGTGTTCTTGGGGTCATAGGACCTCCATGTATGATGGTGGGGGATGGTGTTCTTGGTGTCATAGGACCTCCATGTATGACGGTGGGGGATGGTGTTCTTGGGGTCATAGGACCTCCATGTATGATGGTGGGGGATGGTGTTCTTGGGGTCATAGGTCCTCCATGTATGATGGTGGGGGATGGTGTTCTTGGGGTCATAGGACCTCCATGTATGATGGTGGGGGATGGTGTTCTTGGGGTCATAGGACCTCCATGTATGACGGTGGGGGATGGTGTTCTTGGGGTCATAGCACCTCCATGTATGACGGTGGGGGATGGTGTTCTTGGGGTCATAGGACCTCCATGTATGATGGTGGGGGATGGTGTTCTTGGGGTCATGGGACCTCCATGTATGACGGTAGGGGATGGTGTTTTTGGGGTCATAGGACCTCCATGTATGACGGTGGGGGATGGTGTTCTTGGGGTCATAGGACCTCCATGTATGACGGTGGGGGATGGTGTTCTTGGCGTCATAGGACCTCCATGTATGACGGTGGGGGATGGTGTTCTTGGGGTCATAGGACCTCCATGTATGACGGTGGGGGATGGTATTCTTGGGGTCATAGGACCTCCATGTATGATGGTGGGGGATGGTGTTCTTGGGGTCATAGGACCTCCATGTATGACGGTGGGGGATGGTGTTCTTGGGGTCATAGGACCTCCATGTATGACGGTGGGGGATGGTGTTCTTGGGGTCATAGGACCTCCATGTATGATGGTGGGGGATGGTATTCTTGGGGTCATAGGACCTCCATGTATGACGGTGGGGGATGGTGTTCTTGGGGTCATAGGACCTCCTTGTATGACCGTGGGGGATGGTGTTCTTGGGGTCATAGGACCTCCATGTATGACGGTGGGGGATGGTGTTCTTGGGGTCATAGGACCTCCTTGTATGACCGTGGGGGATGGTGTTCTTGGGGTCATAGGACCTCCATGTATGACGGTTTGGGATGGTGTTCTTGGGGTCATAGGTCCTCCATGTATGACGGTGGGGGATGGTGTTCTTGGGGTCATAGGTCCTCCATGTATGACGGTGGGGGATGGTGTTCTTGGGGTAATAGGACCTCCATGTATGACGGTGGGGGATGGTGTTCTTGGGGTCATAGGACCTCCATGTATGATGGTGGGGGATGGTGTTCTTGGGGTCATAGGACCTCCATGTATGACGGTGGGGGATGGTGTTCTTGGGGTCATAGGACCTCCATGTATGACGGTGGGGGATGGTGTTCTTGGGGTCATAGGACCTCCATGTATGACGGTGGGGGATGGTGTTCTTGGTGTCATAGGACCTCCATGTATGACGGTGGGGGTGGTGTTCTTGGGGTCATAGGACCTCCATGTATGATGGTGGGGGATGGTGTTCTTGGGGTCATAGGACCTCCATGTATGACGGTGGGGGTGGTGTTCTTGTGGTCATAGGACCTTCATGTATGACCGTGGGGGGTGGTGTTCTTGGGGTCATAGGACCTCCATGTATGACGGTGGGGGTGGTGTTCTTGTGGTCATAGGACCTCCATGTATGACGGTGGGGGATGGTGTTCTTGGGGTCATAAGTCCTCCATGTATGACGGTGGGGGATGGTGTTCTTGGGGTCATAGGACCTCCATGTATGACGGTGGGGGATGGTGTTCTTGGGGTCATAGGTCCTCCATGTATGACGGTGGGGGATGGTGTTCTTGGGGTCATAGGTCCTCCATGTATGACGGTGGGGGATGGTGTTCTTGGGGTCATAGGACCTCCATGTATGACGGTGGGGGATGGTGTTCTTGGGGTCATAGGACCTCCATGTATAACGGTGGGGGATGGTGTTCTTGGTGTCATAGGACCTCCATGTATGACGGTGGGGGATGGTGTTCTTGGGGTCATAGGACCTCCATGTATGACGGTGGGGGATGGTGTTCTTGGGGTCATAGGACCTCCATGTATGATGGTGGGGGATGGTGTTCTTGGGGTCATAGGTCCTCCATGTATGATGGTGGGGGATGGTGTTCTTGGGGTCATAGGTCCTCCATGTATGATGGTGGGGGATGGTGTTCTTGGGGTCATAGGACCTCCATGTATGATGGTGGGGGATGGTGTTCTTGGGGTCATAGGACCTCCATGTATGACGGTGGGGGATGGTGTTCTTGGGGTCATAGCACCTCCATGTATGACGGTGGGGGATGGTGTTCTTGGGGTCATAGGACCTCCATGTATGACGGTGGGGGATGGTGTTCTTGGAGTCATAGGACCTCCATGTATGACGGTGGGGGATGGTGTTCTTGGGGTCATAGGACCTCCATGTATGACGGTGGGGGATGGTGTTCTTGGGGTCATAGGACCTCCATGTATGATGGTGGGGGATGTTGTTCTTGGGGTCATAGGACCTCCATGTATGACGGTGGGGGATGGTGTTCTTGGGGTCATAGGACTTCCATGTATGACAGTGGGGGATGGTGTTCTTGGGGTCATAGGACCTTCATGTATGACGGTGGGGGATGGTATTCTTGGGGTCATAGGACCTCCATGTATGACGGTGGGGGATGGTATTCTTGGGGTCATAGGACCTCCATGTATGATGGTGGGGGATGGTGTTCTTGGGGTCATAGGACCTCCATGTATGACGGTGGGGGATGGTGTTCTTGGGGTCATAGGACCTCCATGTATGATGGTGGGGGATGTTGTTCTTGGGGTCATAGGACCTCCATGTATGACGGTGGGGGATGGTGTTCTTGGGCTCATAGGACCTCCATGTATGACAGTGGGGGATGGTGTTCTTGGGGTCATAGGACCTTCATGTATGACGGTGGGGGATGGTATTCTTGGGGTCATAGGACCTCCATGTATGACGGTGGGGGATGGTGTTCTTGGGGTCATAGGACCTCCATGTATGATGGTGGGGGATGGTGTTCTTGGGGTCATAGGACCTCCATGTATGAAGGTGGGGGATGGTGTTCTTGGGGTCATAGGACCTCCATGTATGACGGTGGGGGATGGTGTTCTTGGGGTCATAGGACCTCCATGTATGAAGGTGGGGGATGGTGTTCTTGGGGTCATAGGACCTCCATGTATGAAGGTGGGGGATGGTGTTCTTGGGGTCATAGGACCTCCATGTATGACGGTGGGGGATGGTGTTCTTGGGGTCATAGGACCTCCATGTATGAAGGTGGGGGATGGTGTTCTTGGGGTCATAGGACCTCCATGTATGACGGTGGGGGATGGTGTTCTTGGGGTCATAGGACCTCCATGTATGACGGTGGGGGTGGTGTTCTTGGGGTCATAGGACCTCCATGTATGACGGTGGGGGATGGTGTTCTTGGGGTCATAGGATCTCCATGTATGACGGTGGGGGATGGTGTTCTTGGGGTCATAGGCAGCATTCCTCCTCCTCCTCCTCCTCCCGGTGAGTTGAGTTGATGACAAAGATCTCGATTTTGGTCTCCTCTGATCACAACACTTTCCCCCAGTTCTCCTCGGAATCATTCGATGTTCATTAGTGATCTTCAGACGGACCTGTACATGTGATTTCCTGGGCAGGGGGACCTTGCGGGGGCTGCAGGATTTCAGTCGATCACGGTGTAGTGTGTTACCGATTGTTTTCTTGGTGACTATGGTCCCAGGTGAGATCATTGACAAGATTCTCCCGTGTAGTTCTGGGCTGATTCCTCACCGTTCTCATCATCATTGAACCTCCACCAGGTGAGATCTTGTATGGAGCCCCAGACCGAGGGAGATCGATCGTTATTTTGTGTTTCCTCCATTTGGGAATAATCGCACCAACTGTTGTCACCCTCTCACCAAGCTGCTTGGCGATGGTCTTGTAGCCCATTCCAGCCTTGTGTAGATCTACAATCTTCTCCCCGACATCCTTGGACAGATCTTTGGTGTTGGCCATGGTGGAGAGATTGGAATCTGATTGATTGCTTCTGTGGACAGGTGTCAACAAGCTGAGATTAGGAGCACTCCCTTTGAGAGAGAGAGAGAGAGAGAGAGAGAGAGAGAGAGTGCTCCTAATCTCAGCTTGTTATCTGCAGAGAAGACACCTGGGAGCCAGAAATTCTGCTGATTGATAGGGGATCAAATACTTATTTCACTAATTAAAACGCAAAACAATTTATAACTTTTTTGAAATGCGTTTTTCTGGATGTTTTTGTTGTTATTCGAGAGATCGTGCCGCACTCGCGCGGGGGGGGGGGAGGGGGGGTGTCTGTGAGACCGCTGTCAAATGCGGGAGACTCCCGTGAGGGGCGGGAGACTTGGGATGTCTGTGTATTCATTTTTACAACATGGTCTTGAATGAATTTGTTAGGAAAAATACTTTTTTTTTTTTCTTTTTTTTTATGTGCAAATGAACAAATCTTGGTTGCAATCAATGGACCTGCGTTTGTGGGAGGATTTTGTAGTATTGTGTCCAATAGAAAATGTTCATTCTGAAAAGGAAAGGTTTTCTGACAAATCTGTTGGGGGTGTACTCATTAATGCTGAGCACTGTATAGCCTAAGGAAAACGCACAGAGCCATTTAGAGTGGCTCTGTGCCTGTTCCCTTTGATGGCCAATCACAGTGGTCACAAATGTAAACAGTGTTACTGTTACTGTTTACATCGGAGAGCCCTCCCTTTCCTCTCACAGAGGAGGGAGGGGAAGTACGATGATCGCAGTCTGATGGAAGCTGAAGAGAGAGGTTGCAGCAAAAGGGAAGGGAACCTCCATATCACTGTCCATAACACCCATGTAGATGCCTTCAGAGGAGGGCAGTAGGACAACTTATCACCTTCTTGGTCTCGTGAATCACAAGATTCAATTTTGGGAGGTTCTAGCTTTATATTGGGGGGGGGGGGGGTTTAATGCCGATGACCATATCATCGTATGGAAGGACAGTCAGTCACAGCTCAAGGAGCCCTGATTGAGAAGGGCTGATTTGGGGCACGTTCTCTATTGCAGTCAGACAACCTATGAATATCGTATTGTCCAAATTCCATGTAAAGGCTTCAATGTATCGACATATTCCATCGGTTGGGTTCAATGTCATGTGAATGGGGCTCGGCATCTGCTGGTTGGATGGTAGGACTTCCAGTCCTAATGATGTGGGGGATGGGATATCACTGGTTCAGGCTGGTGGTGGGGGTGTAATGGTGTGGGGGATGGGATATCACTGGTTCAGGCTGGTGGTGGGGCTGTAATGGTGTGGGGGATGGGATATCACCGGTTCAGGCTGGTGGTGGGGCTGTAATGGTGTGGGGGATGGGATATCACCGGTTCAGGCTGGTGGTGGGGGTGTAATGGTGTGGGAGATGGGATATCACCGGTTCAGGCTGGTGGTGGGGGTGTAATGGTGTGGGGGATGGGGTATCACCGGTTCAGGCTGGTGGTGGGGGTGTAATGGTGTGGGGGATGGGATATCACCGGTTCAGGCTGGTGGTGAGGGTGTAATGGTGTGGGGGATGGGATATCACCGGTTCAGGCTGGTGGTGGGGGTGTAATGGTGTGGGGGATGGGATATCACCGGTTCAGGCTGGTGGTGGGGGTGTAATGGTGCGGGGGATGGGCTATCACCGGTTCAGGCTGGTGGTGGGGGTGTAATGGTGTGGGGGATGGGATATCACCGCTTCAGGCTGGTGGTGGGGCTGTAATGGTGTGGGGGATGGGATATCACCGGTTCAGGCTGGTGGTGGGGCTGTAATGGTGTGGGGGATGGGATATCACCGGTTCAGGCTGGTGGTGGGGGTGTAATGGTGTGGGGGATGGGATATCACTGGTTCAGGCTGGTGGTGGGGGTGTAATGGTGTGGGGGATGGGGTATCACCGGTTCAGGCTGGTGGTGGGGCTGTAATGGTGTGGGGGATGGGATATCACTGGTTCAGGCTGGTGGTGGGGGTGTAATGGTGTGGGGGATGGGATATCACCGGTTCAGGCTGGTGGTGGGGCTGTAATGGTGTGGGGGATGGGATATCACCGGTTCAGGCTGGTGGTGGGGCTGTAATGGTGTGGGGGATGGGATATCACCGGTTCAGGCTGGTGGTGGAGGTGTAATGGTGTGGGGGATGGGGTATCACTGGTTCAGGCTGGTGGTGGGGGTGTAATGGTGTGGGGGATGGGGTATCACTGGTTCAGGCTGGTGGTGGGGGTGTAATGGTGTGGGGGATGGGGTATCACCGGTTCAGGCTGGTGGTGGGGTGTAATGGTGTGGGGGATGGGGTATCACTGGTTCAGGCTGGTGGTGGAGGTGTAATGGTGTGGGGGATGGGGTATCACCGGTTCAGGCTGGTGGTGGGGGTGTAATGGTGTGGGGGATGGGGTATCACCGGTTCAGGCTGGTGGTGGGGGTGTAATGGTGTGGGGGATGGGGTATCACCGGTTCAGGCTGGTGGTGGGGGTGTAATGGTGTGGGGGATGGGGTATCACCGGTTCAGGCTGGTGGTGGGGCTGTAATGGTGTGGGGGATGGGATATCACTGGTTCAGGCTGGTGGTGGGGGTGTAATGGTGTGGGGGATGGGATATCACTGGTTCAGGCTGGTGGTGGGGGTGTAATGGTGTGGGGGATGGGATATCACCGGTTCAGGCTGGTGGTGGTGTAATGGTGTGGGGGATGGGGTATCACCGGTTCAGGCTGGTGGTGGGTGTGTAATGGTGTGGGGGATGGGGTATCACCGGTTCAGGCTGGTGGTGGTGGTGTAATGGTGTGGGGGATGGGGTATCACCGGTTCAGGCTGGTGGTGGGGGTGTAATGGTGTGGGGGATGGGATATCACCGGTTCAGGCTGGTGGTGGGGGTGTAATGGTGTGGGGGATGGGATATCACCGGTTCAGGCTGGTGGTGGGGGTGTAATGGTGGGGGGGATGGGGTATCACCGGTTCAGGCTGGTGGTGGGGGTGTAATGGTGGGTGTGGGGGATATTTCCTTGGCACACTTTGGGCCCCTTAGTACCAATTGAACATGGTTTAATCACCACGGCCTACCTGAGTATTGTTGCTGACCATGTCCATCCCTTTATGACTACAGTGTCCCCATCTTCTGATGGCTCCTTCCAGCAGGATAATGCCCCATGTCACAAAGCTCCAATCATCTCACCACTGGACAATGAGGTCAGGGATAAGGAGTAATACGTATTTCTTGCTCCCTCCATCCATGTGACCAGTCCAGGTCTTTTGTCTTTCTTCAGTTCCTCACGCCCCCCCCCCGGTCACCTCCTCGTGTACAATGAAGGGTCACTGTCATAGTCCTGCCCTGTATGTGATGATGCTGAGGGACGGCCCACAGCCTGGAGGCAGAAGAGACCATCATGGGGGAGGGAGGGGGGCAATCTTGGGCTCCATTCGCACCGCTGATTTCACCGATCCTACACTACTTCTGTACAACCAGCCCATACATGGATCAAAATTCAGCGGGTCACCGGCTGAACTGGCCCAATATTCGTTCGTTTTTTGTTTTTTTTTTTTAACTCTTGAGGATTTTCACCTGACATATTTGTTCTTTTAACCGCTTGCCGCCAAACCCACCATCATATGGTGAAGAAGCGGTGCGGCGCTCGTTCTGGGACGACGTCATATGATGTCATCCCAGAACGGCTGCTCTAGCACGCCCACGGGGGGGTGGGGGGGGGGGCGATCGTGGTCGCTCTGTGTTGCTAGGACACGGCGCAGCCCTGATCTCTGTAAGGAGCCGCGGCTCTTTAACCATGTGATCGGCTGCGTCCAATCACAGCCGGTCCCATGTAAACACGGAGATGCCGGTAATCGGCTCTCCTTACCTCACACTGACAGAGTATGAGGAGAGGAGAGTTGATCAGCGCCATCTCCTCACAGGGGATATCAAGGCATGTAATCAGGGCTCTGATCACAACAACATGCCACCAGTGCCAGCAATAAGTGCCCACAAGTGCCACCCATCAGTGTCCATTAGTGATGCCAGTCAGTGCTAGCTATCAGTGCCACCCATCATTGCTGCCCATCAGTGCCGCCTATGAGTGCCCACAAGTGCCACCCATTAGTGATGCCAGTCAGTACTGGCTATCATTGCCGCCCATTATTGCCACCCATCAGTGCTCATCGGTGCCGCATATCAGTGCTCATTAGTGATGCCAGTCAGTGCTGGCTATCATTGCCTCCCATCATTGCTGCCCATCAGTGCCACCCATGAGTGCTCATCAGTGCCGCATATCAGTGCCCATTAGTGATGCCAGTCAGTGCTGGCTATCAGTGCCTCCCATCATTGCTGCCCATCAGTGCCACCCATCAATGACCAGAAGTGCCACCCATCAGTGCCGCCAAGTTCCACTCATCAGTGCCCATTAGTGATGCCAGTCAGTGCCACCCATCATTGCTGCCCATCAGTGCCACCCATCAATGCCCATCAGTGCTGCCTATGAGTGCCCACAAGCGCCACCCATTAGTGATGCCAGTCAGTGCTGGCTATCAGTGCCGCCTATCAGTGCTACCCATCAGTGCCCATTAGTGATGCCAGTCAGTGCTGTCTATCAGTGCCTCTCATCATTGCCACCCATCAATGCCACCCATCAATGCCGCATACCACTGCCCACAAGTGCCACCCATCAATGCCCATTAGTGCTCATCAGTGCCGCATATCAGTGCCCAGAGCATATTAGTTCCGCCTCATCAGCGCCAATCAGTGAAGGAAAAAAATGACGTATTTAGAAAATTTACTGACAGAAACTTAAGAAAAACGTTTTATTATTTAAAAATTTTCGGTATGTTGTTTTTTAGTAAAAAATAAAAATCCCAGCAGTGATTAAATCCCACCAAAAGAAATCTCTATTTGTTGGAAGAAAATGATAAAAATGTCCTCTGTGTACAGTGTTGTATGACCGCGTAATTGTCATTCAAAGTGCGACAGCGCTGAAAATTGTCCTGGGCAGGAAGGGGGGGGGGGGGGGAAGTGCTCGGTAGGCGAGGGGTTAAACAATTATGTGTGTTCCAGTAATGAATGGAAGAACAATACAAAGGTTTCTGTATAACGTATGGAAAATGGTATTTATAATATATATATATATATATATATACCCCACTGACTCAGAAACATGAAATGTATATATAAATATACTTCTAACTATAAGGGTTGCACCGATATCAGTGCCGATACTAAGCATTTCTACAGGTATCGCTTCTCCTGCAAATGTTCTGATACCTGAAACTGATACTTTCAGGCTCGGTTCTTCCAGCTGTCAAAGGGATAAAAAAAAGAAAGCCATCAATTATCTGTCGTTAAGGCGTGGGGCCCGCTGCGCCTTAAACAACCGTTCATTCATTCAGCTGTCAGCGGGGTTCCCCTGTTGAAGTGTAAAGGAAGTGGCAATTGGAGCTGTCAAAAAAAAAAAAAGAAAGCAGCCGGGCAATGTTTATCAACAACATTCCTCAGCAGCTGAAACAGAAAGAGACAAAAGAACAATTGTTTCTTTTTGTATCTTTCTGTTTATTCATCTAAAGATCAAATTAAAGAAAATGTTCCTCTGTTAAACCCCCTTATTAACCCTCAATTTACTCTAATCAGCCTTAATTAACTCCTTTTTTTCTCCATTTCATTATTATTTTCCTGATGATTTTTTTTTTTTTTCGTTCACTTCTATTTTATAAACTATTAATAATGAAAACTTTTTTTGTTTTTGTTTGCCTTGTTCTTTAACCACTTCAGCAGCGGAAGGTTTTACCGCCCTTCCTGACCAGAGCGCTTATTTCAATTCGGCACTGCGTCGCTTTAACTGGTAATTGCGCGACGTTGCACCCGAACGAAATTGGCGTCCTTTTTTTTTCCCCACAAATGGAACTTTCTATTACTGCTATTTGATCACCTCTGCGGTTTTTATTTTTTCTGCTATACACAAAAAAAAAAAAAAGAGCGACAATTTTGAAAAAAAAAAACCAATATTTTTTACTTTTCGCTATAATAAATGACCCAAAAAATATTTAAAAAAAAAAATGTATTCATCAGTTTAGGCCGATATGTATTCTTCTACATTGTTTGGATGGAGGTTCAGGGCCACTCTGTGCAAAACGAGCCGCACAGTGGAGGTAAGTTTAACATGTTTGTTATTTAAAAAAAAAATAAAAATACATTTACAACCCCTTTAATAGTTAAGTTATTAGTAGTTATTTATTATTAAATTTACTATTTATTAAATTAACGAATTTTCGAATATTCGGAAAAATTCGTTAAACGGATTTTCGTTAATTGGGATATTTCCGAATGAACAAATTTGTCAAAATTCTTTAAAAAAACAAATTTGGAACTGAACGAATTTCACATGTCTACTGTCCCGTGTGTACTTACCTATTCTAATCTGCTCCGGTCCGGTTGTGTGATCCTGCAGCTTGCGGCTCTCCTGTGTCAGTGAGCAGCTGCTGCAGGGGAGAGGAGGGAGCACAGATCATGGGAGCCTATGAGTGATGTCTGGGAATCCACAGCTGTTGTCGATCGCTCCCTTGCACAGAGCTTGCAGGACCCTGTGTATTAAAAAAAACAAAACAAAACAGTATACCTTCCTATTTGTAATCTGCTCCGGTCCGGTTGTGTGATCCTGCAGCTTGCGGCTCTCCTGTGTCAGTGAGCAGCTGCTGCAGGGGAGAGGAGGGAGCTGGGCCCTAAGAGCCTATGGGCGGGGTCACGGCTCCGGTAATCCTCAGCCGTAGTCGAGTGCTCCCTTACACAGAGCTGCAGGGTCACGAGACTGGACTAGAAGAGGGTAAGTACACAGATATTTATTATACAGGTTGGGCAGAAGGAGGGGGAGGGGAACCTTTTTTAGGAGTAGTTTTGAGTTTTCTTCCACTTTAAATAAATTTTGCATTATTTTTTTTTCTTGATTTCATTAAAAGAAACCCGTTTAATACATCTGTGAATCCATTCGGGTAGTAGGCCTGGATCGGAGTTGGTTGACTCAGTAATGGGCACTTCCAATGCTCTGACAAATGTTTGGATGAAGATCTCGCCATGTTTGAGCACCTTCGACTATTCGTGGGCTTCCTTGTGCCAAGCATGTGATCCCTTAGTGCAGGGGTAGGCAACCTTGGCACTCCCAGTTGTGGTGAACTACTAATCCCATCATTCCTCTGGAGTCATGCCCAGGGCTGTGGATAAGGGGGTACCACCGGTCCTCCTGTAGAGGGCCCGGGCCAGCAGGGGGGGGCCCAGGCATCAGGTGAGCAGGGTGAATAAGATGTGGGCAGGGAGGGTGATTGTCGTGGTGGGAGGGCAAATAATGGAACTGATCCCCGTGTATGGCTCTCTCTCTGCAGCAGCTGAAAGCCGGCTTCTTCTCCTCTCCCTCCTGCCGGCTTTCAGCTGCTGCAGAGAGAGCAATACAAGGGATCGGTCCCAGTGGCGGCTGTGGGCTTTTCTTCTTGGGGGTGGCAAACAACCAGCACTCTCCCCCCCCCCTCTGGGCGGTATGACACTGATGCACCCCTCCCCCCTCCACACCAGGGGCGGCACTGTCAGCCAGCACACCCCCCCCTTCCCGGGAGGTTCGGCACTCACTATGCGGCGGGTTTTGTATTCCCCCCTCCTGTGTCCTCCGGGCAGCAGCAGCTGCCAGTCCGGCTCCAGCGTGTCTCCTCCTCCACAGCACTGGGCATCCAACGGGATCGCCTGATGTTTTGGCCAATCGGGAAAGAGGTCTCACCGACCTGCCTCCTGATTGGCGGGGAGTAACTGTAGTGTGAAAATAGCAAAAATTAATTTGCTATGGTCAAACAATGGGGTGGGATCGGGGCTCACTGTCTGTACCCCGAGCCCACCTTTTTTTGAAGCCTATTAGAGCCTCTGGCTCTAATCGGGTGCTTCAAAAAACACCCCCTCCCACCCCGCCATAGGAATTCATGTGCCCGGCGTCCTGAAAGGGGCTGGGCACATGGAAAGGGAGGGTGGCGGAGGTGTTGAGGGGGCAGTGCCCCTATTTGGTCCCAGTATTGCCTCCCCGATGTGCCAATAACCCTCCTTGTGCACCTTATGTTTCCCCTTGCTGCCCAGGCCCCTCCCCCCTCGTGTACCCCCCGCAGTGCTGTTGGCTTCTCTCCTCTCCTTCCTGCCAGCAGCTGTAAGCACACAATAGGATCCTTCAGGATGGAGACTGGGGGGGGGGGAGGGTTTGGTAAATAGGTCACATTTACCGGCCACTTCCTTCCCTGAATGAACACAATGAGTGATCTGTGCCGATCACACACTGTGTTCATTCATAGCTAAAGTATAGTAAACTGTGTTTTTTTAGGATGGAGAGTGGGGGGGGGGGGTCTGGTAAATATGTCACATGTACCAGCCACTTGCTTTCCTGAATGAACACAATGAGTGATTGATGCTGATCACTCACTGTTTTCATTCATAGTAAACAGTTTTTATTTGGGGGGGGGGGGCTGTGGTGTTAGCTATATGGGGGCCCTGTGGTTTCTAACAGCAGCCCGGGTCATGCCTGTAGCTGTCAGTCTTGCAATACCTTCTGGGACTTGTAGTTCCACCCGGAGCTCTGAGGTTGCCTGCCCCCTCCGGGGGGATCAGTCTGAGAATCGCGGCTGCAATGGGGGTCAGAGTGGAAGGACCAATCCCAGCTATACCAAGGCGGCCATTGTGAAGAGCGATATACTGATATGTCAATCCTTTGTGTCTTCCAGAACTCGATCCGCCACAACCTGTCTCTGAACAAGTGTTTCCGGAAAGTGCCGCGGCCCAGGGATGACCCGGGAAAGGTCAGCATTATCTCTATACAATGAGGGTGAGGGGGGGGGGGTCCATGGTACAAGGTCACTTACCCGCTCATAGAGGGGTTTCCTTCACTGGGAGGGAAAGTATTCATAACGGCGTCTACATTGTAGTCATAGCAGGGGAGATCACCATACACACTCCACTACACTGAACTATACTCAGTACAGGGGGGTGAGACTCATGGGGGGAGTGAGGCTAATGGAGGGGTGAGACTCATGCGGGGGATGAGACTCATGGGGGTGAGACTCATGGAGGGTGAGACTCATGGGGGGGTGAGACTCATGGGGGGGGGTGAGACTCATGGGGGGGTGAGACTCATGGGGGGGTGAGACTTATGGGGGGGTGAGACTTATGGGGGGTGAGACTCATGGGGGGGTGAGACTCATGGGGGGGTGAGACTCATGTGAGGTAAGACTCATATGGGGAGGTAAGACTCATGGGGGGTGAGACTCATGGGGGGTGAGACTCATGGGGGGGTGAGACTCATGGGGGGTGAGGCTCATGGGGGGGTGAGGCTCATGGGGTGGTGAGGCTCATGGGGGAGTGGGGTGAGGCTCATGGGGGGGTGAGGCTCATGGGGGGTGAGACTCATTGGGAGGGTGAGACTCATGGGGGGGGTGAGGCTCATGGGTGGAAGAGACTTAATGGGGGGGGGTGAGGCTCATGGGGGGGTGAGGCTCATGGGGGGGTGAGACTCATGGGGGGAGTGAGACTCATGGGGGGAGTGAGACTCATGGGGGGAGTGAGACTCATGGAGGGGTGAGACTCATGCGGGGGATAAGACTCATGGGGAGGTAAGACTCATATGGGGGGGGGGTGAGACTCATGGGGGGTAAGATTCATGGAGGGGTGGTGAGACTCATGAGGGGTGAGACATATGCTGGGGGTAAGGCTCAGGGGGAGGTAAGACTCATATGGGGGGGGGGTGAGACTCATGGGGGGGTAAGATTCATGGAGGGGTGGTGAGACTCATGAGGGGTGAGACATATGCTGGGGGTAAGGCTCAGGGGAGGTAAGACTCATATGGGGGGTGAAACTCATGGGGGGGTAACACTCATGGGGGGTGGTGAGACCCATGGGGGGTGGTGAGACCCATGGGGGGTGGTGAGACTCATGGGGGGTGGTGAGACTCATGGGGGGGTGGTGAGACTCATGGGGGGGTGAGACTCATGCTGGGGGTGAGACTCATGGGGAGGTAAGACTCATATGGGGGGTGAGACTCATATGGGGGGGGTGAGACTCATGGGGGGGGTGAGACTCATGGGGGGGGGGTGAGACTCATGGGGGGGTGAGACTCATGGGGGGGTGAGACTCATGGGGGGTTAGATTCATGGGGGGGTGAGGCTAATGGGGGGGGGGTGAGGCTAATGGGGGGGGGTGAGACTCATGTGGAGGTAAGACTCAAATGGGGAGGTAAGAATCATGGGGGGTGAGACTCATGGGGGGGTGAGACTCATGGGGGGGTGAGACTCATGGGGGGGGTGAGACTCATGGGGGAGTGAGGCTCATTGGGGGGTGAGGCTCATGGGGGGGTGAGGCTCATGGGGGGGTGAGATTCATGGGGGGGTGAGATTCATGGGGGGGTGAGGCTAATGGGGGGGGGTGAGACTCATGTGGAGGTAAGACTCAAATGGGGAGGTAAGAATCATGGGGGGTGAGACTCATGGGGGGGTGAGACTCGTGGGGGAGTGAGGCTCATTGGGGGGTGAGGCTCATTGGGGGTGAGGCTCATTGGGGGGTGAGGCTCATTGGGGGGTGAGGCTCATGGGGGGGTGAGGCTCATGGGGGGTGAGACTCATTGGGAGGGTGAGACTCATGGGGGGGGTGAGGCTCATGGGTGGAAGAGACTTATGGGGGGGGGTGAGGCTCATGGGGGGTGAGACTCATGGGGGGAGTGAGACTCATGGGGGGAGTGAGGCTAATGGAGGGGTGAGACTCATGCGGGGGATGAGACTCATGGGGGGGTGAGACTCATGGGGGGGTGAGACTCATGGGGGGGTGAGACTCATGGGGGGGGGTGAGACTCATGGGGGGGGTGAGACTCATGGGGGGGTGAGACTCATGGGGGGGTGAGACTCATGGGGGGGTGAGACTCATGGGGGGGTAAGACTCATATGGGGAGGTAAGACTCATGGGGGGTGAGACTCATGGGGGGGTGAGACTCATGGGGGGGTGAGACTCATGGGGGGTGAGGCTCATGGGGGGGTGAGGCTCATGGGGGGGTGAGGCTCATGGGGGGTGAGGCTCATGGGGGGGTGAGGCTCATGGGGGGGTGAGGCTCATGGGGGGGTGAGGCTCATGGGGTGGTGAGGCTCATGGGGTGGTGAGGCTCATGAGGGGGTGGGGTGAGGCTCATGGGGGGGGTGAGGCTCATGGGGGGGGTGAGGCTCATGGGGGGGGGGAGACTCATTGGGAGGGTGAGACTCATGGGGGGGGTGAGGCTCATGGGTGGAAGAGACTTATGGGGGGGTGAGGCTCATGGGGGGGTGAGGCTCATGGGGGGGTGAGGCTCATGGGGGGGTGAGACTCATGGGGGAGTGAGAGTCATGGGGGGAGTGAGGCTAATGGAGGGGTGAGACTCATGCGGGGGATAAGACTCATGGGGAGGTAAGACTCATATGGGGGGGGTGAGACTCATGGGGGGGGGTAAGATTCATGGAGGGGTGGTGAGACTCATGGGGGGTGAGACATATGCTGGGGGTAAGGCTCAGGGGGAGGTAAGACTCATATGGGGGGTGAAACTCATGGGGGGTGGTGAGACTCATGGGGGGTGGTGAGACTCATGGGGGGTGGTGAGACTCATGGGGGGTGGTGAGACTCATGGGGGGTGGTGAGACTCATGGGGGGGTGGTGAGACTCATGGGGGGGGTGAGACTCATGCTGGGGGTAAGACTCATGGGGAGGTGAGACTCATATGGGGGGTGAGACTCATATGGGGGGTGAGACTCATGGGGGGGGTGAGACTCATATGGGGGGTGAGACTCATGGGGGGGGTGAGACTCATGGGGGGGTGAGACTCATGGGGGGGGTGAGACTCATGCTGGGGGTAAGACTCATGGGGAGGTGAGACTCATATGGGGGGTGAGACTCATATGGGGGGTGAGACTCATATGGGGGGTGAGACTCATATGGGGGGTGAGACTCATATGGGGGGTGAGACTCATATGGGGGGTGAGACTCATATGGGGGGTGAGACTCATATGGGGGGTGAGAGTCATGGGGGGGGGGTGAGGCTCATGGGGGGGTTGAAAGTCTAGAGGTCAATGAAGGAAGACGTGATGATGCAGCCTGGTCTCAGCAGTGCTTATAGATCCTGTCCCCGGCCCGACTCTTCTAAATCCCCTTTTACTTATTGGTGATCACAGACAGGGAAGGAAGAAGTGGTGCTCGGAGAAGGGGAGCAGACGCCCTCTGGTGGCCGGAGGTTGGCAGTGCAGGTTTTGAATGCAGTTTTCAGTGGTATGTGGAAGTGATCTGACAGCTGCACAGCCACTGGATCACTTCCATTTGCAGCCACCAGGAGAGTGCATAATCCCCCCCCCCCCCCCCGCAGTGATACATAGGAGAGTGGCAATAAAAGGGGAGCAGGATATGTCAAGCCAAAAACTTGAAGGGGAAGAAGTAGAACCCCTGTCTGGTTTTTACTGCTCCCCGGGACTTCCCTAAAAAAAATATTTCCCCTAATTTCCTGTCCTGCTGGCAACAGTTTTACCAGACAGGAAGTTAAGAAATCTGCATCAGTGATCCAGACGGACCGTTCCTCCCTGACCCCGCCCCCTTCCATTCATTGGATTTCAGTTCTTATAGTCGTGGGAAGCTCAGCGTCACATGTGGGCGTTACCTATGTAAATACAATCTGCCTAGGAACGCCCACTCCTCCAGACTGACATCTGCCCATCAAGGCATTTAGATATTTGCATAACTCCTCCCACCACTTGCATCAAGGGGTTCTTGAGAGAGGGGGGGGGGGTCCTTCACTCTGGGGGGCCAAAGAGAAATGGGAAGATGAAGTGAACTGTGAGTGGTCAGAACACAGATTCTTCCGTTATCTGAACTACAATAGTGTCAAATTTAAAACGAATCCAAAATATTGAAACAAAATTTAATTCGAAAACAAAATCCAAAACAAATTTGAACTATGAATTGCTGATTTCCCTCAAAGACTGCGTGTAATAATGTTAGAATATTGCCATCTTCCTCTTCTCTTTTGAAATTAGAATTTTGAATTAAACAAAATCGAAAAGAATATAAAAAAATAGGATAGAAAATAAAAGAATAGAATATAAAATAAAAGAATAGAAAAGAAAAAAATTAGAATACAGCCATGTTCTGACATTCAAATTTCGAAAAGAATAGAATACAACAAAACATAAAAGAATAGAGTAAAATAGAATAGAAATTAATAGAGTAGTAAAAAATAGAATAGATTAGAATAAAATAGAATATCACCGTCTTCCGAAATTTGAATTTGAATAGAACCAGCTGTTCTTCACGATGAATTTGGATCGATTCGATAATTTTCGATTCGAATACTTCAAATTCATTGGAAAAATTTGAATCCAGTCAAAAAACAAATAAATGAAACTAAACTAGATTTGTTACGAATGCAAGGAAACAAAATTTGTAATGTTGACGAAACAATCCAAATAAAAAAAAAAACGTTTTTTGCGTTCTGCACATGTCTGATACCCTCCAGCAACCTTTTCATGAGGTTTATAAGGGAAATCTGGACACACAAACAGGAAGTACATGGGAGGAAAGATCTTGTGAAGGTCTAACTGATGCAAACTTTGCTCTGTTCCCCTCCAGGGATCCTATTGGATGATTGACAGCTGCCCAAAAGAAGACGTAGCCCTGCCCCGGAGGAAGAGGCCACACCCCGATGATGAGGTAACTGCAGCTGTGTCACGCCCCATCACTTCAGCTCCACCCATGCAGAACTTTACCAAAAGAAATAAGTATGAGGTTTATAATCTATTCAGAAAATCCTGAAGAGCATAAAAGTGAGACTTCACCTACAGTGCCGTGAAAAAGTATTCACACCCCTTGACGTTTTCCACATTTTGTCATGTTACAACCAAATTGTAATGTATTGTATTTTATAGGAATTTTATGTGATCGACCAACATAAAGTGTCACATAATTGTGAAGTGGAAGGAAAATGATAAATGATACAAATAAATATGTGAAAAGTGTGGGGGAGGGGCATTTGTATGGCGCCCCCCGGAGTCAATACTTTGTAGAACCCCCTTTCTCTACAAGTCTTTTTGGGGGTGTCTCTACCAGCTTTGCACATCTAGAGAGGACATTTCTGCTCATTCTTCTTTGTAAAATATCTCAAGCTCTGTCAGATTGGATGGAGAGCGTCTGTGAACAGCAATTTTCAAGTCTTGCCACAGATTCTCAATGTGATTTAGGTCTGGACTGTGACTGGGCCATTCTAACACATGAATATGCTTTGATCTAAACCATTCCATTGTAGCTCTGGCTGGATGTTTCGGGTCGTTGTCCTGCTGGAAGGTGAACCTCCCCCCAGTCTCAAGTCTTTTGTAGACTCTAACAGGTTTTCTTCTAAGATTGTCCTGTATTTGTCTCCATCCATCTTCCCATCAACTCTGACCAGCTTCCCTGTCCCTGCTGAAGAAAACCATCCCCACCACATGATGCTGCCACCACCATGTTTCACGGTGGGGATGGTGTGTTCAGGGTGATGTGCAGTGTTAGTTTTCCCCACACATAGCGTTTTACTTTTAGGCCATAAAGTTTAATTTTGGTCTCATCTGACCAGATCACCTTCTTCCACATGTTTGCTGTGTCCTCCACATGGCTTCTCACAAACTACAAACAGGACTTCTTATGACTTTCTGTCACCAATGTCTTTCTTCTTGTCACTCTTCCATAAAGGGCAGATTTGTGGAGAACACGACTAATAGTTGTCCTGTGGACAGATTCTCCCACCTGAGCTGTGGATCTCTGCAGCTCCTCCAGAGTTACCATGGACCTCTTGGCTCTTCTCTGATGAATGTTCTCCTTGCCCGGCCGGTCAGTTTAGGTGGACGGCCATGTCTTGGTAGGTTTGCAGTTGTGCCATACTCTTTCCATTTTCCGATGATGGATTGAACAGAGCTCCGTGAGATGATCAAAGCTTGGGAGATTTTTTTATAACCTAACCCTGCTTTATACTTCTCCACAACTTTATCCCTGACCTGTCTGGTGTGTTCCTTGGCCTTCATGATGCTGTTTGTTCACTAAGGTTCTCTAACAAACCTCTGAGGACTTCACAGAACAGCTGTATTTATACTGAAATTAAATGACACACAGGTGGGCTCTATTTACTAATTAGGTGACTTCTGAAGGCAATTGGTTCCACTAGATTTTAGTTAGGGGTATCAGAGTAAAGGGGGCAGAATACAAATGCCCCCCCCCCCCCCCACACTTTTCACATATTTATTCGTATCATTTATCATTTTCCTTCCACTTCACAATTATGTGCCACTTTGTGTTGGTCTATCACATAAAATCCCAATAAAATACATTTACGTTTTTGGTTGTAACATGACGAGATGTGGGAAATTTCAAGGAGTATGAATACTTTTTCAAGGCACTGTATTGCCTCCAATAGTAAAACAAACTCATTTAAAAGATACCATCAAATTTTATTGATACAAATATTAGAAACAATGAGAACATATTGAAAACCATTATTACCTTCTTGAATTTTTTTTGAGGTCACAGCCAACAACCAGTTCGGAAATACCCAACTTTAGGGTTCGCAATGGTCGCTGTATTGTGGTCAACGCGTTTCACAGAGTTTATCATCTGGGGCAGTGATGGTGAGCCTTGGCACCCCAGATGTTTTGGAACTATATTTCCCATGATGCTCATCTACACTTCAGAGTGCATGAGCATCATGGGAAATGTAGTTCCAACACATCTGGGGTGCCAAGGTTCCCCATCACTGATCTAGGAGCACCAGAAGCAGACAATTCCACCTCTGCTCTGAAGCCAGCAGAGATGTCCACTGGGCTCCATAGTTGTATCTGGAACAGTCCACGGCCAGCCAGCAAAGGGACCCAAATTTTATCAAATGTTGCAAAAGCTTGTAACAAGGGTGTCAAGGAACAAGAAGTCCACCACAAGAGGTCCACCACAAGAGGTCCACCACCGTGTCCCGGCACTTGCTTGGTATACAGAGAATGGAGCCTGCTGTGCTCTGAGCACTAGATGGAACCTTACAGAGAACTGACTTGTCTTCAGCAGTGGGCTCCTGGCAGCCATTTTGGGGAAGCCCTGTGCCTAAGACACTGTATTCCTGAAAGATTTTCTGACCATTTTGACCCCTTTTATGAAGCCAGACTTCTCCTCAACCAAGTGGGGGGCCTTCAGAAGTGAGGGGAGCAAAGTACAGGACTGGTGCTGGGGAAGCAGGAGAACCCCATAGTGGAATCCACTGCAGATCACTTTTCAGAGGGGGTGGCACAACTGACAACAAGCCCTAAGGTCTTTTTCATTTAGACGGGGGGGTGGAGTAAAAATTGGTGGCTGAGCCACGGTTATACCGCTCCCCAGCCGCACACTATAACTGGGAGAATAGAGCTGGATGTAGCTATACACATGCATTGGACAATGTTGCTGTGCTTTTCAGTTGTGGCAATTTTTTTAACACGGGGTGCAGAGTTTGACGGGTGGTCAATAAGGATGACAGGTCCTTTTTATGGAGAGATCTGGGGTCAATAGGACTCCAAATCTCTTCTTCCTCTACCTTTTATAATCAAAAGCTCAAAAAAGTGATTTTTTTTTTTGTGTAAAAAAGTCTAAAAATAATGTATACTTTTGTTTAAAATTTTTTTTTTAAAATGTGATTTTTTGCAAAAAAAAAAAAAAAAAAATACAATAAAAATAATGTGATCTCCTGCTTAAAAAATAATAATAATGTGATCCTTTGCTTAAAAAATAAAATATTAATGTGGCCTTTTTCTTAACAAAAGTAAATAATAATGTGATCTTTTGCTTAAAAAAATAATAGTAATAATGTGATCTTTTGCTAAAAAAAAAAATGTGGCTTTTTGCTTAAAAAAAGTAAATAATAATAATAATAATGTGATCTTTTGCTAAAAAAACAAAACAAAAACGTTACCTCCACCCTGGATTGAAAAAGGATTGAATGAGTTGAGACAACTCTATCAAAGAAAAACCACAATATGAGGCAGTAAAATCACAACATGAGGCAGTATTATTTAAAAAAAAAAATGCTAATCTTTATTACAAAATATACTAGCTAAAATTACATTTTGACAAACAACAACACCCTACTAACTGACAGGATCAACAGATACCCAATAGGATAGGCTTTGAGTTATGGATATGAATGAAATCCATGTGGACACAAATACTATACAACTTGTATCAATGAGTAGAGTCCATAAACTTCTCCATGCGCTCTTGTCTACGCGTTTCGCAAAATGCTTCCTCAGGACATTACTGTGTAGGTGCTGATGACCCTCAGGATTAGGTATTGGGGCCGACACCACAGAGAGATAGATTCAAAACCAGAATGGTTCCTATCCACCGGACGAGTTAATGGTGAAAAGTAAATCACGTATCCTGACACTTGGATTGAGGAAAGGAAGGTTCCACCTCTTCTGTAACCAAGGTCATTGGCAGTTCTCAAGTCAGGAGTCAAGTAGATTCACACAAACTGGATTATATAGTTGAGGAGGGGGGACTATACATCAAACATATCCATCAATGTCAATGGAGATTGATGCACTTGCCCCTAATAAAGGGTAGAAGGCCCAAATAGTAGCTAGATGTATCCACCCAAGTGTCCTTCCAGTCCTCAGCTTGGTATGCTGGCTGGAGCCTTATATATACATATCCAGGACTTCCTCCTATTAAGGGGGGGGGGGCTAAAAATATATATATAGCCGCATCCATAGGTTCCCAAGTGGGAAATGGGAGTATAGTATCCAGAGATCGGTCCCGACCACAGGTGTCACCGCTGGATCGGAAGTGACATCTAGGCGTCGATCCGGTCCTCCAAGGCCATAGAGGCGATCGGAGATGATCTGGTCTCTTGGTAACCTCTATGGCCAGCTGTGGTGACCTGTCGGATCGTTTCTTGGGCACACCAGTAAAAACGTTAAGTGGGGGCTGCTTCTGAAAGGGATCCAGTGGTTATTGGTCCGCTCGGAATGCTTTCATGAGAGAGTTGGTCACCGACTGAAAAATAAAATACCGGGGTTATGATGACATCTTCATCCATAATCCAGTTAAACCACTTTAACAGTTTGTATTGCGATCGGCAAGTGGATAAGCAGATGAAGGTAGTCACCGTCTTGCTCTCCTCCGTTGTGTAGCATGGACGGTCATAGGAATCTGTGTCGTAGGGTTGTAATGTCGATCTCTGGGTGTCACTTGCAGCTCTCCCAGGATTCCACCGAACAGGAAGTCAATAAGAGCCCCCTGAGTACCACCAGTGATGTGTCCGTAACCACGGAGAATGCACAAGGACATCATATGGAGAACAATTCCCCCCTCCCCAGCTACAGCCAGGTGAGTGAACGTCTTCATTCAGAGGAAATCAGAAGGTGAAGGAACGTTTGTTACATTTCTGGAAGTAAATATGCGTATGCTGTACTTGCAGGAAGCAGAGGATCACTGTAGGACAGGGGTTCCCAACCTTGTCCTCAAGTACCCCCAACAGGCCATGTTTGCAGGTTTTCCTTCATCTTGCACAGATGCTTTAAATCAGAGTCAATGGCTTGGTATTTTGGACAGCTATTTTATCTAAGAGAAATTCCCAGAACATGGCCTGTTGGGGGTACTTGAGGACAGGGTTGAGAACCACTGATGTAGGAGATACTGTTACTACCAGGGCCATCTTTAATATGGCATGGACCACAGGCAAACATTTTCTTGGGCCCTCCCGAATTCACGAATGAACTATTTGCAGGCAGTGCAGGGCTCAAGGGGCAGCTGCTTTGGGCCCCACAACAATGACTGAGCCCGGGGCAGCTGCCCCTTTTGCCCTGTGATAAAGACGGCCCTAGCTACTACCCCGATCCTCACCGTCCTCCAGGTCCTGTGTCCTGTTCCCTGCATAGGGAACACATGGGGGGGGGGCTTGCTTGATGCCATTCACAGGTCAGCCGCTGGGCACAAACACCATTCAGAGAACACTTTGCATTTGTTCAATTATAGAAGAAACTTGAAAATTCCCCCCGGGCGTTTTTTTTTTTTTTTGTTGCAGCAAACGGACTAGCAAGCGAATTTCAGTATATATAAAATGTGTTTTATTATACAAATATTAAACAAAGGTTTTAAAATATGAACTCTGGTTACATAAATTACAAATTTTACAGTAATGATCCTGCCCCACCCCCCCAACGTGTTTCGACCAAGCAAGTCGTAGTCTTCTTCAGGGGGACTGTGTTACCTCCAATTGATGGGAGACAGTGTTTGGACCCAGAGATTTTCAAAAAATGATTATCCAAGACCATCCAACCTGGCGGGGGCCCAACGTGACTGGCTTACAGGGACGTGACCATGCCAACAGTGCCTGGAGGAGATGAGATTAGGTCACCTTAGACAGATAAGTCACTTGTATTACGCTCAATATAGGAGTCTATACAGTGCCAAGAGAACTCGATTGTAAGGTGCTTCGTTGATGGTATGGACCACCGATTTGCATTTGAGCACGCTTGTTTGCACCTTCCAATGAAGGATCTTTCATTGGCAGTTGGTGCGCACAAGCGTGCTCAGATGCAAATCCTATATTGGGGGTAATACAAGTGATTTATCTGTCTAAAGTGGCCTAATCCCATCTCCTCCAGGCACTGTTGGCATGGTTCCTTGTAAGCCTGTCACGTTGGGCACCGCCAAGTGGATGGTCAGAATGACCTAAGCGAGGTCTTCTGATCGTTTTTCGAAAATCTCTGGTTCCAAACCCACTGTCTCCCATCAATTGGAGGTAACAGTCCCCCTGAAGAAGACTACGACTTGCTTGGTCGAAACACTTTGGGGCAGGATCATTACTGTAAAATTTGTCCTATTATATATGCCTACAATTTGCCTACAATTTATGTAACCAGAATTCATATTTTAAAACCTTTGTTGATTTTAATATTTGCATAATAAAACAAATTTTTATATAGTGAAATTTGCTTGATTAGTCTTTTTCATGCAACAACCCCCCACCCCTCCCGGGGAATTTTCTAGTTTCTTTTGTAGTATATTATTTAGGGTGTGCAGCTTCTTTACCGCCATGTGTGTCCTCAGATTGCATTTGTTCAAATAATTACTTCCTGACCGCCTCCTGTAGCTTTACTGCTATGGTGTGGCTGCGCTATATCACACACACATATGTATATATATATCTATATATCTATATATAGATATATATAGATATATATAGGCGTACGGCTCCCCGGCTGTGCTGTTATTCTCTACAGCACAAGCCAATTAGAGTGTCCTGGCCAATAATGTATGGCCAGGACCTGCTGATTGAGCGAATGACAGAAGAGAGCTCTGTGTCGGTAAACAACACAGAGCTCTCTACAGACAGCATCAATGTGGCTGTTTATTTTTTTTTTTAACCTTGCAAAGATGATTGGCTGTCAGGTACAGCTGCACCAGATTCTGAGTGCAACAGTTTTAGTAAATTAAACTGTTAGTGTCAGATTGTCCGCCGCACTATCACAGTTCCACTATAAGGCACTGATCGTCGTCATTACTAGTATAATAAAAATAAATAAATAAGTCTGCTGATTCAGTGTTTTTAGATCTTTTTGTCAGATGTTACTCTGGGATACTGAAGTATAATAAAAGCATTCCAGAAGTGTCAGAGGCTTTGATTGACAATGACATTAGACATGTGCACTGACAAAATATTTGTTTGTTTTCCTTTCATTCATTCTTTTGCTTTTTTTTTTTGGAAAATTCGGAACTCCGAAAATTCGGATTTCCAAATTTCTGAATTTTCGATTTCCGAATTTTCAAATTTCCAAAGTTTCGAATTCTGAATTTCCGAATTTTCGAAATTTGAAAGTTCGGAAATTCAAAAATTAGAAAATCCGAAACTTCAAAAATCTGAAAAAAAGAAAGAAAATTAGTTAAATTCGAAATAATAACTAACTAATAATAACTATTAAATTATAGGTATTGTAATTTCCTTTCAAATTTGGCTGTTTGTGAACTTAATAAATACAAATTTATCTGAAGTTGCGAATTATCCGAAATAACGAATGCCGCATCTAAACAAATGGAATGGAACATAATAATAAATAATAATAATAAAAAAGTTTAATTATTATTAGTGTTATTTATTATTATTAGATTGTTAAGTTCCATTCATTTAGATACGGCAGTTGTTATTTTGGATGATTCGTAACTTCGGATAAATTCGTACTCGTTACGTTCACTAACAGCCAAATTTGAAAGGAAATTCCAATACCTATAATTTAATAGTTATTATTTTTCTGGATTTTCGTATTTTCATTCTTTTGAATTTTCAGCTTATTATTCTTATTTTCGGATTTTCAAATTTCCAAATTTTTGAATTTTCAAGTTTTCTAATTTCCGAAACTTCGAATTATCTGAACAACTTCGAATTTCCGAAATTTCGAATTTCCGAAAATTTCGAACTTTGGAAATTTTGAAATTAACGAATTTGTCAAAATTCGTTAAAAAACGAATTCTGAACGAAATGAATTGCACATATCTAAATGACATGAAGTTTATGCAAAGAGTCAACATTTGCAGTGGTGACCTTTCTATTTTAGAGACCTCTGCATTTCCCCCCCTTCATGCTGTCATCCGCTTCTGGGCTACATCTTGACTGATGGCCGCCCCCCCCAATTCTTCCATAATCAATGCTTGGAGTTTGTCATAATTTGTGTGAGGTTTTTTTTTGTTCAGCCCACCTCTTGAGGATTGACCACAATGGGACTAAGGTCTGGGGAGTTTCCTGGCCATTGACCCAAAATGTCCATGTTTTGTCCTCCAAGCCCTCCTTAGTTATGACTTTTGCCTTATGGTAAGGTGCTCCATCATGCTGGAGAAGGCATTGTTCCTCACCAAACTGTTCTTGGATGGTTGTGAGAAGTTGCTCTCGGAGGAGGTTTTTGTACCATTCTATATTCATGGCAAATTGTGAGTGAGCCCCCCACTCCCTTGGCTGAGAAGAAGCCCCACACATGAATGGTCTCAGGATGCATGACACTGGACTGATAGTAGCGCTCACCTTTTCTTCTCCGGACAAGGCTTTTTTCCAGATGCCCCAAGGGGATCCATCAGAGAAAATTACTTTTCCCCCCTGTCCTCCGCAGTCCAATCCCTGGACCTCTTGAAGAACATCAGTCTGTCCCCGATGTTTTTCCTGGAGAGAAGTGGCTTCTTTGCTGCCCTTCTTGACACCAGACCATCCTCCAAAGGTCTTCTCCTCACTGTGCGTGCCGATGTCCTCACATCCGCCTGCTGCCATTCCTGAGTGTGACGGCACTGAAAGCTGGAAATTGGCCTGGGCAGGAAGGAGGTGAAAGTGCCCGGTATTGAAGGGGTTTAAATACCAGGTCGTTTTATAGACCTACATTGGTAGGTGAAGGTGAGGTCAGATCATTGTGTCCCATCACTGAAGATGCAATGTATTTTTCTAACCCTTGTTTGGTATTACTGACTGATCCTGTTTCTCTTTTCTCCCCCCCCCATAGGCTGCCCCGGCTCACATGCCGCCAGACTCCAGAGCCCCGTCCTACAACAACAACGACTGCTACAAATTCTCCTTCTCGGAAATCCCCGACCTCAGCTGTTCCTTCCGCAGCCTGTACCGTACATTGCAGGGTAAACAGGGTGAGAATGGAGGAGGGTAGTGCAGGAAGGTGACCGGCCAGCTAGTGCAGCAGAGCCCTTGGAACCTACCCGGGACCGAGCCGACTCACAGAACATTTCAGCTTCATTTCACTCTCCGGCATCGAAATTAGTGGGAGGAATAGTGCCTCGTTATCGGTGTCAGTGGGAGGAATAGTGTCCCATCATTGGTATCAGTGGGCGGATAGTGTCCCATCATTGGTGTCAGTGGGAGGAATAGTGTCCCATCATTGGTATCAGTGGGAGGGATAGTGCCCCATCATTGGTGTCAGTGGGAGGAATAGTGCCCCATCATTGGTATCAGTGAGAGGAATAGTGCCCCAACATTGGTATCGGTGGGAGGAATAGTGTCCCATCATTGGTATCAGTGGGAGGAATAGTGTCCCATCATTGGTGTCAGTGGGAGGAATAGTGTCCCATCATTGGTGTCAGTGGGAGGAATAGTGCCCCATCATTGGTATCAGTGAGAGGAATAGTGTCCCATCATTGGTATCAGTGGGAGGAATAGTGCCCCATCATTGGTATCGGTGGGAGGAATAGTGTCCCATCATTGGTATCAGTGGGAGGAATAGTGTCCCATCATTGGTGTCAGTGGGAGGAATAGTGTCCCATCATTGGTGTCAGTGGGAGGAATAGTGTCCCATCATTGGTGTCGGTGGGAGGAATAGTGTCCCATCATTGGTGTCGGTGGGAGGAATAGTGTCCCATCATTGGTGTCAGTGAGAGGAATAGTGCCCCAACATTGGTATCGGTGGGAGGAATAGTGTCCCATCATTGGTATCAGTGGGAGGAATAGTGTCCCATCATTGGTGTCAGTGGGAGGAATAGTGTCCCATCATTGGTGTCAGTGGGAGGAATAGTGTCCCATCATTGGTGTCGGTGGGAGGAATAGTGTCCCATCATTGGTGTCGGTGGGAGGAATAGTGTCCCATCATTGGTGTCAGTGAGAGGAATAGTGCCCCATCATTGGTATCGGTGGGAGGAATAGTGTCACATCATTGGTGTCAATGGGAGGAATAGTGTCCCATCATTGATGTCAGTGGGAGGAATAGTGTCCCATCATTGGTGTCAGTGGGAGGAATAGTGTCTCATCATTGGTGTCAGTGGGAGGAATAGTGTCCCATCATTGGTGTCAGTGGGAGGAATAGTGTCCCATCATTGGTGTCAGTGGGAGGAATGTGCCCCAAGGACAGGATAAAGGCAAACAAAGGGCTGGGTTTGGACACCTCTGCTTTAGCACTCACTCGAAGTTTCATACTCGCCTGTCGATGTTCTGGTGACATCAGAATTGTGCGGCTCATGGAGAGCGGCACGGCCGCCACTGCAAGTTCCCCATCTGATCCCTTGCAGGTGTCATATGGATAGGAAGGAATGGAATTTTCCACTCATGTACAGAAAGAAAGAGTCCCTTTCTCTGCAGCCTCAGCTGCACTGAGAATGAATGGAGAGAAGACAGCGGCTCCTCTCCATTCATAAACTGACACATCGTAATCACAGGAGATTACAATGTCTCAGTTATGTGAATGGACAGAGTCAGCTGACTCTATCAATACACACAGCGGAGAGAGACAGCAGAACGAGGGGGACAGCGGAAAGCCGGAACGGATGGGGACAGTGGAGGGGGACAATGCAACGGAGGACAGCGGAGGGGGACAGAGCAAAGAAGGAAGACAGCGGAGGGGGACAATGCAACGGAGGAGGACAGCTGAGGGGGACAGAGGAACGGAGGGGGACTAAGGGGGATGCGGTGACAGTCAGCGGTGATCGCGTGTGGGGGAATTACAAGCACCGATCACCGCTGTATCACTAAAGCAGCTGAAAGCCGCGGGGGGAGAAGCTTGTAACTCCCCCACACGCCGATCACAGCTGACAGTCCAGGTATCGGCGGAAGCATCGGGAGCATTTGCCCGAGTACAAGTACTTGGGCAAATGCTCGGTATCGGTGCCGATACCGATACTAGTATCGGTATCGGGACAACCCTACACATTACCATTTCTCTCATTTGGCACCGTTGGCTGAACAAGCGAAATCACATGATTCCCCCATACATGATAAACCGCATAGATCTGCAGTGCTGGTATTCTGTTCTGATAGCCGGTACCCGTGGCTGCCAGCATACCTGAACAGTGGCTGCAGTGCCGGGACAAGGTCATGTAGAGCCCGGGCAAACATGCCAAACTGCACCCCCCCCCCGCAAATATGCATGAGCACTATGTGTCTGCATGATTACCCCCTAAGTATAAATCCCCCCTCCTCCCAGTACAAATCTTTGCCCCCCCCCCAAAAAAAAACCCTCCTAGTACAAATCCTCTACCCCTAAAATGTCCCCTACAAGGACACATCCTCTTCCCTCACTCTCCCAATCCCCCCTCCTAGCACAAAACCCCCCCTCCAAAAAAAGTCACCCCCCCAGTACAATTACACCCCCCCCCCCCCCCCACCAGACTCCCCAATGCCTACTAGCCTAGCACAAATCCCCTATCCCACCTCATAACACAGACCCCCCCCCCCCAAATCACCACTCCTAGAACCGCCCCCCCCCCCCCCCCCCGTAGAACGATTCTTACCTCCTGCCGCCCCCCAAATTCCCCCTTCCAACACAAATCCCCTCCTACCTCACATGATAACACAGGGCCCCTCCCTTTTGCACCCCTTGCCGATAGGTCCACCTATAGAATGAGCCGATTTAGCAGGAACTGAATATTATCCAACACTAAAAAAAAAAACTAAGTTTTTTCCATATAGGTTTAGAATTGCTGTTCTGCGCTTTCCCAAAATTTGGGGATTCCTTTGAACAGAAATGGCCGGCACCGGTAGGAGGTTACACAGGGTCAGCTAGGGCCGGGTTCCCCCATAGATCAGCACCTAAGTAGCTTGTAGGAGATGGGTGTTTGCTCTCCGGAATGTGACTGTCTTCCTCTTTATCCTCAGGACTCTCTCCTCTCCCCACCGATGTACCACCACCACCACCACCTTCCTCCAGCTGCTGCATGTACCAGCAGAATTCAGGGGAGTCCTCCTCACTGCACCCCCACAATGTCCCCAGCATCAGCAACCCCTCGTCTTCTCACCATCAAGCCCAGCACCAGCAGCCGCCTTACCTACCCTCCCAGCAGATGTCCCGGCCAGCTGCCCCCGGCATGCCTCTGGGTGAGTCTATCCTATCCAGGCTGTGTAAGGAATCGGGGGAACTTGTACTGGCTGTAAAGTCACACCTTGCTCCTCCATTTTTATCCATCCAGGTCTCCCCAGCGACTGGCCTTCCAACATCGACTCGCTAAAGGAGAGCTTCAAGATTGTCAGCAACCTGGACTGGTCCACCGTAGACCTGTCCCAATTCTCAGGTCAGTCAATGTAAACATTCCCAATACTACATAAGACATCCCACCCTCCAGCAGGACGCAGAGGAACCAGGGTGGCAGAAAGTTCTTCTAGGATCATATTTCATACATCCTGTTCGTTCTGTGTTTGGACAATTCACAAAGAGCACCACGGGGTCTGCCGAGAAAAGGCAGTTCAATAATGAAGTTTTGTTTTGACGGTTCTCCTGTCCTCTTCTGGTATTCCACTCTCACTTTCATGTACATCTACAACCTACAAGGGGTCTCAAACTGGTGGCCCTCCAGCTGTTTCGAAACTACAAGTCCCACAAGGCATTGCAAGGCTGACAGTTACAAGCATGACTCCTACAAGCAGAGGCATGATGGGACTTGTAGTTTCGCAACAGCTGGAGGACCACCAGTTTGAGACTCCCTGACGTAAGCGCAGGGCCACCAGTTTGAGGCCCCCTGACCCAAGCGGAGGGCCACCAGTTTGAGACCCCCGACCTAAGCGTAGGGCCACCAGTTTGAGACCCCCTGACCTAAGCGGAGGGCCACCAGTTTGAGACCCCCTGACCTAAGCGGAGCGCCACCGGTTTGAGACCCCCTGACCTAAGCATAGGCCCACTGGTTTGAGACCCCCTGACCTAAGCGTAGGGCCACCGGTTTGAGACCCCCTGACCTAAGCGGAGCGCCACCAGTTTGAGACCTCCCTGACCTAAGCATAGGGCCACCAGTTTGAGACCACCTGACTTAAGCGGAGGCCCACCAGTTTGAGACCCCCGACCTAAGCGTAGGGCCACCAGTTTGAGACCCCCTGACCTAAGCGGAGGGCCACCAGTTTGAGACCCCCTGACCTAAGCGGAGCGCCACCGGTTTGAGACCCCCTGACCTAAGCATAGGCCCACCGGTTTGAGACCCCCTGACCTAAGCGTAGGGCCACCGGTTTGAGACCCCCTGACCTAAGCGGAGCGCCACCAGTTTGAGACCTCCCTGACCTAAGGGGAGGGCCACCAATTTGAGACCCCCTGACTTGAGCGGAGGGCCACCAGTTTGAGATCCCCTGACCTAAGGGGAGGGCCACCAGTTTGAGACCCCCTGACCTAAGCGTAGGGCCACCAGTTTGAGACCCCCTGACCTAAGCGGAGGGCCACCAGTTTGAGACCCCCTGACCTAAGCGTAGGGCCACCAGTTTGAGGCCCCCTGACCCAAGCGGAGGGCCACCAGTTTGATACCCCCTGACCTAAGCGTAGGGCCACCAGTTTGAGACCCCTGACCTAAGCGTAGGGCCACCAGTTTGAGACCCCTGACCTAAGCGTAGGGCCACCAGTTTGAGACCCCCTGACCTAAGCGGAGGGCCACCAGTTTGAAACCTCCTGACCTAAGCGGAGGGCCACCGGTTTGAGACCCCCGACCTAAGCAGAGGGCCACCAGTTTGAGACCCCCCTGACCTAAGCGTAGGGCACCAGTTTGAGACCCCCTGACCTAAGCGTAGGGCCACCAGTTTGAGACCCCCTGACCTAAGCGGAGGGCCACCAGTTTGAGACCCCTGACCTAAGCGTAGGGCCACCAGTTTGAGACCCCCTGACCCAAGCATAGGGCCACCAGTTTGAGACCTCCTGACCTAAGCGGAGGGCCACCGGTTTGAGACCCCCGACCTAAGCGGAGGGCCACCAGTTTGAGACCCCCTGACCTAAGCGTAGGGCCACCAGTTTGAGGCCCCCTGACCCAAGCGGAGGGCCACCAGTTTGATACCCCCTGACCTAAGCGTAGGGCCACCAGTTTGAGACCCCTGACCTAAGCGTAGGGCCACCAGTTTGAGACCCCTGACCTAAGCGTAGGGCCACCAGTTTGAGACCCCCTGACCTAAGCGGAGGGCCACCAGTTTGAAACCTCCTGACCTAAGCGGAGGGCCACCGGTTTGAGACCCCCGACCTAAGCAGAGGGCCACCAGTTTGAGACCCCCCCTGACCTAAGCGTAGGGCACCAGTTTGAGACCCCCTGACCTAAGCGTAGGGCCACCAGTTTGAGACCCCCTGACCTAAGCGGAGGGCCACCAGTTTGAGACCCCTGACCTAAGCGTAGGGCCACCAGTTTGAGACCCCCTGACCCAAGCATAGGGCCACCAGTTTGAGACCTCCTGACCTAAGCGGAGGGCCACCGGTTTGAGACCCCCGACCTAAGCGGAGGGCCACCAGTTTGAGACCCCCCTGACCTAAGCGTAGGGCACCAGTTTGAGACCCCCTGACCTAAGCGTAGGGCCACCGGTTTGAGACCCCCTGACCTAAGCGGAGCGCCACCAGTTTGAGACCCCCCTGACCTAAGCATAGGGCCACCAGTTTGAGACCACCTGACTTAAGCGGAGGCCCACCAGTTTGAGACCCCCTGACCTAAGGGGAGGGCCACCAGTTTGAGATCCCCTGACCTAAGGGGAGGGCCACCAGTTTGAGACCCCCTGACCTAAGCGTAGGGCCACCAGTTTGAGACCCCCTGACCTAAGCGGAGGGCCACCAGTTTGAGACCCCCTGACCTAAGCGTAGGGCCACCAGTTTGAGGCCCCCTGACCCAAGCGGAGGGCCACCAGTTTGATACCCCCTGACCTAAGGGGAGGGCCACCAGTTTGAGACCCCCTGACTTGAGCGGAGGGCCACCAGTTTGAGATCCCCTGACCTAAGGGGAGGGCCACCAGTTTGAGACCCCCTGACCTAAGCAGAGGGCCACCTGTTTGAGACCCCCTGACCTAAGGGGAGGGCCACCAGTTTGTCACCCCCTGACCTAAGCTATACAAACCTTGAAGGCCTGAACATGTGTGTGGTGGGTTAAAGTGGATCTTCATAGGAGCTGAGCACCACAAACCAAAAACACCATTTAATTCATTTTTTTACCCACTTCCATACCGCCGGCCGTCATCTGAAGTCCTCAGCTTCCTGTGGTGATATCTGGATGATGGGTGCAGCCGCAGGCATCATTCAGGTATCATTTATTTTCAGCCGGCGATTCCCTTCACCGCAAGAACAATCGTAGCGGCTGTTCAGCCGCTTGATCGTTCTTACAGGCGGCGGGAAGGGATGTCGTCGTCCCCCCCCCCCCCCCTCCCACCCCGGTGCTTCTACCGGCTCGCCCCGTGCAATCGGCTAGCCAGAGAAGGAATCCACCAGAAGAAAGTCATAGAGAAATCCGAGGGACAAGACGGTCCCCGTCAATCTCTAGGACTCTCGGAGGCCCGGGCGCACAACGTTATGACGTCACGTCTGGGCCGGCGGAAGTAGACAATGCCGGAGACTCGGCTAAAAAGCCTGAGATCGTTCTTTTTTTTATCTCAGGCTTTTCAGCCTGGATGAGAGATGTGGGGTCTTTATTTTTTGTATACTACTAATAGCGGCGACCAGCGACTTATAATTAAAAAAATAAATTTACAGCGCCCCTGTTCCCGCGCGCTCGCACGCAGAAAAAAAAAATTTAAAGGGAAAAGGTGTTAAAAAAAAAATAAACTAAAATAAACAAAAAAATAAATTAATTAAAGCACCCCCATCCCCGTGAATGCATACGTAGGTCGCGCCCGCATGCATATATATATAAATATGTTTGGGGGATCCGAGTAATTTTCAGTAGCCAGTAAATATAATATACTTTCCTCTCTCTCTCTCTCTCTCTCTCTCTCTCTCTCTCTCTCTCTATATATATATATATATATATATATATATTCTTTATTTATAAATAATTATTTATTTTTTGTATACTACTAATGGTGGCGACCAGCGACTTATAATGGGACAGTGTGGCGGTCAGTATGACACTAACGGAAGCTGGGGGGACTGCCACTAACATTACCAGTGACACTAATACAATGATCATACTATACACTGTCACTGTACTAATGAAAATGGCTGGGAAGGGGTTAACCTCTAGGGCGATCAAGGGGTTAAATATGTGCCTATGTGTAGTGTGTGCTGCTTTTACTAAGAGAGAGAGAGTTGAGAGTTGAGATTGTTCCCTCTGTACAGAGCTCTGTGTTGTTTGCCATCACAGGGCTCTGGGCTGTGATTGGACACAGCAGGTCCTGGCTGTGAATCATTGGCTGGGACTTGCTGCCAGGCTCCCCCCAGTGCCCAATAATGCACACACCCTATACCTGGAAGTAGGCCGTGACGTACCGGTATGTTGCTTTGCCTACAGCGGCCGCTCGCCTTCAGTACGTTGCGGGCGGGTGGTCACCGATTGGTTAAAGGAAGCACCACATAGTCACCATGTATGTATTGAGTGAATCTGCTTAGACTATCACCCAGGAGGTTCTAACCCAGCCAATGGACGGTCCCCCATGATCCCTTGGTTGAGGGCGTCTCAGATTTAGCCTTGTGGTATTCTAGTTGTCACCCAATCCTGACCGGTGACGATCATCGAACATCTCTGGGCAGGAAATTTAAATATTTGAAGAAATGTAAACCTATTTTTTTTTTGTCTTTGGTCCCCCCCAGACCTCATGGAGAGCCTGCGCCAGGCCGAGCTAAAGAACTGGAGCTTAGACCAGCACCACATCGCCAGCCTGTGTGACTCCTTATCCCATCTGCTAAGCCACACGGGTCTCCTGCCGCCCGCACATGGCCAGACCTCAGCCTGCCAATCTCCCTGCATGCCCCCCACCACCAGCAGTTCCTGTGCACTTCAGGGAGCCAAGCCTGGGCACACCATGGCAGGTAAGAGGAGGAAGGAGGGTGGGGAGATCAGGTGTGCCGATTAGTACCACATGGTACAAAGATTTGTGTGTGGCCAGTTTTAGACGCCGGTTGGTTGGCAGTCAGTCTTTCATGGACAACAATGGGCTTCCCATCCCTACTGGTATAAGGTTTGCATGCAGGGACTGATGGTTACCCTTTTTTATAGGCAGATTTTCACATTATGCTGGATAAGCTTTGTCTGGCACTAACCTTCCTTTCTAGTACAGTATCGGTTACCTTGCAAATCCACACAAAACAGAGATGGGGGTGCGCTCCAGGCTCCGGTTCGGTGACCAACCTCTCTGGAGTGTGGGCTGGGAAGGAGCTTGTCTCAGCTCAATGTATGCAAACAAGGAAAAGGATCGTTCCAGGTGCTGCACATCCAACAAAACCCATAGGTTACGATGGTAAGAGCAGCCATGACGAAGCCCCGTGGGCGAAACACGTAGGGAGCGTGGCCTGGATAGTCTGGACTGAGGCAGCTCTTGCCTTCATACTCATGGGTATTTGTTGTTTCCTTGGTAGGCAATAAATATATGAGAAATTATTAACCCACTGCAAATGTTTTTCTCTCTTTCTCCAGTGGCCACCTATGGGCAAAACCAGCCAACTCCAGTGTCTTGTGGTCACAATTTCACTGCACCCCCTGGATATCCTATTCACACCCAAGCACCACCACCAACATACAGCCAGCAAGGTGAGAGCCCATACTTATGTTCACTTGCTAAAGGGTTGCCAGTGTGGCTACTTTGCCCATAGCAATTCATATTTGCATCCAGATGGTCTCACAACGCAGAGTCCGTCAGTACAATAGAGCCGTGTTTCTCAACTCCAGTCCTCAAGGCGCCCCAACGGGTCATGTTTTCAGGCTTCCCATTATTTTGCACAGGTGATTTGATCAGTTTCACTGCCTTAGTAATGACCACAGCTGGTAGAGGGAAGGGATAAAGAGCCACAAGGCCCTAATTCAGACTTTTCAGGCAAAATGAACAATAATATGGTACAAAAATATATTTTATTAACAATGAATCATGTCAAACAGGTCAAATGGGGAAGAATTAAAAACATACATGAGGTATACGATAGTTTATGAAAATCTAGTGTAACCGAAAGAGTTGACCCCAAATGAATGGCAGTGAGCCCCTGTGCGTCAACATGTTTCGCTATTTTGCTTCGTCAGGACACACTTGGGGGTAGTTGAAAGGAACAAGTCTCACTATCTAAGATAAAACAAATCAATGAAATGTGTTACAAAAACAAGAGATAGTAAAAACTTTCAAACATTGCTATCTCCAGAGGACATGCGCACAACAAACATAAATAGCTACCTTGTAAGCATAAGATCTTATGATTCATTGTTAATAAAATATATTTTTGTACCATATTATTGTCCATTTTGCCTGAAAAGTCCGAATTAGGGCCTTGTGGCTCTTTATCCCTTCCCTCTTTTAATTCAAGTATATACGGATGTGGCTCTAGGAGTGTTTACAAAAATTGGAAATTACCGCAGCTGTTTCATCTGAGGGGAAATCCTGAAAACATGACCTGTTGGGGGTGCCTTGAGGAGTGGAGTTGAGGAACACTGCAGGAGACCATGAGGAGGAAACACAACCCGAAACCTGTATGGGAGAATGACCCATAGGATTGTGTATAAGTCATTGTAGCTATTAATAGAAATAATAAAAAAAAACAATGTATCCTTCATAAGATCCTTATTCTCCATATAAAAGGCACAAAAACGACTAAAACTGCATCCCATACTTGTATATGTGTGTATATATATATATATGTGTGTGTATATATATATATTATAGAACATATACGATATCTCATAACTGTATAGGAAAATGTGTGTCAACTGGAGAATTCTCTTGTCACCTATGAAAGTGGACTATAGCGGCACAGTGTAGGAGGCAATACACAAAATGAAAAAAAATATGTGATAATCTTTATTTATACAATGTTAAACCCAATGAAACTACCAGCAGTATTTAATTCCACACATTGGCAAAAGGTAAAAGTCTTCTACATATTAGTAATCCTATACAGACTACAGTGATGATAGTCCCATCTACATGTACAGACGTTTCTAGTGTCCATAGGGTCGAAGTGTTTCACCAATCATTTGGCTTCTTCAGGACCCAGATATATGAGGAGCGGTGTTTCTCTGCATGGCAGCCAGGTTATGCGGACTCCTCCAGTGTGTGACTGATCCTGCCTCATTCATGTAGCTCCAAATCTGGGCATATGGTCGACTGTGATCTTAAATAACATTATTTGGGGTCCCTTCTTAGCCCGTTGGACTTATTTACATAACCATTCAATTCTCCCTTTGGCTCATTCACCCGCTGAATGTTTACATCGCGAGCCTGTGGGCAGTCTGCCCTCGGCACAATACCTTTTTGTTTCCCCCTCTGGGATTCTGGGCCTGTTGTGCCCCTCCCCGGGGCAGTGATGGGCAGACACTTTAATGCATAGAAGTGCCATTGGTACTCATACATCTGTGTCCTGAAGAAGCCAAATGATTGGTGAAACACGTCAACACTAGAAGTCTATTCCATGTAGATGGGACTATCATCACTGTAGTCTGTAGGGTTTTGCACAAAGCAGCCCTGATCCTCTTCTTCTGGGGTCCCACGCCGGCGCTTCAAGCCCCTCCTCTTCATCAGGTGCCCCCCACGGAAAGCCTTTCAATGGGGGGGGCACCCATGCGGGCTCGCTCCCGAATATCACTGCTGCGTCCATTGACACAGACAGTGGAACTCGCTCCCATGTCACTAGATTTGATTGACAGCAGTGGGAGCCAATGGCTTCTGCTGCTATCAATCTGGCCAATGAGGAGAGAGACAGCAGATGAAGCTGTTGCACTCGTGCACATCGCTGGATCGGGCTCAGGTAAGAAAAAAAAAGGGGGGGGGAGCTGCAGTACAGAAGATTTTTCACTGCGAGGCTTTACAACCACTTTTGATCAATTAATCACTTGCGCGGTCATGCACCATTGTACCCATATGACATTTTTATCATTTTCTTCTCCACAAATAGAGCTTTTATTTGGTATTTAATCACCACTGGGGTTTTTATTTTATTTCCTTGCTAAAAAAAACAAACAAAAAAAGACCGAAAATTTTGAAAAAAACAAACATTTTTTTTTTCATAGTCTATTGTAAAATTTTGAAACCCGGTAATTTTTCTCCTTCACTAATATGCGCTGATAGGTGGTACTGAAAGGCCACCGATTGGCAGCACTGGTGGGACTTTAACACAAGCTGGTTATCATCTCTCTTCATGCTGTTGGTGCGAGGAAAGAAAAGCCGATAACCGGCTTGTGCTTATGTCCTGTGATCAGCTGTCATTGGCTGACAGCTGATCACGTGGTAAAGGGCCTGTAATTGGGCCAATCAGTGCCGCCCTTTTAGTGGGATTGGCCCTTTACCCCGATCTGCCATTAGCCAAGTCCTTCGGACTGGACGATCACAGGGGGCGCGATCACGGGAGGCCGTCAGTAGACGCCCTCCCTGTATCCGTCATTCGGCTGTAGCACGTGCGGTTATATTAGCAGGTATAGTTAAAGTCGTATTAAATGCGCCTTTTTGGTAGATCATTAATCTACTCAGGAGGAAATCTTTTTTTTTTTTAACTCAATATTTTTGGGCAGTATTTACTTTTAACCGCTTCAGGACTGCCCGTCCGCCATGTACTGGGGACAGGCAGCCTGCACAGGCACAGCAACGTACCTGCATGTTGCTGGCTTTTTCCGGGTACAGGGCTCGCCCATCCCACACCGCCAAAGGCTTATGATAAGAGATGCCTTCAGTTGGGAAGAATGGTGCAAAAGAAATTGCGCCGGGGTGAAATCTAGGCTATAAGAAGTAACGCTCAGGATTATACTATGCACCTGTGACCAAAAAGGGGCTGAAGCCTGGGGCATGATCACCATACATGCCGCATGGTGCCAACCCCAGACCCACATCTCCAACAAAGATTGGAGACATTGGGGTAAAATATGTGGAGTAGAGAAGGGGGTCCTGGACCAGCGCAAGACAATCTTATAGCGGTTTTCCTGAATCGGCACATTGAGTGTAACCCTTATAGATAGCGGAGCAAGGGCACTGCCAACCAGCGTCAGAAAGAACTTGGTCCATCTCCTTGGGCCCAAGCACGACTGGAGACCCAGACAGAGGGGTATGGGCTGAGAGGGGTCTGTACAATGTGGACATCAAGTGTTGGGTGTGGTACATACAGCTTCTGGATCACTTACATGTTATTCTCTCTTCTGGTGTCAATCGGCCCCGCTGTAACTTTTAGGAGACGAGGCGAAAACTTTGCTAATTGCTTTTTGTCTTCGCAGGTCGCCACCCCCAGCGAACTCTGTACCCACCACCCCGTCCGACAATGCGCCATCCGCACAACGACGAAATTGAAGATACCTTTGACTGGGACTCTATCGCTTAGAACCTCCGCCAGCTTCCCCAGGAGGGGTACTGCAAAGCCCCTCCACGTGTATAGACCTATATATATAATTCTATAAATAAATATATATGATTATATATCTTTGCCCGACAATCAGGGACAAAATGCCCCTCTCTATGGTCGAGGAGGGATGAATGAATGAAGAGAAGCACCCCCCCCCCCCTACTCCCCTCTCCCCCATGCACAGTCATTTCAACCTCTCCCACTGTGATGTCCCTGCGGACAGCGATATGTATGTGCCACAAGAAAACCAGGCCTCGTAGGGGGCCCAGTGCCAAGAACTGTGGTGTTACGGTGGGCGAGGACCTTCGAGGTGCTCACAGGGGGGAGGGTGAGGAAGGTCTGGATGAATTATTTATAAAGCATACACCTATTGCACAGCACAAAGTGTTATTGGATGATAACAGCCACCTTTGGTGGAGATCGCTCAGCGGCTCCCCCACCAGCTTCTGAATGGACCTGCAGATCCCAGGAACAGCACTTACCAGACCAGCTGGATTGTCCGTCGTCTTTTCACCATTTTTTTTTTTTTTTGTTTTTTGTTTTTTTGGGGTTTCACCGTTGGATGTCTATTAGGCGTACCGATCTTGTTGTGAAATTAAACATTATTGTACTATCTGGCACTTGTATTGGCAAAGCTATTACATAAATGCTCTCTTGTTATATCCCATAAACTCCCAACAAACTTGATGGTGTAAAGTTGTGCTGAGAAGTCGGAGTGTTTATTAGATTATTTATAAATCTACCATGTTTTTTTTGGATCAGGCTCTCAAGTGGAACTATGCCCGGGGGGTGGGGGTCAATAATAATACAGACCTACCTTCCAAGGTGTTCTGCTATACCAATGGGTGATCGGAGAGGAGTGCCCCGTGTGCAAAAAAAAGTTTTATGGAATGAATTTCATAATTTCCCCCCCCCACACTTCTTCGGGGCTAGTATATAGAGAAAAAAGATACAGTAAAACCTTGGATTGCGAGCATAATTTGTCGCAGAAACATGCTTGTAATCCAAAGCACTCTTATATCAAAGCAAAATTTCCCTTTAAGAAACAATGGAAACTCAGATGATTCGTTCCACAACCATTTATTCATAGAAAAATGATTAAAAAAAATACGAAATACAGTATAAAATGCACTGACAAAATAAAAAAATAAATAATCTGCACTTCAAAATGCAGTACTGCAGCTCATATCAATGGTAGGAATACTGTACAGTAACCTCTATGGTGGAAAAAAAAGGAGGATCACAGTTTTAATGTAAGGAAAAAAAAAAAGATTACACTCAATGTTAAAGCAGAGTCCCACCCAAAAGTGTAACTTTCTCTTTAAGTACCTGTTGACCCCCTGCTATGTCATTTTTTTGGAGGGGGGGGGCGGGTACCTAGTTTTCAGATACCCAGCTCCCACTTCCTCTCCTGCGGAAGTTCCTGAAGTCCCCCCCCCCCCCCTCGCTCCTTGCAATCTTCTAGGACACGTCACAGAAGATTGCCCGGCCATTCACGCAGCGCAGTAGGCTGTGAAGCCGCAGGTGGGTGCCCACACTTACAATGCCGGCACCGCATAGAGGAGGAGGAGGGGGGGGGGGAAGAGAAGCAAGGCTTCAGGCGCCCGCATCGCTGGACCGTGGGACAGGTGAGCATCGGTTTATTAAAAGTCACTTTTTGTAGCTGCTGACTTTTAAATGGGTGGAACTCCGCTTTAAGGCGTTTGGTGTTAATCTATGTAAAGCCGCTGGTGTACAGTATAAAGTACTGTAGGTGGCCGGAGGTGCGGGGGCGCTCCCTGGAGAACTCAGACACTCGAACTGTTTACACGCCCGGGTGCTCCGAACACGTATTACGCCGCGCGCCCCACCCAGCTGGGAGCGTCTCCGGGTTCTCCAGGAAGCGTTGGGAGTCACCAGCGCCCCCGGACCCCTGACCACATGCAGTACTGTAACACCAGCGGCTTTACATGGATTAACACCAGACCCCTTAAAGGGTAAGTTCACCTTTTGTACACTTTTTTTCCCAAAATTCCAGCCCCCCCCCCCCCCCCCCCCCCCCTATGTACCAATATAGCATTCATGTATTTTTTTTTCCAAAAATATCAAAGCTTTCCAATAAATCTACAGTCACTTACTTTTCGTTTCCATTAGTAATGTCTTACTTCCTGGTCAGACTAGAGGTCATGACACAGGAAGGAGTTGACAATGTGCGTTTGCTTCTGTGGTTGGTGTGCCATTAACAATAAAGCGCAACTAGTACATTTTAGGTGTATAAAAGAAGGCCCATACACTATACAATCTGATTGTGCATTTAGTGAGAAGAGTGATCACTGATTGCATTTCGTTTAAAAAAAAGAAACAAAAAAACGTGCAGCTGGGAGGATGGATGCTGCAGGGGGCGTGTGCTAATGAGGTCAGCTGGTTAACTGCTTCCTGTGTCATGACCTAAAGTCTGACCAGGAAGTAAGACATTACTAATGGAAACGTGGATTAGGACAAGAAAAGTAAGTGACCTGTAGATTTAATGGAAAGCTTTGGTATTTTTGCAAAAATAGTACAGGAATGCTATACTGGTACATAGGGTGGGCTGGAATTTCGGAAAAAAAAAAGTGAACCTACCCTTTAACATCGAGTGTAATTTTTTTATCTTTACATTAAAACTACTGCTCGTTTATCAAGACAGCGCTTGCATGTCAAGTCAAAGTTAAAAAAAAAAAAAAAAAAAAAAAAGTTGCTCGTCTTGCAAAATGCTCGTATATTGCGTTTCTGGCAAACCGAGGTATTACTGTACATCCCGTCCATAGCAACTATACAAAGTGCAAAGCAAAAATGTGTGTTCACCACTTCCTGCCCGGCCCATAGCAGAATGACGGCTGGGCGCTGGTTCAGTTATCCTGACTGGGCATCATATGACGCCCTGCAGGATAACAGCCTCCAGCGGAGGCTCTTTACCACGTGATCAGCCGTGTCCAATCACGGCTGATCACGATGTAAGCAGGAAGAGCCGGTGATTAGCTTTTCCTCACTCGCATCTGACAGGGGGGGGGTCTGTACTGATTGTTTATCAGCGCAGCCCCCCCTCCCCCTCGGATGCCCACACTGGACCACCAGGGAAGCCGCCAGCATGTGGATGGCCAAGTACATCCCCCATGGCCATCCACATGTGAAAATCAATGCCCAACATATGCCAATCAGTGCCCACAAATGGGCACTGACTGGCACCTCTTTGGCACAATAAAAATGAGTGATGCCCAGCAATGCCACCTATCAGTGCCACCCATAAGTACCCATCATTGCTGCCTACGAGTGCAACCTCATCAGTGCCCATTAGTTCCACCTTATCGGTGCCCATCAGTGAAGCCATATCAGTGCCAGTCATTGAAGAAAAAAAACGTACTTATTTACAAAGATTTTTAACAGAAACAAAGAAAATCTTTTTTTTTCAAAATTTTCTGTCTTTTTACTTGTTGCGCAAAAAATAAAAAAAATCGCAGAGGTGATCAAATACTACCAAAAGAAAGCTCTAACAAAATGATAAAAAATGTAGTTTGTGTACAGCGTTGTATGACCGCGCAATTGTCATTCAATTTGCAACAGCGCTGAAAGCTGAACATTGTCCTGGGCGGGAAGGTGTATAAGTGCCCCCCGGTATTGAAGGGGTTTTAAACATAGTTTCGAAAAGTAATATGAAGAGAAACAACTTGGGCGTTCCAAGGGTGGCCAACTGCTATAATTACATTTGCTGTAGAATAAAAGTTCCGTATTTTTATATATATATACGAAAAAAAAGGTTTTTTTGTGTGTAATTGGACAAATCGCATAAATACCAGCCGGCCACCCTCGGAACGCCCACGTTGTTTCTCTTCAGATTACTGTTCACTTGGGTTGGTGACCTCCTGTATATTATCTTCATGACTCCCAATGTGTGCTACAGGCACCCTCCACAATTTACTTAAAGTGGTGTTCCGGCCGAAATGATACTTTTTAAATAAAAATACCCCTATAATACACAAGCTTAATGTATTCTAGTAAAGTTAGTGTGTAAACAAAGGTCTGTTTTGTTAGTTTATAGCAGTAGTTTGTTATTTTATAAACTTCCAGCAGGCTGTGGCCATCTTAAGTGTGGGCATCTGAAGCCAGACTGTATTTCTTCCTGGATCTCATCCTTGCAGATCTCGCACATGCTCAGTGCAGCACAAGCAGTGTAATAGGTTTCAGGTCAGGTTTCCATAGCAACGGCAGTGTGAGAGGAAGTTGCCGCCCCTTCCCAGAAGGCATTGCAAACAGGAAATGATGCGATGGGCCGCGGCCAGGGAGGAGGAAGTGAAAAATGAATACAGCAGATATACAGTAAGTGCTGAGAAAATGTTTTAAAAAATATCCAATTCGGGATGCTGAAGAGTTGTAAAAGTGGGTGGAACTTCACTTTAAAGCGTAACTCCACTTTTGTTGAGGGGAAGAAAAAAAAAAAAACAAAAAAAAAAAAAACATTCCCCCCTCTGGGTGATATCTGTACATTGCAAGGATTATAACAAACTTTGTTGCAGATTCCTTCCTTTTGTTATTCTGAAGAAATCCCTGTGCGTTTGTCTGTGCCTCTGTATTGAGTGGATCTAATAGGAGTGGTTTCATAATTAACTGTCAGGTGTGCAGCTGCAGAGCCCTAATGAGGAAATCTGCTGGGTATGCATCACTTTAGACGGGTTCCTATTGGGAGCATCTCTCCAAAAAAATGACATTTTTGTTGCAGGGGATGCCTGAAATCTGACTTGTATCTTAGTGCAGACTTCTGGGAAAATTGGTGAGCCAATCACACCAGCAGGGAATGATGTTTCTGGGGGAGTGGTCAGTACACATTCTGGGGGTTATTTAGGAAAGGCAAATCCACTTTCCTGTACAAGTGCAAAGTGCACTTGAAATTGCACTGAAAGTGCAGTCGTTGTAGATCTGAAATGAGGGGAAGCTCTGCTGATTTTATCATCCAATCATGTGCAAGCTAAATTGCTGTTTTTTATTTTCCTTGCATGTCCCCCTCAGATCGACTGCACTTTCAGTACAATTTCAAGTGCACTTTGCACTTGTAGTTTGCACTTGTGGTGCAAAGTGGATTTGCCTTTTCGTAAATAACCCCAAGTGTGTACAGAACAACCCCATGTAGCCATTAGAGCTGCACGATCGTTAAGAATCGTTATCGCAATTTTTTTCCCCCTCGCGATCTTGACAAAGTATTTTCCGGATTTTTTTTTTTTCCTATGCAGAGAAAAAAAAAAAAAAAAAACAGGCAGTCTGCAGGCAGTCTGCAAAGAATCACAACATTCTTTAGCAGTGGAACTTAAAAACCACTTACCGACCGCCCACTGTATATATACGTCCTTTTTTTAAAGATGGATATCTCGGTAACGGCAGCAGCTGCTGCCACAACCGAGATATCCATCTTTAGGGCCGGCGGTTCTGTACACGATAATGGTGGTCTCTGCGGCGGTAGCGGCGGAGGCGATCGGGTCCTTTCCCTTCCTCAGTATGGAGACGAGTGAGGCTAAGATGGCCCCCACCCGTCTCCATACTATAGGACGGCTGAAGCGACGTCATGACGTCGGCTCCGCCCACTTGTCTTAAAGGCACAAATTTTTTTTGTGTCATTTTTTCAAACGACTTTTTTTTTTTTTTTTTTTTTTGCATTAAAGTCTAAATATGAGATCTGAGCACTTTTTGGCCCCAGATCTCATATTTAAGAGGACCTGTCATGCTTTTTTCCTATTACAAGGGATGTTTACATTCCTTGTAATAGGAATAAAAGTGATCCAATTTTTTTTTTAAAAAAAAACAGTGAAAAAATAAATAAAATAAATAAGAAAAAAAAATTTTTTTTTAAAGCGCCCTGTCCCGACGAGCTCGCGCGCAGAAGCGAACGCATACGCAAGTAGCGGCCGCATATGAAAACGATGGTCAAACCACACATGTGAGGTATCGCCGCGACCGGTAGAGCAAGAGAAATAATTCTAGCCCTAGACCTCCTCTAACGCAAACCATGCAACCTGTAGAATTTTTTAAACATCACCTATGGAGATTTTTGAGGGCAAAAGTTTGACCGCTGTGCAAATACGGTGCAAAAAAAAGTATTGCAACAACCGCCATTTTATTTTCTAGGGTGTTAGAAAAAAAACAATATATAATGTTTGGGGGTTCTAAGTAATTTTCTAGCAAAAAAAACTGTTTTAAACATGTAAACACCTAAAATCCAAAACGAGGCTGGTCTTTAAGTGGTTAAGTATAAACATTGTAATGATTTGTCCTTTTAGATGAAAGGAATGAACTTTGGTGTGTAAATGAGGGAAGTTTAGCCACTTAAAAACATGAAACCTTTTCCTTACATTTGCTGGTTTCAAGTTAAATATACTTTTTCGCTAGAAAATTACTCAGACCCCCCCCCCCCCAAACATTATATATATATATTATATATATATATATATATTATATATTTTTTTTTTTTTAGCAGAGACCCTAGAGAATAAAATGGTGGTTGTTGCCATATTTTATGTCAAACAGTATTTGCGCAGCGTCCTTTCAAATGCAATTTTTTTGGGGAAAAAAAAAAATTACATTTTAATGGATTTAAAAAAAAAAACTAAAACAGTAAAGTTAGCCCAATTTATCTTTGTATAATGTGAAAGATGTTTTACGCTGCGAGAATCGCGATCTTTATTCTAAGCAAAAAAAAATTAAAAAATTGCGATTCTCGTTTTGGCCGGAATCGTGCAGCTCTAGTCGCCATATTGCATTCTCAGAAAATTACATTGGCTGCAGATTGAAAAAGGAAAGGTTAACATTTAATTACAATTGGATTCGCGTCGCAATTATATGCGCTATATTATTTTTTTCTTTATTTATTTTTTCTTTATTTGCTTTTTTTTTTTTTTTCTCACGAAAGTGGAGTTAACCTTTAATACATCTTAACACAGTTTCAAGATAAAGTGGAATCCTCCATCTCTAAAATCATATTGTGAACGGCATATAAAATGGAAACATACGGTCTCTACACTGAATTTTATATGATACAAGATGAAAATCATAAAAATATTGAAATAAAAATAAATAAAAAGCAAAAATACAACAACCAAAAAAAACCCAAAAAACTTTATCTTCATGTAAAAAAAAAACAAGTAAGTCATCGGTGATAACCACTTGAAGACTAGACTAGGCCTTTTCTGGCACTATTTGTTTACAAGTTTAACCCCTTCCCGCCGACCGTACGCAAATATGCAGGCCTCGGCTTCAAAAGGGGCTGTACCGCACACATCACCCCGCTACTGTTTTTTTTTTTTTTAGCGCAAACAGTTGGCTTTCTTGGGATAACAATCGATGTGGCTAAGCAGCTGCTCAGGTGTTATCCCAAGGAGCAGGAACGGGGGAGGGGACCCCCACCCCGCGGCTTGCCCAGGCTCTCCCGTCCCACCAGGAGGCCCGAGCGATCAGTCGGCAGGTTCCACGGCTGGCCAAAGACCCGAACAAACAAAGCCGGAATCGGCTTCCATCGGGCCTCTGATCTAGTAACCCAGAAGTGATGCCATGACATCCCTTCCGGTTTACAGAAGACGTATAGTGATTGTAAGCGTTCTTTTTTTTTTTTAATAACAAACGTAATTTTTTTAAATTTAAATGTCAGTTTGTTTTGCACAGAGTGGCCCCGATCCTCCTCTTCTGGGGGCTCTCGTGGCTCCTCCCAGCATCAGATAACCCCCTAGGAGAAGCGTGCCCCTGGGGGAGGGGGGGGTTACCTTGCAAGCGCGCTCCCGAGACCAGCAATCGGCGGCCGTAGCCTCCGAATGTATGACTCGGCCCCGCCCCCCCCCCCCCCCCGGGTCATTGGATTTGATTGACAGCAGCGGGAGCCAATGGCTGCACTGCCATCAATCTATCCAATCAAGAGCTGAGAACCCCGAGGCAGAGAGACAGAGCGTCCCCACCGGGTGAAGTTCCAGGGCTTAAGTAAGTAAATTTTATTCTCTAGGGTCTCTGCTAAAAATAATATATATATATATATATATATATATAGATATATATTTAAAATATATATAATGTCTGGGGGTTCTAAGTAATTTTCTAGCAAAAAATACAGATTTTAACTTGTAAACAAGTGTCAGCAAAAGGCTTGATCCTTAAGTGGTTAAAGAGATAAGGTCACATTTGTAGGTAAAAAACAAAAAAAACGTGCATTTATTTTTATTTTAGTTTTGCTATAAGCCTGCAAACCATTGTGATCAGAAGATCGGTGGGCGCAATGCAGGACTCCTGCAGGCTGTCTGTGTAACTGTTGGTACTTTTAGTTTTCACATTCACAGATTACTGTGAATGAATGACGAAGCCGTGCGGGGAGGAGCTTTTTTTTTTTTTTTTTTTTAAACCACTTTCTGCCCGCCGGCCGACATATGACGTCCTTGACTTTGTGCGGGTATATCTGAATAACAAGTACAGCTACAGGCATCCCCTGATGTTTACCATAGAGATTTCCGGCAGACCAGATGGTCGCCTGAGTCTCTATGATCGTTCGGAAGGCCGGGCGCGATGTTATGACACCACGCTTGGCTTCTGCATTCAAACAAAAACGGCGCTGCTTCGGCTGGGAAGGCGAGATCAATTTTTTTTCCCCAGCCTAGAGGTGAGATGTGAGGTCTTATTGACCCCCAAATCTCACTGTATAGAGGACCGATCGTGCCATATTCCTATTACAAGGGATGTTTACTTTCCTTGTAATAGGAATAAAAGTGATCAAAATGTATTTTTTTTTTTTTTTAAAAAGTGTCAAACTAAAAAAAAAAAAAAAAAAGTTAAATTAACAATAAAAAAAAAAAAACTATTTAAAAGCGCCCTGTCCCCGCGAGCTCGCACGCAGAAGCGAACCCATATGTAAGTCCTGCCCACATAGGAAAACGGTGCTGAAACCACACATGTGAGGTATCACCGCGAACATTAGAGTGAAAGTAATAATTCTAGCCCTAAAAAATAACTCAAAACATGCAACCTGTAAAAAAAAAATAAAGCCTCGCCTATGGGGATTTTTACGTACCAAAATTTGGCGCCATTCCACGAGCGTGTGCAATTTTTGAAGCGTGACATGTTAGGTATCTATTTACTCGGCATAACATCATCTTTCACATTATGCAAAAAAATTGGGCTAACTTTACTGTTTTTTTTTTTTTTAAAGCACAAAAAAAAAAAAAGCGTTCAAAAAATTGCTGCGCAAATACTGTGCGAGATAAAAAGTTGACACGACCGCCATTGTATTCTCTAGGGTCTTTGCTAAAAAAAAACCATATATAATGTTTGGGGGTTCTCTAATTTTTTTGGGAAAAAAATGATGACTTTTACAGGAGAGAAATGTCAGAATTGGCCTGAGTGGCAAGAGGTTCAATTGTTTCAGAATTGTTTTAATTGTGACAGCGAGCGGCAAGAGGAGACCCCCCCTCCGCTCGCTGCATTTGAAAGATGTAACCGCCTGAATATGGGTGTAACATGTTACAGAAGGTGAACTTCTCATTTGCTGGCTGTAGACCATCATACAGTGTCCTTGGTTTGCGGTGGTTATACGGCAACAGCTGGAGGGCAGCAGGTTGAGGACCCAGCGGGACTGATTTGCTGCTATTTTCTTATTGAACTTTTGGTACGATTTATCAATACATTTATAGGATGACTTGTGCCCATGCAGAACTTTCCTTTAGACTATTTAAACAAAACACGCCCCTTCCCTGCCTCTTATTAACTTGGGGTTGGGGTGCGTTCTGTATTTTCTCTTTTTGCAGCCAAACTGAGATCACACCCACTTGATATTTGCGGCGTTGTTCCTAATCACTTAGTATAACTTTGAAAAAATAGAAAACGTCAGCTTACCTTTTTTTAGATGCTCTACTCTGGACCCTCCAGCAAGGAAAAATCCGAGGTAGTTCTCTTTGTGTTGTTTCTGTACCGTGCAGGAAGATTCTCATTATTGTAACTTGATCCGAACACTGTCTGTCCTACCTCCCCCGCCTGGCCTATAGCAGAATGATGGCCGGGCGCAGGGGGGGGGGGGGCTTTATGATGTCCTTCACATCCCTCAATACTTCATATTCCCATCGCACACATTCCTGGATGAGCTCACGGATATGGGTGCTGCAGCAACAACCAGCTGGATACTGGTTCAAGTCACAATGAAGATATTTGCCAGCACACCATGGAATGACGTAGATGGCATCTAAATGTGTAATTTATTGCATGATCACAACACAAGGAGAGTGCAACGTTTCGGAGTCACGCAGGGCCCCTTCGTCAGGCACATGCCTGACGAAGGGGTCCTGCGTGACTCCGAAACGTTGCACTCTCCTTGTGATCATGCAATAAATTACACGTTTGGACGCCATCTACGCCGTTCCATGGTGTGCTGGCAAATATTTTCATTCTTCACATCCCTCAGACACAGCGCATCAACAATCAGGGTAAACAGACAATGACGGAGGCTCTTTACCATGTGATCAGCTGTGCCCAATCACATGAAAATAAATGCCGGTTATTGGCATTTTCTTTCCTTAGTGCTGTCACTGTCTGAGGAAAGGAAAGGTGATAACTGGCTTTCCAATTACAGGGGACATTTACACCGATAATCAGGGCATCTTCATCAGGGCCCACCAGTGCAGCCTATCAGTGCCGCCTCATCAGTGCAGCCTATCGGTGCCCACCAGTGCAGCCTAATGGTGCCCATCAGTGCAGTTTATTAGTGCCCACCAGTGTAGCTTATCAGTGCCGCCACATTAGTGCCCATCAATGCAGCATCAGAGAAGAAGAAAAATTACTTGTATGCAAAAATGTGTAACAGAAACTAAGAAAAAGATTTATTTTTTTCAAAATTTTTGGTCTTTGTTAAGCAAAAAATAAAACCCCCAGATGTGATTAAATATCACCAAAAGAAAGTTATATTTGTGTTAAAAAAAAAAAAAAAGATAAAAATCTCCTATGCGTACCAGTGTTACATGACCGAGCAATTGTCATTCAAAGTGTGAGAGTGCTGAAACTCTGAAAGCTGAGCATTGTCCTGGGCAGGAAGGGGGTGATATTGCCCAGTATGGAAGGTAAAGATGTAGAGTAGGGATCACTAAATGGCGAGCCCGGCCCGAGTGACGGTCCTGTCCGGACTGTGGTCACCAGTTTTCAGCGGTGAGAGCTCGCCCGAGTCTCCAGCCCCACCACTGCTGTCATCCCAACAGCAGGCGGGGGCGGGAGATGCTGCAGATCGGAACGAAGAGCGGAAGTCTTTTCATATTAACAAGCGGGTAATCACCCACTTTTTAACATAGCAAGTTGGGAAGCTCCCATCCTCCATCCAGATCTGCAGCTCCTCCCACCCCCTGCCCTGCTGTGAGGATAACAGCGGCGGCGGGGTGAGAGACCCGGGAGGTCTCTCTCGACTGCAAGTATGGTCTTCCCGATGGCGTCAGAGGGGGCGGGGTCACCCGTTTACTTCACCGGGTGGCCCGCCCTGAGCTATATAATAGCTGTCACCAATGGGAAGCGTCACTCGGCAGGAGCCTCCCATGGAGGCGGAGGTGTTGCAGGTTTTTTTTTTTTCGTCTCGTCAGCCGCGTGATAGAAGATAAATGGACATCGCTGGAAATTTTTATCTTTTAATAAAGGACTTGTCCCAAGCTGTCTCTTGTCTTTTTTTTACCATTTTTGTGAAATGGTAGGGGTACCCCTTTACAAATTCACATTAGGGGAGGGGCTGGGATCTGGGGGTCCCCTTGTTAAAGGGGGCTTCCAGATTCCGATAAGCCCCCCCGCCGGCAGACCCCCACAACCACCGGGCAAGGGTTGTGGTGATGAGGCCCTTGTCCCCATCAACATGACCCCAATGTGTCCTCCCCATGTTGAGGGCATGTGGCCTAGTACGATTAAGGAGGGGGGGTGGTGTCGCTCTCTCATCCCCCCTCTTTTCCTGCGGCCTGCCAGGTTGCGTGCTCGGATAAGGGTCTGGTATGGATTTTGGGAGGGACCCCCACGCCATTTTTTTTTAGAATTTTGCTTTGGGGTTTCCCTTAATATTCATACCAGACCCAAAGGACCTGGTATTGGACTGGGGAGGATCCCATGCTCTTTTTTTCAATGAGTTCTATCTATATTGCTGAGACCCGACAATTCATTACAGCCGCAATCAGTTTTAAATGACTTTTTTTCCTTTAGAAATGTCATTTTGCTGTGGTATTGTTCTAAACACGGGAAAACTGCACCACTTTACAGGCATTCTATAGACACCCCCCAGGCACGATATTTAAAGGAATATTTCATTTTTATTGTTTCACTTTAAGTATTAAAAATCATTACTCCCGAAAAAACATCTGTTTAAAAAAAAAAAAAAAAAAAAAAAACACTTTTTATGACAATAACTTGCATATAAGCCTTTAAAATTAGCACTTTTGATTTTTCATGTTTGTGTCCCATAGACTTTAACGGTGTTCCGGCGGCTTTCGAATTTGCCCCGAACACCGCATATTGTTCGCAGAACATCTGAACAACCAAAGTTCGGCCAGAACCCTTCACCCATCCCTACTAGTAATTCCGGAAGTGGTGTTCCAGATTACTGGCATCCTAAAGGCGCCAGTTTAAAAAAAAAGAAAAAAAAAAAAAGTATTCAAAACCGCTGATCTAGGCATTTTGAATACTGTCAAGTGCAGAGGAGGGGTTTGGGGGTCTTATCGATCCCACCATAAAGAGGACCTGTCACTGCCTATTACTGCCACATGGGATGTTTACATTCCTAAAAGTGATAAAAAAATTAATTAAAATTAAATGGGGCCGTGTAACGTAATTTTCAGGACTAAACAGAGAGGGTTGGTGGTGTTCCCACCCCCTCTTCTGGTCTTATATTTTCTGGGCTTCTTCCCCTCCCTTCCTATCTCCCCCCCCTTTTTTTTGTCCCCCACTAATTAAATTCTTAGTGAAGGGGGGATGTGGGTCTGCGGGCCAGTTTGGCAAGCTGGCTCCTAGTTTCACTTCTTCATGACTTTCTTACGAATACCTCTGAAGTGTTTTACCCCTCCAGACAAGTTACTATATCAGTTTTCCCGCAAATGATTCCAGAGATGTAACTTGCTATTAATGAGAATAGTTAAGCTGTTATGGTCTCAGCGGGGGGGGGGGGGGGGGGGGTCGTCACTGTACAATACACATCGTAAGTAATACAGGAAAACGTTCCCTTATGAAGCACATTAGCTTTGTATTTTCCTTTTATTTCTTGCTCCGTCTATGAGATGTTACATAGTAGGTGAGGTTGAAAAAAAGTCCAACCTATGTGTGTGATTATATGTCAGTATTACATTGTATATCCCTGTATGTTGTGGTCGTTCAGGTGCTTAGCTAATAGTTTCTTGAAACTATCAATGCTCCCCGCTGAGACCACCGCCTGTGGAAGGGAATTCCACATCCTTGCCGCTCTTACAGTAAAGAACCCTCTACGTAGTTTAAGGTTAAACCTCTTTTCTTCTAATTTTAATGAGTGGCTTATTAAATTCCCTTCCGCAGAAAAGTTTTCTCCCTATTGTGGGGTCACCAGTACAGTATTTGTAAATTGAAATCATATCCCCTCTCAAGCGTCTCTTCTCCAGAGAGAATAAGTTCAGTGCTCGCAACCTTTCCTCATAACTAATATCCTCCAGACCCTTTATTAGCTTTGTTGCCCTTCTTTGTACTCGCTCCATTTCCAGTACATCCTTCCTGAGGACTGGTGCCCGGTGATGTAAATGGAATCATTTGTGTTACTTGCCTCTGTAATTCTCGTAAAAACTTTCAATAAAATGTTTATGTTAAATAAAATTAAAATGTAAAAAGAAAATTAAAAAAAAAAAAAAAAACTTTAAAGAGGAAGTAAACTCTCCCACTTTGATTCTGCTTTTCATTTAGTACACTATAATAAGTAATTATCAAACTATAGCCACTGTAATCCAGCCCAAATCGCATATTACTTACTGTTTAAAGAAACTTTAAAAAACTTGTTTCCAGGGGTAAGGCAGAGCCATCTTAAGTATTGTTTTCTGAGTCCACAGTAGAGTGTATTTCCGCCCTTACATTGAGCACTTCCTGTACTGTTAACCAAGCCGCCTCCTCAATCCAACGCTTCTATGGCAACCCTGCTTCCCTGCTCATAGCTGACTTGTTTTATTTCATAGTATTTACTTGTGCCGATTATCTAGTGTTTGCCTATGTCAGTCTTATCAGCTGAAGCTAATAAGACTGCGGTAATGCTGTCCGGTGCCCAGGTTTACACTCCATGTGATGTCACATGGGGTGTAGTAGGAAGCTCTGAGTGATTATGCAGTCTGGCGGGATTTCAGTGTTGTGCCGCGGGAAGTCCTGATAATAGACAAGCACACAGAGTGTGCCGTAAATCAGGGGAGATCTGGGCATGCTCAGTGACGTCATTCTAAAGAACAAAAAGGATTGCAACAATACTAAGCAAGTAAGGAGATATCTACAAGCCGTGTTCATTAGGGTTTTTTTATGCTGATTTACATGGGACAAGGTTGTGGGGGAGAGTTTACAACCACTTTAAATCTACAGAATATCGGCACCCGATATTGGCATCGGCCCTGAAAAAAAAAAAAAAAAAAAAAAGAGATCGGTCGACCCCTAGTAGTAGTAGCAAGAAATGTACAGCTAAAATTATTTTTTACCATCTTTACCGGAGCCGTCATTTGATCCAGCGCTGTGCACATCTCCAGCTCTTTTCTCCTCTCAATTCCCGGGTCTCATTGGCTTTGCTGGGACCCATTGGCTATCAGTGCTGTCAATCAAAGCCAGTGACAAGGGATGAGGGGGGGCGGAGTCATGCACGAGTGCCCGCCCCCCCTGGGAAGTGGAGGAGGAGGAGCCAGCAGCATCAGTGGGAGGGACCTGAGAAGAGGAGATTCGGGCCTGCTCTGTGCAATTCTATTGCAGAATAAATAAGTATAAAGACCTTTGTTACTTTGTAAAAGTAAATCAAAAACAACAAACATCCTTTGTAATCACTTGGATATCTAAAAAAAAAAAAAAAAAAAAGACTCCAGACATTTATAAATTAATATATTCTGTCATATAAAACATTACATAAAAAAAACCCCAGAAAATGCAAATAACACGACATCTCTGGTAAGAAGTACATATAATAGTAGCGAACTATGTACAGAATACTGATCTTATAAAAATAAATAAATATAAATATAAAACATTTAAATAAAATGGCCGGTATTAGTATGACCTGAGCCGACACTCACCGCTCTCCCCCCGCCCCCGCTCTTCTGTCACCACCGCAGAGCGCACATTTTTATTAGTGCATTCACAAAATCAGCCAGAGAAGCTCTTCATCGTGTGCTCTGCGTTTACAATTCATTTATACGCATTTCCACAGAGGGAACCCCGAAGGGGCCACATGCTGGGGGTACAATAAGCGGTTCGAACTGAAAAAAAGGTGTTAGGGCCCCATTGACATCATCAGCTGTACATTGTGTTGCAGTAACAAAGTATGGAGCAATGTACGATATAAAAAACAAAACAAACAAAAAAAACCCCACAAGGACGGTACTTGCCTTCAATGTGCGGTGTGCCTACTGCTTCTATCTTCTCATTCAGAAGAAATCTTCTGTCCTCCGATGCCTCCCAACCCCACCCCCACCATAACCCCCAAAGCACCAGAAGATTACGGCGGCGGGGGGGGGGGGGGGGGGGTTGGGGTCTTTAGAGGGCAAAAATTTTTCTACTGAACTAAAGACACACTTCTCCTTGGAGCATAGCCGCTATGTCAATAACAAGCTTCTCCTTGGGGGATAGCCTCTAGGCAGTAACAAGCTTCTCTTCGGAGGATAGCCGCTATGTCAATAACAAGCTTCTCCTTGGGGGATAGCCTCTATGGCAGTAACAAGCTTCTCCTTGGGGGATAGCCTCTATGGCAGTAACAAGCTTCTCCTTGGGGGATAGCCTCTAGGCAGTAACAAGCTTCTCTTCGGAGGATAGCCGCTATGTCAATAACAAGCTTCTCCTTGGGGGATAGCCTCTATGGCAGTAACAAGCTTCTCCTTGGAGGATAGCCTCTATGGCAGTAACAAGCTTCTCCTTGGGGGATAGCCTCTATGGCAGTAACAAGCTTCTCCTTGGAGGATAGCCTCTATGGCAGTAACAAGCTTCTCCTTGGAGGATAGCCTCTATGGCAGTAACAAGCTTCTCCTTGGAGGATAGCCTCTATGGCAGTAACAAGCTTCTCCTTGGAGGATAGCCTCTATGGCAGTAACAAGCTTCTCCTTGGAGGATAGCCTCTATGGCAGTAACAAGCTTCTCCTTGGGGGATAGCCTCTAGGCAGTAACAAGCTTCTCCTTGGGGGATAGCCTCTATGGCAGTAACTAGCTTCTCCTTGGGGGATAGCCTCTATGGCAGTAACAACCTTCTCCTTAGAACATAGCCTCTATGGCAGCAACAAACGTCTCCTTGGAGCATAGCCTCTATGGTAGTAACAAGTTTTCCCCATGTAACAGGCTTCTCCATGTAACAAACCTCTATGGATAAGAAGCTTCTCCATGTAACATGACTTCCGTGGCAATGTGCTCCCCCTTCTGGTCACCATGTATATGGGCAACTTGACCCTATTCTGACCCTGTACTAAACATACCCTGATCTGACCTTAGAAGAGCACCCAGAGCTCCAAATACCCCAATCTAAGACACTAAAGTCTGGCTTTGTACTACATATACTCACACACATATACACTACCTCTAAACATGCCCTGACCGGGCACCTATTTCAAAAACCTACCGTGACCGGGCACCTATTTCCAAACATACCCTGATCAGAGACCTATTTCCAAACCTACCCTGACCGGGCACCTATTTCCAAACCTACTGTGACCTGGCACCTATTTCCAAACATACCGTGACCGGGCACCTATTTCCAAACCTACCCTGACTGGGCACCTATTTCCAAACATGCCCTGATTGGGCATCTACTTCCGATTATACCCTAACTGATACCTACTTCCAAATACACCCCAACTGGGCATCTATTTCCAGAAATACTCCAAACCAAGACCCTGTTCCACTTACTCCCCCCATTGCCTACACACTGCAACCCACACTGTCTGCTCCCATGCAGTGTAACACTCATAAAGCACAGCGGTTCGCTCTAATAAAGTGTATTGCCTTTTGCTGGCTTTGGGAGTCTGAAGCCAGTACAATGTTAAAAAAAGGAATTGAAGAGGGGGAGGGGGGATGGAGTGGCGCCTGCTCCTTGTTAAATGAGCCCCTTAGACCTCATTCATACATTCTGAAGATGCGGGTCTTCTATGGGTTTGTTTACAGCAGCTCAGCTGCCCCAATCTGTACAGATAACCATGGGTTGAAAGCCAGGGCACAGAAAACAATTGTTTTCTATGTGCCCCATTCACACCACGAGCAAGGTTCACTATACTAGGTAGTCCAAGTGGATCTGGTGCCCCAACACCCTGAAATCGGCATTTACACGAACACACTCTGCCATGGCATTCAACCAGGAACCTCAACCTCACACAATCCTAAACCTACAGCTTAAAACACTAACAACTGACCTAACATATATATAAATATATATCTTATAAATAACACTTTATATAAAATTGGACCCTGCGATAAACTCGCTGATTTGTCTTCACATACATAGAAAAATGAAATAGGCTATGGAAGAACCTCATCCTATAGATAAATGAGAGATAGAAATGATATGATGGACTTTAACGGTACCAGTAAGGGACATGTAAAACAGAATATTACTTAATATCTTTATTACAAAATTTTTTAAAATATTTTACAAGCATAAAACCATAAGAAAAATACTCGGGTATCGATGAATTAGAGATCTCTGTCAAGAGGTCGACGCGTTTCCCATCTTTGCTTCCTCAGGACTTTATATTCTTGACTTAGAACAGAGATCCTATTCGAAAACGGAGAAAAACGTACAAGTCTTATTTGCATTTAGATTAATTAGGAGCAAATTTATTTCAAAATATTATCCATTTAGGTGGCAAAATAGCATATATTGGGACTCACTTATATGAGAAACCCGCAAAAAAATAATGACGTGCCAGGTGTCATGAGAGAGCGATCCAACAACCAATATCTTTGAGCAATACAGATCAATTTATTTCTTAAAGATACTGGTTGTTAGATCGCTCTCTCACAGCACCTGGCTCGTCAATTTTTTTTTGCAAATTTCTCATAGAAGTGAGTCCCCATATATGCTATTTTGCCATCTAAATGGATATTTTGAAATAAATTCTGTTATGCTCCTAATTAATCTAAATGTAAATAAGACTTATCTGTTTTCGAATAGGAGCTCTGTTCTAAGTCAAGAATATAGGGTCCTGAGGAAGTAAAGAAGTGAAACACGTCGACCTCTTGACATTTGTGATAACAGAGATCTCCAATTCACCGATACCCGAGTATTTTTCTTCTGGTTTTATATTTGTAAAATATTTTTATTCCTAATTAATCTAAATGTAAATAAGACTTATATGTTTTTCTCTGTTTTCGAATAGCAGCTCTGTTCTGAGTCAAGAATATAAAGTCCTGAGGAAGCAAAGATATGAAACGCGTCGGCCTCTTGACATTTGCGATAACAGAGATCTCTCATCGATACCCGAGTATTTTACTTATGGTTGTAATTTGTAAAAAAACAAATATTTTTTGTAATAAAGATATTAAGTAATATTCTGTTTACATGTCCCTTACTGGTACCGTTAAAGTCCACCATATCATTTCTATCTCTCAGATTTGTCTTCACAATCGATCTGTCCTCGCAAACAGTCCGGAGTAAAAACATTCCTCCATGGGAAGCCGCCGAAGCGTTTTCCCGGGATCCATGGAGTTCTTCGATTGACCTGTGGCAGTGACTACTACACCTATCATTACTGGTCCGTGTCAGGGAGTGGAGAGGCCGAGGCTGCGGCTCAGCGTGTTGTCCAGTCGCATCGTCTCTCTCTCCAGTACCGGAGTTCGGGTGTCGGAAGTCACCGCAGCCAGCGAACGGTTCAAATCATAGCGGAGATGAAGCAGATCGTCCGTTGTGCGTGAACAGCGCTGAATGTAGCGGGAACGGTGACTGCGCTCGGCTTCCAGCTGCGATTTCAGTACAGAGATCTGTGGATGGAGACAACAAAACCAAAATGTTTTTATATATCTACTCCAGCTCAGGAAGATTTACCCCCCCTTTATGACCCAGGCCATTTTTTTTGCAATTCAGCACTGCGCTACTTTAACTGGTAATTGTGCGTTCGTGCAACGCTGTACCCAAATTACATTTATATCATTTTTTTCACACAAATGGAGCTTGCTTTTGGTGGTATTTTATCACTGCTGGGTTTTTGTATTTTCTGTGCTAAAATGTAAAAAAAAAAAAAAAGGATAAAAAAATAATAATAAATATTTTTTACTTTCTGCTATAAAACATAAATAAAACCAAAAAAAATTGGCGTGGGGTTCTCTTTAACCCCTAGGCACCGGGCCTCTCGGTGGCACAGTGACCGGCGGCTCACGAAAAGTTCCCAATCGCGTCTTACAATCAGGAGTTTTACGATCATGTGACCACTGTGACAGCCAATCACGGCGGTGACATGGTCACAAGCCTCGCCCCGCCTCCCGGAATGCCAAAATCCCGTTAAGGGCCGGCGGGAGTCGGCGCAAAAGGGGTTAAAAAATCCATGCCAGACCTGAAGGAGGGCCTGGTCCTCGGCTGGGAATCCCGCAGACAGCAGATGAGTCATCGGTTGTTAGGGATACGGATGCCGCCCGCCCCTTAACAACTAACTATTCACGGTTTGTTAAGGAGAATAAAAAATAAAAAAAATATAAAAACATGCAAAACACCTGCAAAAATGCATCAAAAACTCAACACTTGCGTTTTTGGTGCGGGTCCATTGAAGTCTATTACACGCAAAACGCAATCTGCTGCAGGAAAAAAAAAAACAGTCCCCGACCCTTTCCAAAAACACAGCGGCAGAAAAATGCATAGATGTGAACATGTCCCATAGGAGACCATGTTAAATGGACTGTAGGACTGTGGATGGAGACATGGATGGATGGGTGGGTGGACAGACATGGATGGATGGGTGGAGACATGGATGGATGGGTGGAGGCATGGATGGATGGGTGGAGGCATGGATGGATGGGTGGAGACATGGATGGATGGGTGGAGACATGGATGGATGGGTGGAGACATGGATGGATGGATGGAGACATGGATGGATGGATGGGTGGAGGCATGGATGGATGGGTGGAGACATGGATGGATGGGTGGAGACATGGATGGATGGGTGGAGACAAGGATGGATGGGTGGAGACATGGATGGATGGGTGGAGACATGGATGGATGGGTGGAGACATGGATGGATGGGTGGAGACATGGATGGATGGGTGGAGACATGGATGGATGGGTGGAGACATGGATGGATGGGTGGAGACATGGATGGATGGGTGGAGACATGGATGGATGGGTGGAGACATGGGTGGATGGGTGGAGACATGGGTGGATGGGTGGAGACATGGGTGGATGGGTGGAGACATGGGTGGATGGGTGGAGACATGGGTGGATGGGCGGAGACATGGGTGGATGGGCGGAGACATGGGTGGATGGGCGGAGACATGGGTGGATGGGCGGAGACATGGGTGGATGGGCGGAGACATGGGTGGATGGGCGGAGACATGGGTGGATGGGCGGAGACATGGGTGGATGGGCGGAGACATGGGTGGATGGGCGGAGACATGGGTGGATGGGCGGAGACATGGGTGGATGGGCGGAGACATGAATGGATGGGCGGAGACATGGATGGAGACATGAATGGATGGGTGGAGACATGAATGGATGGGTGGAGACATGAATGGATGGGTGGAGACATGAATGGATGGGTGGAGACACGGATGGGTGGAAACACGGATGGATGGGTGGAGACATGAATGGATGGGTGGAGACATGAATGGATGGGTGGAGACATGAATGGATGGGTGGAGACATGAATGGATGGGTGGAGACATGAATGGATGGGTGGAGACACGAATGGATGGAGACACGGATGGGTGGAGACACGGTTGGATGGATGGGTGGAGACATGGATGGATTGGTGAAGAAACAGATGGATGGGTGGAGACACAGATGGATGGGTGGAGACACAGATGGATGGGTGGAGACACAGATGGATGGGTGGAGACACAGATGGATGGGTGGAGACACAGATGGATGGGTGGAGACACAGATGGATGGGTGGAGACACAGATGGATGGGTGGTTTGTGGTGCTCAGACACGGTGAAGATCCACTTTAAGAACTGCAGACAAGCCGCATATTGCCCCTGGTCCTGGTACCTTGCAGTCCTATAGCCCCGCCCACCCCACTGTGCTCCAGGTAACTCACCTGCCTCTCTAGCTCTGCCACCCTCTGCTGGTATATGGAGGAATCGCTGATCCCCTGGAGGTGACAGAAAGAAATAGATGATTACAGACTTTTTCATCTCAGACATTTGTTTGCAGAGGTGAAGGTGTGCAATCCTTTGCATATATCTGGGAAAGCCACACACAGTACAATGTGCCTCTGCAAAATCTTATCTACACATCCCCGGTATAAATTCATTGCACTCGGTGCTCACACATAGAAGGCCTCATTCACACGGGGGGGGGGGGCGTGTATACCTGTACACCTGTGAAGGGCCGTGTTAACCTGCACAGAGATGTACAGGTGTTGCAGGCATCCCAGTGCAGGCCGTCCTATGGCTGTCAGTTGCGATGCAGCTACTGGACAGACACAGCTGATGCTCCCAATGTGACATCAATGCGGCTGCCCCTCCTCCCTCCATGGGACTGCCTGCAGAACACCTGTGCAGGTATGTACACCACAGCTGTACGGTTATGTACACCCGGACGTGGATGGATGGGGATGGACAGGGATGAATGAGGATGGATGGGGATGGACCGGGATGAATGAGGATGGATGGGGATGGACCGGGATGAATGAGGATGGATGAGGATGGACGGAGATGGACCGGGATGGACGGGGATGGACAGGGATGAATGAGGATGGATGGGGATGGACCGGGATGAATGAGGATGAATGAGGATGGATGGAGATGGACGGAGATGGACCGGGATGGACGGGGATGGACAGGGATGAATGAGGATGGATGGGGATGGACAGGGATGAATGAGGATGGATGGGGATGGACAGGGATGAATGAGGATGGATGGGGATGGACAGGGATGAATGAGGATGGATGGGGATGGACCAGGATGAATGAGGATGGATGGGGATGGACGGGGATGGACCGGGATGAATGAGGATGGATGGGGATGGACCGGGATGAATATGGATGGATGGGGATACCTACAGCTGCGCTCTCTCATCGGTTATTTATAGCTATATACTGCGTGTATATATGTTGGTTATATATAAAGAACTTCTATGAAAACAGTGTCATGTATAAAGGTGGAATGTCTGCAACCAAATCCACTTCATTCATAGGAACACCACACCCCCGTTCCTCCTGTCCCGCCCATACACCGAGCCCCAACAGCAGGGCTGTGATTGGTCTAGATCAGGGCTCTCCAAACTTTTCAGTATGAGGGCCACATTGTATATTTTACAAATAATCGTTGGGACAAAAACGTACCCATCAGGGTCCCCATTAAATTCCCTTTTACATCAAGGTCCCAGAGTACCCTTCAAAGTCCTCCCCTTAAATCAGGGTCCCCCATTGGAGTTTCCCCTCATGTCAAGGTCCCCATCATAGTCACCCCTTACATCAGGGTCCCCATCAGAGCCCCCTTAACATCGAAATCCCCATCAGAGTCCACCTTCGATCGGGTCCCCCTTACATCAGGGTCAAAGGTACAAAGTCCAGGCACCGGTTAGGGGGTTGAAGCAGAGACTTTAGGCAGCCTCTGCTGACATTAACCATCTCCCGACCGGTGATGTACCCGTAGGTTGCTAGCTTTCGGTGATTATACCGGGATTACATCCACCTGCAGGCATCTCCCCGGAACCGTTTGTTAGAGCCGGCGGTCGACTCTCTTATAATACAACTGGAGCGGCTCACCAGCGGCCCGACTGCCATCACAAGCAGCGGGAGGGGATGTCCCCAGCGCTGCTTTCCGCGGCTCTCTCGGGCTCCCCCGTCCCAACTGAGCGACCAGCCAGCACGTCCACCGGCTGGCCGGACAGCCAAACTAAGCTGGGATCAGCTTTGATTGGCCGTTCGTAACAGTAACCCGGGAAACAACGACATGACAGAACTTCTGGTTTACTCGGAAACTATCGGCGCAAATTTATTGAAAATGGAAACTATTCAGAAAACGCAGATCTTGGGTGTTTTGAATGCTTTTGAGTGCAGAGGAGGGATTTGGGCTTTTGTAGACCTCAGATCTCTCCATAAAGAGGACCTGTCACATGCCTGGTGCGGTTATAAGGATGTTTACATTTCTTGTGACAGCAATAAAAGTGATCCAAAAAAAATTAAGCAACAGTGTAAAAAACAAAAAAATTAAAGCGCCCCCGTCTTTCTGCGCAAAGGCAAATGTCGGATCATGGGGCAGTTATTCCAGCACCAGACCACCTCTGTAAATCTAAAGTGGTGACCTGTAAAGGCTTTTAGAGTGTCACCAATGGATAGTAATATTTACATCACTTGTCGCCGATGGATAGTAATATTTACATCACTTGTCGCCGATGGATAGTAATATTTACATCACTTGTCGCAGATGGATAATATTTACATCACTTGTCGCAGATGGATAATATTTACATCACTTGTCACCAATGGATAGTAATATTTACATCACTTGTCGCCGATGGATAGTAATATTTACATCACTTGTCGCCGATGGATAATATTTACATCACTTGTCGCCGATGGATAGTAATATTTACATCACTTGTTGCCATTGCACGAGCAATTTCACACACTCAGGGCTTTTTTTCTGCAGGAACAAAGTTCCAGCACCTCCATCACTGAATGTATGTAATGGGCTATGGGTGTGGGATGTCCTGGAGGGTCTATTGATGTTGGCTGCTGGGGGATCTATTGTCACTGGTGGGGATATGTTTTTGTGTGAGGGTCTTGTATTCTTTAAAAGGGGCGGTGCTGGAAACTGGGTAGGGGGTGGGACCAAGGGACGGTGCTCAGAGGTGCGCAGGGAGCAGAAACAAGGGGTGACCCAGAAGGGGGTAGTTCCTGCACCTATTCTCTGAGGAAAAAAAAAAGCCTTGTATACACTTTGATGGGTCAGCTCTATTACTGATGGCTAAATGTCCCCAAATCGTAACCTGTGGTGTTTTTTTTTTTTTTTTACAATTTTACCTTTTAAATATTTATTACAATTTTTTTTTTCTGTTAGGAACAGGGAAAGGGATTGAGGACACAGATTCCCCAGCCTCAGCTGCACTGAAGATGAATGAAGAGGAGACAGCGGCTCCTCTCCATTCATAAACTGAAGCAGAGAAAACACAGATTACTCTGCTCAGCTATGAATGGACAGTCAGTGATCACTGACTCGGTTCATTCAGAAAAGTAAGGAGCCGGTGTATGACAGATTTACCTTCCTCTGCTCTCCATCCTGACAGATCCAGGACGGGGGGGGGGGGGGGGACCTGGAGGACCGGAAGAGCACAGAGGGGGACCGGAAGAGCACAAAGGGGGACCGGAAGAGCACAGAGGGGGACCGGAAGAGCACAGAGGGGGACCGGAAGAGCACAGAGGGGGACCGGAAGAGCACAGAGGGGGACCGGAAGAGCACAGAGGGGGACCGGAAGAGCACAGAGGGGGACCGGAAGAGCACAGAGGGGAGGGGGACCAGAAGAGCACAGAGGGGGACCGGAAGAGCACAGAGGGGGACCGGAGGAGCACAGAGGGGGACCGGAGGAGCACAGAGGGGGACCGGAGGAGCACAGAGGAGGACTGGTCGAGCACAGAGGAGGACTGGTCGAGCACAGAGGGGGACTGGAAAAGCACGGAGGGAGACCAGAGGAGCACGGAGGACACGGAGGGGGACTGGAGGAGCACAGAGGACATGGAGGGGGACTGGAGGAGCACAGAGGACACGGAGGGGGGCTGGAGGAGCACAGAGGACACGGAGGGGGGCTGGAGGAGCACAGAGGACACGAGGGGGGCTGGAGGAGCACAGAGGACACGAGGGGGGCTGGAGGAGCACAGAGGACACGGAGGGGGGCTGGAGGAGCACAGAGGACACGGAGGGGGACTGGAGGAGCACAGAGGACACGGAGGGGGACTGGAGGAGCACAGAGGACACAGAGGGGGACTGGAGGAGCACAGAGGACACGGAGGGGGACTGGAGGAGCACAGAGGACACGGAGGGGGACTGGAGGAGCACAGAGGACACGGAGGGGGACTGGAGGAGCACAGAGGACACGGAGGGGGACTGGAGGAGCACAGAGGACACGGAGGGGGACTGGAGGAGCACAGAGGACACGGAGGGGGACTGGAGGAGCACAGAGGACACGGAGGGGGACTGGAGGAGCACAGAGGACACGGAGGGGGACTGGAGGAGCACAGAGGACACGGAGGGGGACTGGAGGAGCACAGAGGACACGGAGGGGGACTGGAGGAGCACAGAGGACACGGAGGGGGACTGGAGGAGCACAGAGGACACGGAGGGGGACTGGAGGAGCACAGAGGACACGGAGGGGGACTGGAGGAGCACAGAGGACACGGAGGGGGACTGGAGGAGCACAGAGGACACGGAGGGGGACTGGAGGAGCACAGAGGACACGGAGGGGGACTGGAGGAGCACAGAGGACACGGAGGGGGACTGGAGGAGCACAGAGGACACGGAGGGGGACTGGAGGAGCACAGAGGACACGGAGGGGGACTGGAGGAGCACAGAGGACACGGAGGGGGACTGGAGGAGCACAGAGGACACGGAGGGGGACTGGAGGAGCACAGAGGACACGGAGGGGGACTGGAGGAGCACAGAGGACACGGAGGGGGACTGGAGGAGCACAGAGGACACGGAGGGGGACTGGAGGAGCACAGAGGACACGGAGGGGGACTGGAGGAGCACAGAGGACACGGAGGGGGACCGGAGGAGCACAGAGGACACGGAGGGGGACCGGAGGAGCACAGAGGACACGGAGGGGGACCGGAGGAGCACAGAGGACACGGAGGGGGACTGGAGGAGCACAGAGGACACGGAGGGGGACTGGAGGAGCACAGAGGACACGGAGGGGGACTGGAGGAGCACAGAGGACACGGAGGGGGACCGGAGGAGCACAGAGGACACGGAGGGGGACCGGAGGAGCACAGAGGACACGGAGGGGGACCGGAGGAGCAAGGAGGACAGGGAGGGGGACCGGAGGAGCAAGGAGGACACAGAGGGGGACCGGAGGAGCAAGGAGGACCAGAAGAGCTCAGAGGGGCACCGGAGGAGAACAGAAGAAATGAAGGGGGACCGGAGGACCACAGAGGACACGGAGGGGGACCAGAGGAGCAAGGAGGACACGGAGGGGGACTGGAGGAGCAAGGAGGACACGGAGGGGGACTGGAGGAGCACAGAGGGGGACCGGAGGAGCACAGAGGACACGGAGGGGGACCGGAGGAGCACAGAGGACACGGAGGGGGACCGGAGGAGCACAGAGGACACGGAGGGGGACCGGAGGAGCACAGAGGACACGGAGGGGGACCGGAGGAGCACAGAGGACACGGAGGGGGACCAGAGGAGCACAGAGGACACGGAGGGGGACCGGAGGAGCACAGAGGACACAGAGGGGGACCGGAGGAGCACAGAGGGGGACCGGAGGAGCACAGAGGACACGGAGGGGGACCGGAGGAGCAAGGAGGACACAGAGGGGGACCAGAGGAGCACAGAGGACATAAAGGGGGACTGAAGGAGCAAGGAGGACACAGGGGGGGACCAGAGGAGCACAGAGAACATGGGGGACACAGAGCTGGACTTGAGGAGCACAGAGAGGAGGACACAGGGGACATGATCGGTGTGGCGGTGGGGGGAGTTACAAGCACCGATCTACCTGTATAGATTTCAATAAAGCAGCTGAAAGTCGGGGGGGGGGGGGGGGGGGGCGGCTGTCAGCTGGTATATTGAAATCTATACAGGGAGATCGGTGCTTGTAACTCCTCCCACCACCGCACCGATCATCCCCGACTGCCCAGGTATTGGATTAGGCATCAGAGTACACGTACAAATGCATGGTATCGGCACCAATACTGATATACTAGTATCGGTGCAACCCTTGTTTTAATTCAGCATTTACTGGATTTTGTCCAAACAAATAGGCTTCCTTTTGTATAATTGGGGCTAATATACTTCCCCTATCAGAAAACAAGAGAGATCCATAAAAAGCGGACACTTCCTTTCACACACAGACTGTGTTGTCTTTTATAAGAGCCGCTCTGCAATTAGCAGTCATGTGACATAACAGCAACCAATGACTGACCTCCAGGGACTTGTCTCTAGAGCGGGGAGATGGATGACCGCTTATCTTGTTCAACTCCCTCCGAAGACTCCTCCGCTCACGTTCCACCTGCGTGACATCACAAATGTTATAAGAGATAAAACACCAGACCCCCCCCCCAAGACACAGGAATTCTAAGAGCCGACAAGACATAGTAGGGCTGTTAGTTGTAATGCATTTTGCTCCCGTGTTCACCAGACCTCAGTCCACCCTGCAACCAATTACCAACATCCATTCCCTTGTTCAGAGATCAGTGGCCGTGTTAATCCCCCCCTCAAGGGTAAAACAAATATTAATGCCTAAGCACAATTTTGCAATTTTGAGATGTGTTAGTAAAACCGTACATATCATCACAAATACTTTGTGCATCCGGGTGGATTATACCGTGTTTTTTTTTTTTTTCAGGACAAATTGATTTTTTTTTTAATCAAATGAAAACTGGCCCAAAATAATAATAAAAAAAAAATTTTTTTTTTTTTATTTAGCTGTTTATTTCTTGCTACTACCATAACCTTCCACCAAAGACCAACCTAAAATAAATTCTTCTGCTCCTGACGATCGCACAGATGTTTATGTTAGTTTGTAGTACAGCCCAGAAATAATCGTGCACATTTAGCTTTTTTTTTTTAATCCTACCTAAAAACATACTGACACTGATTAAAAAATAAAAATCCTGTCCTTAAAAAAATCCTGACCCCCAAACCCTAATCCTGGCACTGACCTAGTTCAAACCTTCTAGGTATTTATTTTATTTTATTATTTTTTTTATCTCTCTGCAAGAAAAGAGAGAGATACAATGTATCTCCTCCATTCACAGAGAGATAAAACACGGGGGGCGGGCTTTACAGTCACTGATCACTGTGATAGCCAATCAGAGACCATCACAGAAATCCGAGAATCGGGAGTTCCGATTCATTAAGACCCCCGGTGCCTGTGCTGGAAGATCCCCAAATATGTGCCCCCCCCCATGGAAAAAAGCCCAGTCCAGAGGGGCCGCATATTTGTGTGAGGTCAGATGGGTGCGGGGGGGGCAGACGTGGAGCATGTTACGCCATAAATATGGGTATAAAACACTCCACATGGGGTACTTCTTCTTTAAGGTGATGGTGCTACGAAGCATCAGAATGGGGGAAGAAAGGGGATCTCGGTGACTTTGGACGTGGCATGGTTGTTGGTGGCAGACGGGATGGTCCGAGTATTTCTGGGATTTTCATGCAAAATGCATGGGCTGAAATGACACAGAACCGCATGCGAATCTACTTCTACTTCAGTACGATTTCAAAGCCACCGGTCAGTGCGTTTTCATGTACGGCTTGCTGACATCTGTGTGACTTCATCCACAGATGTCAATGGAAGTCGCACATGAAATTGCCAAAAATAATGCAGGAAAATTTGTCATAAAATCGGTGCAAGTCGGAGTCGCACCGATATGAACGGCTCCATAGCCAGAAATAGGGCGTGGCTTGTCATGTGATTTTGATCTGTCAAATCACACAAGTCGCACCGGTGTGAACGGGGGGGCCTTAATGTCCTCTTTCCCAGCAGTCCATATTTGTCTTCTCTTTGCTCCCCAATCGTTCCATTCAGCTACTGGGAGAGAAGTCAAGAAGCCCAATGTCAGCTCACAGTCACTCATGTCTGCGATTACACCGGGCTGAGCAATCACCCCCACCCCCTCGCTCTATGTATCAGCACTGGGCCAATCACCAACGCAATACTGATAGAAAGGGTAGTGAGCTGTACAATAAACATAAAAAAAAGAAAAGGTAGAGAGTCATAGGCTCCTCCATACAGCGATGTGTCGGGTGTTTTCCTGCTCCTGGCAGCTGAACAGAGAGATGGGGAGTAAAGGAAAGGTGAGCATGTGGGGGGGGGGGGGAGATTAAAGCAAACCTTTTACTTTTCCCTGCATGGACAGAGCAAAAGTTTGCTTTACAGAAGATCTTGCCTCATAAGCCTGTAGGCAGGTGCAGTCTGTGTTCCCCACTGTAGGTGGCGCTGCAGAAGAGGAAGGAAGTTGCGAGGAACTCGGTATCCTCCATGACTTCCTGCGGTCACAAGGAAATGGCTGTTCCGATTGGACGCTGATGACCCCCACCTGACGTCGGCGGCCTTCTGGGGTCAGGCAGAGTCCTTTTAAAGACTCAGGCTCCCGGGTTTGTGGCGCTTTATGCGAGTGGCTAGTGTAGGGACAGGTTCCCCCGTCTGGCAGGGACAGGTTCCTGAGGAGTAGACAGTGCAGTGGCATCTCCGCTTAACCACTTGCCTACCGGGCACTTTCACCCCCTTCCTGCCCAGGCTAATTTTCAGCTTATCATTTTTTTTTTACACAAATAGAGCTTTCTTTTGGTGGTATTTAATCGCCACTGGAGGTTTTATTTTTTGCTAAACAAATAAAAAATAAACATTTCGGGGGGGGAAAAAAAAAGAAAAGTTTTTCTTAGTTGGGCACTGATATGGCTGCACTGACAGGCATCACTGATGGGCACTGACTGGCAACACTGGTGGGCACTGTTGGGGCTGCACTAATAATCAGGACATTGATGACCAGTGCCCTGATTATCAGTGTAGATCTCCCCTGTGTGGATTTGTCAGCGCGAGGAGAGGAATGCCGATAACCGGCAAATCCTGTTTAGATTGTGATCAGCTGTGATTGGACACAGCTGGTCACATGGCAAAGAGCCCCCTGTGATTAGCTCTTTACCCCCCGATCTGTGATCAGCTGTGTCTGAAGGACGCAGTGATCACTGCGGATGTGCGCCGCAGGGGGTGCGCGGGAAGTGCGTTCACGGGAGGATGTCATATGCCGCCTTCACGGAAATATGCGACTGCATTGTAGCCGTCATTCGGCTATAGCGCAGTCCTCTCTCTCCCTTTGGCTGTACAGCAGAGCAATAGGTTCTAGCATCTGCACCCCCATTCCCCTGTTTGGGCCCCCCTGTGCACTGGGGTTGTCCCGATACCACTTTTTTGAGACCGAGTACAAGTATCGATTTTTTTTTCCAAGTACTCGCCAATACCGATTACCGATAGTTTTTTAAATGTCATGTGACACTTTTCGAAGCACAATACAGATTAGGTGGCACCGATATGCAGTACTGATGGGCACTGATAGGTGGCACTGATTGAGCAGCACTGATAGGATTAGGTGGCACTGATATGCAGCACTAACAGATGGCACTGATGGCTGGCACTGACAGGTGGCTGGCACTGATAGATGGCATTGTAAGGTGGCACTGATAGCACTGATAGCCACAGTGACAGGTGGCTGGCAGTGATAGGTGGCACTTGTGGGCATTGGGCACTGATAGGTGGCATTTATGGGCACTGATGGGCGGGCACTGAAATGCCATGAGGAAAGGCTGCCTGTGACAAACATCTTGGTATTCCTTGCACTCGGACGCATAAACGCAGCAGCGGCCATCTTGTTACACCCAGCCCAAACTATATGGACTGGGTGTAACAAGATGTCCGCTGCTGGCTTACTGCAGCCGAGTGCAGGGTGTACCAAAATGGGCGTCGGAAATGTCCAACCGCTGGCGTCACTTCCGTTGTTCCGCCCGCTGACTTCCGGTTGCGCCGGGTTGTCTAATCTCTCCCAGGTATCGGATCTGGCATCGGGAGCATTTGTGCGAGTACAAGTACTCGCACAAATGCTCGGTATCGGTCCCGATACTGGTATTGGGGCAACCCTACTGGCTTACCTCCTCCCTTACCCCACCAACAGCTGCTGCGGGCGCACGGGGGGGGGGGGGGGATGTTTCAGGATGGAGAGCAGTGGAAAGGGCTGTGTCATATTTACCGGCCACTTCCTGTCCCGAATGAACACAATGAGTGATTGGTACAGATCACTCCTGTGTTCACTTATTACTGAAGCATAGTAAACTGTGTCAGCAGGATTTTTGGTGTGTTTTGCATCCACTAATATTGATTAAAGTGTATTTTTTATGAAAATATAATTTGATATTTTTAGGTGGGGGGCCCCGTCAGGTAGGCTGTACGGGGCCCCATGATTCCTAACAGCAGCTCTGCCTGTGGGCCTATCCATGCACCCTTTTTTTTTTTATTAGTCGTACTTCTATCATATTTTGCACCAGGTCAGGGAACTGATGGATGAAGTTTATACTCACTTCCTGCAGAGTCTCACTCAGCTTGAGATTCCGATTCTCCAGGGAAGTTTTATCATTCTCCAGTCGGGCCATTGATTCATGCAGGACCTCCAGCCTCTTCTGCAGACGATCACTACTTGTTGGAGGCTCTGTGTCGGCAGTTGGAAAATTCTGCAGCATAAAGGAAATGTATTCAGAACAGTATGACACAACATACATCACAAGTGAATAATCTACTCCAGCAAAGCCTAAGGGTAGACAGAGATGGAAGGTTCTTGAGGACGTCCAGCAGGAGTGGCGAAACGCATTGGGTGGGGGGTTCCGATGACGTCATTTCAGGCCCGTGGAGCACACGCCGGTGTGGCACTTTCTGGTCTAGAGTCTACGCTATTTTTATGTGAGTGTAATGTTATTGCCAATTTGTTTTAAATAAATGTACTATAATATGGCATGCCAATTGAATGTACTACACTATGGCAGCCTTCTTCCCCCTCTTGTTCTTTATGCTGCCTGAGTACTGATGGTTCTATAAAAAAAGAGTGATGCTTATTAAAAGTAAGAGCAAGAAAGGGTCCAGGATTCTAACATCTACAATTGGGGAAAATACTGATTGTCTCCCCTGCAGATGGTGTAAGTTTGCCCTCTTACAAAGAAATGAAGGGTCTATAATTTTTATCATAGGTGTATTTTATATGATAGAGACAGAATATCAATCACAAATTCAGAAAAAACACACAATACAAATGTTATAAATGGAGTTGCAGTGGGGGGCGTGGCCAAGATGGCGAGGTGAGCGGCGGCGTTTTTAGAGAGCTCCGCTTACCGTTTCATTAATCCGGATCCATCAGCCTCTAATCTTCCCCTGACACATCCCAGCTGACTGTGGGGGACTTGTGGGTCTCCTGTGCACTGAGGGGAGAGGAGAGTTTGCCGTCCTCGGCGGAGATCGAGGCCCGCCGGACGTCCCCGGCCTGCCTCGCGGTACTAGGCCGCAACCGCGGACTTTCCCAGCGGACCGCGCCGCGGCCTCGTGGACCCTTGGCGCGGTCGGCGCCTCCGGCATACATCACAGCCTGCTGCGGCTGCGGGAGGGATCTAAAGGCCGGGCTCGGGCCTGGTCACAGCTGCTGCACGGGGCTTGATCTCCCCACCACCCCCCACGAACAAATAGGCCGCAACCCCGGCCTTTCCTGAGGATCCAGGGCCGCCGGACTGCCTGGGAGAGTGACTGATCCTGAGTGCCTGGAGGAGGGGGCCCTGAAACGGCTGGAGGCCTCCACCTGGACAGCAGGGCAGGCCCTATACCATCCCCATCCCTGACCTCCCTGGTGAGGCCTTCTGTGGACGAATTGCATGTCCCTGTGGAGGCTTGAAGAGGATCCCTCCAGCACTACATAACTTCCAGGGCAAAAAAAAAAAAAAAAAAAAAATGCAGTTCTTGGCAAAATATTAACCAGTAGGGGCCTGGCTTAGCAATGCCCGAGTAGAGACGTGTATTGCAGGGGCTCCCGGCCTCAGCCGATCCTTTTCGGCCAAACAGACGACCTGCTACGTTTATGGAGACGGAATGAACACCCCTAAAGGATACAGAACCAGAGCGATCACAAAAGAGACACGAACACCGACCACACAGCTCGGCATTCAGAGATACCTGACGGACAAAAGAGAGCTATCCCAGGGCGCCATTGCAGCCTCTCCACGTGATCTCCGTACTGTGAGTGACTTTAACAACACCGATATGTCACGGGCACCCTCCCCGACAATATCGACAGATCCAGGCCCACTCATGGGGACCCCCGCAGTGTTCAGATCGGCCACCGCTGATCCCACACCAGGCCAATCTCGCCTGGAAGACGCTCTCCGCGCCATGATACAGGCCCTACCCACGAGGGCAGACATTGAGACGCTAATCCAGCGAGTAGAGGAGGCCCATAAAAGAGACATACAAGAAATCAAAACGGACATACAAACAATTGACCACAGGGTGACCACCGGAGAGAGCCTAACATCCGCCCTGGAATCTAGGATTCTATCTCTAGAACAAGCACAGGAGTCCCGGGACAGGGAGCTCCAAGAGGTGCAACTTCATTTAGAGGAAATGGAGGACCGCAGCCGCCGCAACAACCTGAGGCTGCGGGGGATTCCAGAGGCCACAGAATCTGAGGACTTGGCAGTAACGGTCACAGCCATATTCCATCGGCTGCTGGAAACCCCACCACCTACCTTAGAGATTGACAGGGTCCATCGTGCGCTGGGGCCAAAGTCCACGGATCCCGAGAGGCCACGAGATGTCCTGTGCCGCCTGCATCACTATGCCCAAAAAGAAGTTATCTTACGCGCGGCCTGGGAGAGTGGCGAAGTTGAATTTGATGGCGCCCGTGTCCAGATACTACCGGATATCTCCAGAGCCACATTACAGAGACGAGCTATGTTGCGACCGGCACTGGAGGCCGCCAGACAACAAGGCTGCACTTACAGATGGGGTTATCCCTTGGCAGTGACATTTCGCTCCAACCAAGCCGCCTTCACGTTGAGAACACCTTCGGACCTCCCCGCCTTCTTCACCTTCCTGGGGACAGACCCGGTTCCAGTGCCGAATTGGCTAATGAAAATAACAAGGCCGGCGGGCCGATCGGGCCCAGTGGCAGCGGGCCCAGGCCGGAATACCCGCTCTCAGAGGCGCCGAGGAAGATCTCGATCCACCACAAATAACAGATCGCGTGAGTCATAAACAAACATCAACCCGTGACTCTCTAACAAGCAGGGATGTATAAGGCTTCATCCGTGAAGCAAGTTATGTGTTATCCTCCAGTGGGGTTACTGTTCCTCTTTTGGGTTTTTTCTTTCTTGTTCTTTTTTGTTCTTTGTTTCCCACTGGAGTTTTACCTGTTTTGATTAAAGGACCTGTCACCACGTCAAACCTAGTGCCGATATCCAACGAGCGGCGGTTACATCCCCGACTGGACCCAGGTGGACTGTATTGCTGCCGAGCTGAAACTGACCTGAACTCCCTATTGAACACATGGCTCCACTAGAGGAAACTTCTATACAGTCCGGGGTACAGTTCTGCACCTTCGGTTACACCTCAATGAACCTCTGGAATATAAGTGGGACACTGTTACCGCTGCCTTTATTCGAGCTAACGAGACTTATGCTACCCAGTGGTGTCCTGAGAAGAGATGAGCTGAGCCTGGCGAGGTGCTGTTTGGCGCATCCCCACCCCCTCCCTCTAATGAGCAATACCTCCGGTGGCAACGGGTAATGGGCCCTCCATCCTATACACATGCGACACTCCAGCCACTCTAAGAGCTCCGTTGCAACCAAAAATAAGGACTGGGAACCGGAAAGACTACTCATAGCAAACCCAGACTTACAAGACCAGAACATGAACTTGCAGTGTCTGTAATTCAACTCATTACTCACCAACAAAATGGTCGTTTAAACACCTGCATGTTAGATGGTAAGGACGCTCTGCACCGGTTTCACTCTAAATGACTTTTGGCTATATAGTTTCTACCAGATCTCCTACTCCAGCACCCTTTATACGGAGACCATAGACTGAAGTATGCTGGGGAGGAGCGTACGTGGGGTATAAGAGCTAAAAGCTTCAGACTAACAATCCCTGCAGGGGAGGTCGGGCAAAACAATAAGCAGCAGAAGGGTGGAAGTCTATGAGGGATGGGTAGAAACCGGCAGGGCCCAGATACACCGGGGAGGGGGGTGGGGGTGAGATGCCAGGGACACGATATAAGAGTACCCCACCCCTCCTGCTACCAACCTCTCTCTTGGAGGAAGGTCTACGAGGGCACACTGTGAAACCACGCAGCAGGCCTGGGGCCCTTTGTCTGAGAGACACGGTGCGGGAACTGTTGGATTTAGTGGAGATAACACGAATTGCAGACCCTCCCTGCAGAGTTAACATGTTTTAAAGATTACCGTAATAGAAACATTGTTGAAGAATATGGTTTCTGTTTTTTCCTTTTTATTTGAAGAATTTTATCAGTAACTTCTATAAACTCTCACCTGTAGAGCTTATTACGCTCAGAACGGGCTGAGAGGGATCTGGTTGACAACCGGGAGCCCCCCAAGGCCCTTGCTGATCAAACCCCCAGCTAGGCCTGCGCTCACCACTCAGGTTTTTCCTGAAGAGCGTATAAGCAAAATTTTGCTATTACCTTAGATTTCACTTAGAGGGTCACACACCCTCCTATTTCATTTTTTCTTTCCTTTTGACTTTATATCTTTTTCCAACTACCCCCCTCCCCTCCCCATCCACCCCACTACATCACCCCCCTCCCCCCACCACGCCCTCCGCAATCATGGACGAAATTACAATCGTCACCTTAAACGCAAAAGGCCTCAATGTCCCAGAAAAACGTAGAATGTTACAAAATGACATGAAGCGCATGAAGGCAGACATCGTCCTGCTACAGGAGACACACTTTAGGGAAAATGCCTTCCCTATTTTGAAAAATAGGCACTATCCAACAGTTTACCACTCGACATACAAGGAGGCCAAATCTAGAGGGGTTTCTGTTCAGATTTCTGCCAGAATCCCATGGACCATGACTGACATAAAGACAGACCCGATGGGCAGATTTCTCTTCCTTAAGGGAAAGATAGGAGAGACTAAAGTGACTATCGCCAACCTGTACGCCCCAAACTGCCATCAAGAAGTCTTCATTAACCACTTCAATACCAGGCACTTAGACACCTTCCCGCCCAGCCCAATTTTCAGCTTTCAGCGCTGTCACAATTTGAATGACAATTGCGCGGTCATGCCACACTGTACCCAAACAAATTTTTTATCATTTTGTTCCCACAAATAGAGCTTTCTTTTGGTGGTATTTGATCCCCTCTGCGGTTTTTATTTTTTGCGCAACAAATAAAAAAAGACAGAAAATTTTGAAAAAAAGCACGTTTTTCTTTGTTTCTGTTAAATTTTTTTGTAAAGGAGTACGTTTTCTTCTTCAATGACGGGCACTGATATGGCTGCACTGACGGGCACTGATACGGCGGCACTGATGGGCACCGATGAGGTGGCACCAATGAGGTGGCACTGATGAGGTGGCACTGACGGGCACTGATGATGGGCACTGATAGGTGGCACTGATGCGCACTGATAGGTGGCACTAATGGGCACTGATAGGTGGCACTGGTAGGTGGCGCTGATAGGTGGCACCGATGGGCACTGATAGGCGGCACTGATGGGCACATTTGTGGGCACTGATTGGCACAGATTTGGCACTGACTGGGCACATGTGGATGGCCATGGGGTACATACCTGGCCATCCACATGTTTCCCTTCCCTGGTGGTCCTAGTGGCGATCCCTGGTGGTCCAGTGTGGTGATCTGCGGGGGGGCTGCGCTGATAAACAATCAGCGCAGACCCCCCCTGCCAGGAGAGCCGCCGATCGGCTCTCCTCTACTCGCGTCTGTCAGACGCGAGTGAGGAAGAGCCGATCAACGGCTCTTCCTATTGACAGCGTGATCAGCCGTGATTGGACACGGCTGATCACGTGGTAAAGAGCCTCCGCCGGAGGCTCTTTACCAAGATCGGTGTAGCGGTGTGTCAGACTGACACACCGATCCACCGATCGCTGCGATGCGCGCCCCTGCGGGCGCGCGGCGGCATGTTATCCTGAAGGACGTCATATGACGCCCAGTCAGGATAGCACAACCACCGCCCGGCCGTCAATCCGCTATAGGCCGGGCGGGAAGTGGTTAAAAAACATATGAAACTTCTTCAAACCTTCTCCGAAGGTCAACTTATAGTTGGTGGAGACCTCAATATCCCCCTTATTCCTATGGAAGATACCTCGACGGGAACGTCCTCCACATCTCGAGGTGCACACAAAATAATTCACTCCATACTGCATGACACACAACTGATAGATGTGTGGCGCCTTTTCCACCCTGGAGAACGAGATTACACGTTCTTCTCCCGCCCACATCACTCGTACTCGCGAATAGACTACCTCATGATACCCCATAGTCAACTACAGGCAATCAGAGATATTAACATAGGATCTATTACATGGTCCGACCATGCCCCGGTCACGATGCGATACGCTTTGACTGATTTTTACAGGGGACAAAGAAAACCTTGGAGACTGAATGAGAGTTTACTACAGGACCCGGAGATAGTAGCGGACGTGACGAAAGAAATTTCAAATTACTTTCAAGTAAACCGCACCCCAGACTGCGATGCGGGACTAGTATGGGAAGCGCACAAAGCTGTGATTCGGGGCATCCTGATAAAACATGGGGCTAGACTGAAAAAAATACGGACGGAACAAATGACCGCGATGATCAATAAACTAAAGACATTAGAACAAGCACACAAACAGGACCCTTCTAGACAACTAGGCGCCCAGCTAGATATAACACGCACGCAAATTATGGAATTACTTCAATTTAAAGCTAAAGCAGCGATGCAAATCTCAAAGAAAAAAATATATGAATCTGGAAACAAATGTGGTAGACTGCTGGCACAATCCCTACAAACACAAAAGGCAGCATCCTATATACCACACGTAACCTCACAAGCGGGCCATAAAATATCCCTACCCCAACAAATCACAAACGAATTTAAATCGTATTACGAGAAACTCTATAATATATCAACTACACAGCCAACGACAGAACAGATGAGGGAATACCTGACTAACTCCCTTATGCCCACCCTGACGACTGATACAAGTGCATTATTAGAGGAACCTATCACATTGACAGAAATACAAGTAGCAATTAAAAACACTAAGCCAGGGAAAGCCCCAGGTCCTGACGGCCTTACGATACAATACTACAAGGCTCTTTTACTGCCTCTGGGAGATCATTTGACCGAACTATTTAACGATCTTACAGAGGGAGGTTTGTTCCATAGATCCACACTACAGGCCCAAATATCGGTCATTCCGAAAGAAGGGAAAGATCCGACCCAATGTGGGAGCTACCGCCCAATCTCCCTACTTAATACTGACCTCAAACTATTTACAAAAATAATAGCGACCAGACTACAACAACACCTTCCCCACTTAATACACCTAGATCAAGTGGGCTTCGTTCCGGGTAGAGAGGCGAGGGACAATACCATCAAAGTCTTAAACCTACTACACGCAGCTAACCTCACCAAAACACCGAGTATATTTATAAGCACCGATGCCGAAAAGGCGTTTGACCGTGTAAATTGGTCCTTCATGTTTGAAACACTCCGCCACGCGGGAATAGGCGATAACATGATGCGCTGGATAAAAGCGATCTACACCACACCGACGGCCAGGGTCAGGGCGAATGGCGTGATCTCAGACGTGTTTCCAATCACCAACGGAACGAGGCAAGGGTGCCCTCTATCGCCCCTTCTTTTTGCACTCTCTCTCGAACCCTTTCTGTGCCACATAAGGCTAAACCCAAACATATCGGGAGTTACCATAAACCAGTCACAATATAAGGTGTCTGCGTATGCAGACGACCTTATGTTCTCAATCACGAAACCAACGATATCACTCCCAAACCTATTTAGGGAATTTGACTTATATGGGTCCCTCTCAAATCTGAAGATCAATTTCACCAAATCAGAGGCTATGGGGGTGGGAATTCCTAAACCACAACACTCGCTTCTCCAATCTAGCTTCAATTTGAAATGGACTACGACCTCATTAAAATATCTAGGTACACACATACCACAAACCTTGTCCAAACTATACGAGTTGAATTTCCCACCACTTTTAAAAAAAGTCCAAGCTCTCTTAAACCAATGGGGCACAGGACTGCACTCATGGCTGGGACGCTGCAACATACTAAAGATGTCTATACTACCTAAATTCCTTTACCTTATGCAGGCACCACCCGTCGCGATACCCGCGGCTTATTTCAGGAAAGTACAATCGCTCTTTACGACATTTGTCTGGGCCAAACAGAGACCACGACTCTCTAACAAAATACTAATCCTCCCCAAACAACATGGCGGACTAGCACTCCCTGATGTGCGCACATACTATCGGGCAATACACCTAGGAAGATTGATAGATTGGTGCCGTCATACCGATACCAAACTTTGGACTCAGATAGAACAGAAACAAAGTATAGTTCCACTCCGGAGAGCCCCTTGGTGCTGCCCAGCAGTTCCGATTGAAATCAAGAAACACCCTCTAATAGGAAACACCATACAGGTCTGTGCTCGTCTTCTGCCCCGTGCATCCCTGTTCTCACCAAATTCTCCCTTATACCCAGTACTGGGAAACCCTTTGTTTGCGCCAGGCCTACAGGACGTAATCTTTGAGAGACTAGCTGGAGAGGGTTTTTATCAAGCCTCCCACTTTAGCATTGGGGGGAGGTGGAGGACGAGCGCAGAACTTGCTGCACCTACGGGCCTTTACCACCTAGATTTCCTGAGGGCCCTCCAACTGAGCCATTTCCTCAAATCCATTCAGCCCCCCTCAAACGCCCTACCACCTACCACATTTGAGGACCTGTGCTCGACGCCGGGGGTGTTACAGCATACACTCTCTCTGACATATACCTTACTGAACACTCCCACACCAGATTTCGTACCACCAGGCTTACTTAAATGGGAGAAGGCACTAAACTGTAATTTTAACAGTACCAAAAGACAGCAAATTATTAGATTCACACACAAATCCTCGATATGCGCCAAAACCCAAGAAACGAATTACAAAATTTTAACACATTGGTATAGAACCCCAACACTCTTACACAAATACTTCCCAATGACACCTGAACTCTGCTGGAGATGCCAAGCAGAAAAAGGGACATTATTACACATATTCTGGTCGTGCCCTAAACTGACGAACTTCTGGCATACAATACAGACAATTATACAGAAATTTACAGACTATAACATTACTAATGACCTGGCATTTTTTCTCTTACATGCATCCAATATACCTACCAAAATATATAAAAAGTCTGTGCTCCGCCACCTTCTGGACGCAGCTAAAGCCTGCATACCGCTCCACTGGAAATCCCAGACACCCCCAACTTTAGGCTTGTGGATCAAAAAAGTAGAAGAAATCAAAAGAATGGAAGACCTTATACACACAGCTCAAAACAGACAGGAAAAATTCTCCAAGACATGGCAGTTGTGGAATATGTTCATTTATTCCAGCGAGGGCCAAACCCTGCTGGAGACCTGAATAACCCTCCAATCAACCACATGGTAAATTAACAAACGAGACACACATCTGTGTCACAAGTACAGTCATGCCTCGGAGAGTTCATTAAATACTCCGTGATTGCGAGGCACGTGTCCACTCCCCCCCCCCCTCCCCCCCCACATCCTATCCCCACCTCTCTACTCCTACTCTCGCTCTTACTCTTTTTCTAATCTTAAGACTTTAAAGTAATAATGGTAGGAGGGGAGCCTGATGGACTGCACCACTTAATACAAGAATACTTAAAGAATACGTAGAATATTCCTCTTCCGGTTTATATTCTTGTTTTTTCCTATATTCTAATTGTTACCAAAGCGTTGAGACGACAGATGTTAACAGAAAGAAATAACAGGCTTAACTGTATATTGGATTATATGATTGTGCTCAACGTTATGACTGTTAACGTGTTGATGTTTACTATTTGTATGTCGGTCCATGCGGACCCCCCTTGCCTGATATAAATAAAAAATTTTTAAAAAAATGGAGTTGCAGTTCAGTGAGTAAAATAAGTATTTGATCCCCCACCAACCAACAATAATTCTGCCCCCCACAGACTGGCTACAGTAGGTGCTCATGTGGTATATATATGGAGTATATAGAGAGTGTATATAGTATATATGGGGGGTATATATGGAGTATACACAGACACTACAGTAGGTGCTCATGTGGTACACAGATTAGTCCTGTCAATGTAAGAAGGTTCTCCTAACGACAACTCGTTATGTGTATAAAAGACACCTGTCCACAGAATCTCTTTCCTCCAATCCTCACCATCATGGGGAAGAGCAAAGATCTGTCAGAGGACGTCGGGGAGAAGATTGTAGACCTGCACAAGGCTGGAATGGGCTACAAGACCATCAGCAAGAAGCTTGGTGAGGAGGAGACAACTGTTGGAGCGATTATTCGCAAATGGAAGAAATACAAAATAACCATCAATCGTCCTCAGTCTGGAGCTCCATGGAAGATTTCTCCTCATGGGGTGAGGATGGTCATGAGAAAAGTGAGGGATCCGCCCAGAACTACACGGGAGGAGCTTGTGAAGGATCTCAAGGCAGTTGGGACCACAGTCACCAAACAAACCATTGGTAACACAATACACCACCATGGATTGAAATCATGCAGCACCCGCAAGGTCCCTCCTCAGGAAGACACATGGAGAGGAACGTCTGAAGTCTACCAATCAACATCTAAATGATTCAGAGAAGGATTGGGGAGAAAGTGCTGTGGTCAGATGAGAGAAAAATTGAGCTCTTTGGCATTAACTTGACTTGCCGTGTTTGGAGGAAGAAAAATGCTGACTATGACCCTAAGAACACCATCCCTACAGTCACACATCATCCCTACAGTCACACATCATCCCTACAGTCACACATCATCCCTACAGTCACACACCATCCCTACAGTCACACACCATCCCTACAGTCACACATCATCCCTACAGTCACACATCATCCCTACAGTCACACATCATCCCTACAGTCACACATCATCCCTACAGTCACACATCACCCCTACAGTCACACATCATCCCTACAGTCACACATCATCCCTACAGTCACACATCATCCCTACAGTCACATATCATCCCTACAGTCACACATCATCCCTACAGTCACACATCACCCCTACAGTCACACATCACCCCTACAGTCACACAAGGAGGTGGAAACATGATGCTTTGGGGTGTTTCTCTGCTAAAGGTTCAGGCCGACTTTGCCGCATTGAGGGTCCAATGGACGGGGCCATGTATTGTAAGATCTTGGATGAGAACCTTCTTCCCTCAGCCAGAACACTGAAGATGGGTCGTGGATGGGTCTTCCAGCATAACAATGACCCAAAACATACCGCCAAGGCAACAAAGGAGGGGCCCAAGAAGAAGCACATTAAGGTCATTGAGTGGCCTAGTCAGTCTCCAGACCTTAATCCTATAGAAAATGTATGGAGGGAGCTGAAACTTCGAGCTGCCAAGCGACAAGAAACCTTCAGGATTTAGAGAAGATCTGTAAAGAAGAGTGGACCAAAATCCCTCCTGAGATGTGTGAAAACCTGATCACCAACCACAAGAAACGTCTGACCTCTGTGATCGCCAACAAGGGTTTCTCCACCAACTACTAAGTCATGTTTTTCTTGGGGATCAAATACTTATTTTACTCACTGAAATGCAACTCCATTTATAACATTTGTATTGTGTGTTTTTTCTGGATTTTTGGTTGATATTCTGTCTCTATCATATAAAATACACCTATGATAAAAATTATAGACCCTTCATTTCTCTGTAAGTGGTGTAACCTGGGGGACAGGTAGAAGGTACAAAGCTCCCTGGGATGAGCAGTCTTTCAGGCACAGATACCAAGTCCAGTGGAATAGTGACAAACAGTGCGGTGTTTATTTGTGATATTTACAAGTCTATATACAGGTGCTGTACAGTGTTCCAAAAGAAACAAATAGGAACAAAAATAGCCAAAACAAAACCTAGCCGTGTCTCGGCACTAACTAAACAATATTTACAGATCCTAACTACTAAGCTGAGCAAGCCTACAGCTTGTCAGCTTCCACATACCTTTTTGCACTCTTACACAGAAGTTCTCTGAGTATCCCAGGCCAAGAGCAAGGGCTGTCTTGCTCAGGTGAGCTTAAATTAGCCTGGGGGAGAGGACCAAGACCTGAACCGGACCATGGATCAGAGATCCCTGAACGTGTATGAGAGGAGCCTGGGAGATGTATAAACCCCGAACAGGACTTTTCCTGGCTCTCTCTGGGACGCTCTGCTACATATCCTCCCCCCTTGTTTCAACCCCAGGGTTGGAACACCTGTAGCCCAACAGGAGTGAACACGGGACAGGGCATCTACATTCCCCATCTCAACACCTGGCCTGTGTTTTACAGTGAATGAGTAATCCTGTAGAGCCAAAAACCACCGGTTCACCCGTCTATTAGTCTCCTTCTTTTGGGCCATCCATTTCAGAGGAGCATGGTCAGTTATTAACTCAAACTGGCGTCCTAACAAATAGTACCTGAGTGCGTCCACGGCCCACTTTATGGCTAAACACTCCTTTTCAATGACTGCATACCTTTGCTCATGGTCATTGAGCTTTCTGCTTAGGTACACCACAGGGTGTTCTTCCCCATTGTGTACCTGTGATAGTACTGCCCCAATACCAACATCAGACGCATCCGTCTGAACCAAAAAATCTTTGGAGAAATCGGGGGAGTACAGTATTGGTTGTGCACAAAGAGCCTTCTTCAGGACTTGGAAAGATTCCTCTGCTACTGAGGACCATTTCACCATTACAGAGTCTCTCCCTTTCGTAAGGTCTGTCAGTGGGGCAGCTATAGTTGCAAAATTTGGGATAAATCTTCTATAATACCCCGCAATGCCAAGAAAGGCCCTGACCTGCTTCTTGTTTGCAGGACGTGGCCATTCCTGGATGGCTTCTATTTTATTCACTTGAGGTTTTATAACACCACGCCCAATAGTGTAGCCCAAATACTTGGCTTCCTCTAGACCAATGGCACATTTTTTTGGATTTGCTGTAAAACCTTCTTTGAAGAGGGAATCAAGGACAGCCTGGACACGGGGCAAGTGAGACTCCCAGTCAGTGCTATGTACCACTATGTCATCTAAATATGCTGCTGCATATTGTCGGTGGGGTCTTAGAGTCCTGTCCATGGCCCTCTGAAATGTTGCGGGGGCATTTTGCAACCCAAAAGGCATTTTTTTATATTGAAAGGAACCCTCCGGGGTCACAAATGCAGTCTTCTCTTTGGCGCTACCAGTCAGGGGTATTTGCCAATAACCTTTTGTCAAGTCCAAAGTGGTCAGATAGCGAGCCTTGCCAAGTCGGTCTATAAGTTCGTCCACTCTGGGCATTGGGTACGTGTCAAACTTTGTCACTGCATTGAGCTTCCTGAAGTCATTACAGAACCTCCAAGTGCCATCCGGTTTTGGGACTAACACGATGGGGCTAGACCAGTCACTATTGGATTCCTCAATGAGATCTAGCTCCAACATTCTTTTAACTTCCTCGCTGATGTCCTTTCTCCTCGCTTCAGGAATTCGGTATGGTTTGAGCTTGACACGGACCCCAGGTTCAGTAACAATATCATGCTGAACTGCTGAAGTCGTGCCAGGTAACTCTGAAAATTTCTCTCTATTTCTTATGAGGAATTCTCTAGTTTCCTGCTTTTGGGAATATGACAGGGTGTCTGGAATCGTGACCTCAGGGATCAGAGGAGACTCAGTACCCTTAGGCTTTACCGGGAGGGACCTCGCAGTTAACGCCAGTCTATCCTTCCAGGGCTTTAACAGGTTTATGTGGTAAATCTGTTCGGGCTTCCTTTTTCCTGGTTGATATATTTTGTAATTGACCTCCCCAACTCTTTCAATTACTTCAAAGGGACCCTGCCACTTAGCCAGGAACTTGCTCTCAACAGTGGGAACTAACACCAGGACCCTATCACCAGGTGAGAAAACACGGAGTTGGGCCCCCCTGTTGTATATCCTCTGTTGGGCTGCTTGGGCCTGCAGTAAGTGTTCTTTTACCATCGGCATAATTGCTGCAATCCTGTCCTGCATTTGAGCGATATGCTCAATGACACTTTTATGGGGTGTCTGCTCCCCCTCCCAAGTTTCTTTGGCTATGTCTAAGAGTCCCCGAGGGTGTCTCCCATAAAGCAACTCAAATGGAGAGTACCCCGTGGAGGACTGGGGAACCTCCCTGATGGCAAACATCAAGTATGGTATCAGGAAGTCCCAGTTTTTCCCATCCTTGTCAACAACCTTTTTTAACATGCTCTTTAATGTTTTATTGAAGCGTTCCACCAAGCCATCCGTTTGAGGATGGTACACCGAGGTTCGCAATTGCGTCACCTTAAATAACTTGCACAGCTCTCTAGTTATTCGTGACATAAATGGGGTGCCCTGGTCTGTAAGGACTTCTTTAGGGATTCCAACACGACTGAACACCATAAACAGCTCTTTGGCAATGTTTTTAGCAGACGCGGTGCGTAAGGGAATTGCCTCTGGGTAACGGGTAGCATAATCCATGATTACGAGGATATGCTGATGACCTCGGGCAGACTTGGGGAGTGGACCCACAAGGTCCATGGCAATCCTCTCAAAGGGCACTTCAATAATGGGCAAGGGCACTAAAGGACTTCGAAAGTGTTGTAGTGGGGCTGACATCTGACACACAGGACAGGATTGACAATAATTCTCAATATCCTTCTGTATTCCGGGCCAATAAAACCTGCGAAACACCCTTTCAGTAGTTTTCTCAACCCCTAAATGACCTCCTAGCAAGTGCCCATGGGCAAGTTCCAACACCACCCGTCTGTATGGCTTAGGGACCACCAACTGTTCAACCACTTCATCATTTTTTTTATATACACGATACAGTAAATCCTCATTACTCCTAAAATAAGGAAAACAGAGCCTGTCCCCTGATTCGACAGGTACATCATTAATTACCATTACATTTTCCCAGGCCCTGGCAAGGGTTGGGTCTTTTCTCTGCTCAGTACCAAAATTTTCGTTGTGTACATTAAGGTCAGCAAACTCCAACGTAGGCTCAGATTCAGCAGATGGCTGTCCAGCTCCACTGGTTGTGGGGACCTCCTCAGGCTCCTCCAGCTCTCCTGCCATAACTGAGAAAGGAAAACCTGGGGAGCCCTGAGAAGAGTCCCCTGAACACATATTGTCAGTAGCGGCCAGGAGTTCTGGCTCTGTCACTGAGTCAGCTACTGCGACCGGGTCGGGACGATCCCACAGTTCCCAAAACTTAGGGAAGTCCCTACCAATGATGGCCTCGTGCACCAAGTGGGGCACAAGTCCGACCGGATGGGTCACCGTACCTAAGACAGTTTTAAACTGAACAGTAGCTATAGGATACTCGCGGGTATCCCCATGTACACAGATCACAGCAACTTTTTTAGCATGCAATTTCACAGTGTCAACCATCTCAGCTGTAACCAAAGTCACTAGACTTCCAGAGTCCAGCAAGGCCGTAATAGGCTTATTATTAACAGTCATTTGGCACATGTGTTTTCCCATACTTGGTGCTGCAGCGCATGAAACAGCAGCAAACATAGACTGCCTTCTAATAGATACATCACACTGCATTGGTTCATCTGTCAATGGACAGTTTGCTGCAACATGTCCCAGTTCTTGGCAACGAAAACACCTGATGTTTCCCCAGTTTGGTTTGCTGACAGGCAGTAGCTTCCCTTGTTTGGGACGCCAAACTTCAGTCCTGGCACCAAAAATCCTCCCCCCTATTTCCATGCCATGCTTACCACCCACTTCCCCTGGAACAGTCTTACCGGTTGCCTGGGGAGACCGTGGCTTTGGGCGGAAAGTCCGTGCGGCTGTAGGGGTGGTGACCAGGTTCTCTGCAGCAAAGTACCTTTCAACAAGTTCCACGAGGTTGTCCGCCGAGTTGGGGTCTCCTTGACTCACCCACTTCTGCAGGGGAACTGGTAGTGACCTCAGGAACCGGTCCATGACCACATGCTCCACTATTTGTGGCCCAGACAGGGACTCCGGCTGTAGCCATTTTCTCACCAAGTGAATTAGGTTGAACATCTGCGATCTTGGGGGCCTCTCGTCTTGGAAGAACCAGCTGTGGACCCGCTGTGCTCGAACTGCCAAGGTGACACCAAGTCGCGCCAGGATTTCCCGCTTGACCTTTTCATAGTCTCCTGCTTCTGCTGACTCCAAATCATAGTAGGCCTTCTGCGATTCTCCAGACAGCAAGGGGGCGACCAGTCCTGCCCACTGGGTTTTGGGCCAACCTTCCCTCTCAGCGGTCCGTTCAAAGGTTAAGAGAAAGGCCTCTGGATCATCATCTGCAGTCATCTTGGAAAGAAAGCGACCCACATGGATGGCTGAGGGCTTGTCTCCAACAACATTAACTTTAGCAGGTGACCACTGTGCTAGCGTCTCCACAACCGCAGCCAGGGTTTTCCTATCCTCTTTTGCATCAGTGGCTAGCTGTTCAAACAGCCTCTGCGATAGCTCCTGTACAGCACCAATCTGTTGGCACAGCGCCTTGGTTTGCTCCTGTGCGATAGCATTTGTTTGCTGCTGTGTAGCGTTTGCTTGATGCAGTGCAGCGTTTGCTTGCTGCTGTGCAGCATTGGATTGTTGCTGTGCAGCATTGGATATCACCAATTGTTTTAGGATTTCCTCCATGTTTAGTCACTCTAGGTACTGGCCTTTTAAGTAGTAACTTACTACAGCTGGTCGCAGTCTCCACCATATGTAACCTGGGGGACAGGTAGAAGGTACAAAGCTCCCTGGGATGAGCAGTCTTTCAGGCACAGATACCAAGTCCAGTGGAATAGTGACAAACAGTGCGGTGTTTATTTGTGAAATATACAAGTCTATTTACAGGTGCTGTACAGTGTTCCAAAAGAAACAAATAGGAACAAAAAATAGCCAAAACAAAACCTAGCCGTGTCTCGGCACTAACTAAACAATATTTACAGATCCTAACTACTAAGCTGAGCAAGCCTACAGCTTGTCAGCTTCCACATACCTTTTTGCACTCTTACACAGAAGTTCTCTGAGTATCCCAGGCCAAGAGCAAGGGCTGTCTGCTCAGGTGAGCTTAAATTAGCCTGGGGGAGAGGACCAAGACCTGAACCGGACCATGGATCAGAGATCCCTGAACGTGTAGGAGAGGAGCCTGGGAGATGTATAAACCCCGAACAGGACTTTTCCTGGCTCTCTCTGGGACGCTCTGCTACAGTGGGCAAACTTACACAATCTGCAGGGGTTCAAATAATTTTCCCCACTGTATGTGTATATATACATACAACCACACATATCCCTGTAAAAGGCACCCACTGACTATACTTTGTGAATGGTCCTGTAGTCTTCTGGGACCTGTGATGTGTCCCAGAAGGCTGCAGGGGAGGCGCAAATTCCTGGCTCAGATCGCCGCAACGCACCTGACCGGGAGAGGGAGCAGGGACCTATCAAAACCAAGTACCCTGTTCCCCCCTAAAAAGTGCCAGATGTGGCTGGGGGGTGGGGGGGGGGCGGGGGTGCAAACATGCAAAGCCTCCTCTTTTGGATGAAGTACAAGTTATGTAAAAAATAAAAATAAAAAGATGATAAAAAGATGATATCACTTTACCAAATCACAGTCATCTTACCTTTCTATTTTGCTTCCCGACCTCCTGAGAGCCCTGTCTCCTAGAGATCTCATCAGCCTCCATCTTTCTTAGAGCAGTCTCTGTTTTTTCAAGCCTCTGTCTGAGTATCATCTCTCTCTTGCTAGACTCTTCTCTTTCATGATAAAGAGATTTAATTTCTTCTTCCATCTCATGTATTCTTATATCCTCCTTTGTGTATTGAATGTTCATTCCTTGTTCTTTGATTTCCTCTTGCTGGTTGTCCAGGTCCTCTCTGTTCCCACCCAGAAACGGCATTCCTTTGCCAGTCTCTGCCTGTTCTCCGATTTTCACTTTCAGGGAGTTCATCTCCGTGTCGGTCACCTCCGCCTTCCTCTCTTTTTCGGACCTCGCCTGAGAAAGCTCTACCACCTTTCGTCTCAGGTACAGTCTTTCTATCTCTTTCATGTTCATTTCCTGCTCTTTATCTAACAGGGCTTGTCCAAGAGCTTCCATTTTCTCACCCCTAAGTCTTAACTCCTGTTCCATCACCTCCGCGTGTTTCTCCTTTACCACAAGAGCCTGGGAAAGTTCCGCTATTTCACGTCTCAGTTTGGCCTTTTCCTCCTCGCTTAATCTTTCTTTGTCTTTGAGATCCTGTTCTCTTTCTTTCAGGATCTGTTCATTTTTTTCATCGGCTTCTTTCATGGATTTTATTTCATTCTTCGTCTTCTGAGAGTCTCTCTCTTTGTCTACTAGAGATTGAGAAAGTTCTGCAACTTTTTGCCTTAGTGAATTATTCTCGTGTTCGATCCTTATTGACAACTCTTTAATCTCTTTCTCTTTATTTGTTAGAGCTTGCCTCAGTTCTTCTATTTTATTTCTTAATGACTTCATCTGCTTATTAGCATCATTGGCTTCTCCGTCTTTTTCCAGTAAGGCCTTTGAGAGTTCTGTCACTCTCTGACTCCAGGCTCGCTTTTCCTCTTCACTATCCCCTTCTTTTGCAAGTTCCTCATTTTCTTTATTTAACAGGACTAGTTTAAGCTCCTCTACTTGATCTTGAAGGGCTTTTATCTCACGTTTTAAAACCTCAGCTACTTGCTCTTTCTCAAAAACAGCCTGAGAATGGTCATTCAGTTGCTGCTGTAGAGACTCCTTGTCTTCTTCATTCTGTCTCATTTCCTGTTCTAACACTCGTTCCTTTTCTGCTATGACATGTTTGAGTTCTCCAACCTTTTCTCTGAGAGAGTTGACATCTTGTGCATGCCGATTGGCTTCTCTCTCTTTCTTCAGTAGAGTTTGGGTCATGTCTTTTGCTTTCTGCTGCAGAGACATCTTTTCTTCCTCATGCTGTCCCCTCTCTACTTCAATGTCTTGCTCCTTTGCAATGAGAATTAGCCTAAGTTCTCCAATCTTCTCTCTGAGAGTTGTTAGCTCTAGTTTTGCTTGGTCAACTTCTTGCTCTTTCTCCAGGAGGGCATCTGAAGCATCTCTCACCTGTTGCTTTAAGGAATTATATATCTCCTCGCTCTGCTTCCTCTTTTCCTCCATCTCTTGCTCTTTGCCTACCAGTACTTGTCTAAGTTCTCCAATCTTCTCTTTTAATGTTTTCACCTCAAGTTTGGTTTCTGCTGTGTCTTGCTCCTTTTCTGAGAAAGCCTGAGAAATGTCTCTTATCCTTTGTTTTAAGGTTCTCTTTTCTTCCTCTTCCTTAAGTAGAGTTTGGGTTACGTCTTTTGCTTTATGCTGCAGAGACCTCTTTTCTTCCTCATGCTGTCTCCTCTCTGCTATTAGGTCTTGCTCCTTTGCAATAAGAGATAGCCTAAGTTCTCCAATCTTCTCTCTGAGAGTTGTTAGCTCTAGTTTTGCTTGGTCAACTTCTTGCTCTTTCTCCAGGAGGGCTTCTGAACCATCTCTCACCCGTTGCTTTAAGGACTTATTTTCCTCTTCGCTCTGCCTCCTCTTTTCCTCCATCTCTTGCCCTTTGTCTACCAGTACTTGTCTAAGTTCTCCAATCTTCTCTCTCAAGGATTTCACCTCAAGTTTTGTTTCTGCTTCATCTTGCTCCTTTTCCGAGAGAGCCTGAGAAATGTCTCTTATCCTTAGTTTTAAGGTTCTCTTTTCTTCCTCCTCTTTTTGCTTCTCTTTCTTTATATCTTGCTCTTTTTCTTCTAGGACTAATCTGAGTTTTTCCACCTTGTCTCTTAGAGACATCATATCAAACTTGACTTCATCTACTTCACTCTCCTTCTGTCTTAGAGACCAGGAAAGTTCTGTTATTTTCTCGTGCAGCGTGCTCTTTTCTACCTCGCATTGCCTCTTTTTTTCATTAGCTTCCACTTCCTTGTCAAGTAAAGCTTGCCTCAGTTCTTCTAATTTTTCTTTTAATGTTTTCATCCTCAACTCTTTCGCTTCCTCCTCTATTTTCTGTTGAATTAAAGACTGGTTAAGTTCTGTAAATCTCTGCCTGTGATATCTTTGATCTTCCGCCATCTCGGTCTCCCTCTCCATCAGTTTTGTTTCTTTGTCTAGGACATTTTCTTCAAGCTCTTCTACCTTTTCTCTTAGTAAGGTCATCTCAACATTCTTCATCTCCGCTTCTTGTTTCATATCTGCTATAGCTTGTGAAAGGTCTGTAATTCTCTGCTTTAGGAATGCTGTTTCTTGTTCATTTTCTCCTTCCTTCTCCTTTATGTCTTGCTCCTTGTTTAGCATCTCTTGTCCAAGTTCTGCTATCTTGGCTTTAAAAAATTGTGTCTCAAGTTCTTTGTCTTCAATTTCTTTTTCCCTTTTCCTTAAAGCTTCAGACAGTTCCAATATTTTTCGGCTCAGGGCCGTTTTGTCTTCCTCCATGTGTTTTTCCTTCTCGCTCAGGTCCAGATCCCTGCCCATCAAAGTTTGTCTCAGTTCTTCCACCTGTTCTCTCAGATATTTCACATCAAGTTCTTTCTCTTCCATCTCCCTTTCCTTATCCGTTAATTCCTGGGAAAGCTCAGCTACGGTTTGCTTCAAAGATAACTTCTCTTGTTCGTTCTGTCGTTCCTTATGTTTTACTTCTTCTTCTTTTAATACAAGTCTTTCCATAGTTTCCTTCAAAGCTCTCATGTTGCCTTCTGCCTGATCTAGCTCTTGTTTCTTGTCTTTGAAAGCCTGAGACAAATGTGAAAGTCTTTCTATCAATTTGCCTCTCTCCCTATTCTCTACTTCTTTTTGCCGTTCCATTTCTTTCAATGCTTTCTGAAGCATTTCTAATTTCGTTGTTAGAGATCGGCCTCCATACTGTTCTTCTGACATTTCTCCAATAAAGGACGTAGAAAGCTCACTCATCCATTCCTCCACCGTTTTCCTGTCCTCTTCTGCTTTTATTGCAACACTCTCCTTATCGGCTAGATCCTGGGTAAGTTTCTCTATTCGCTTTTTCAGAGCATTTATGTGTCCTTCTCTCTCTTCTTCTTGAATATCCCTCTCTGTCAGTGCTTGGGAAAGTTCTGCTATTTTTTGTTTTAGTGTCATGACATCTTTACTGTTCTGGATCCTCTCTTTTTCCATCTCTCCCTTCTTCTCTTGTAGAACATGCTGAACCTTTTTTATTTCACTCTTTAGTTCGAATATATATTCCTCATTCTGTTGTTTTTGAATGTCTTTTTCTTTTAGGAGTTGCAAAAGTTCTTTGATGTTTTCTGCCAAGGCACTGCTTTCTCTTTCAAACTGTAATCTCTTTTCCTCCAACTCAACCTCCTTCTCCAGAACCGACTGCAAAAGTTCTTGCTCCCTCTCTCTCAAAGACTGGATGTCTCTCTCCATTTGTTCTTCCAAATTGTTGCTCTCTTCCAAAGCCTCTGAAAGTTTGATTTGCAACTCTTCGTTTTCTCCCTGAAGATTTTGTATTTCCTTTGAGAGTTTCTCCTTCTCTTTGATAGCTTGTGTAAGCTCTTCCAGCTTTGCATTTTGACCTCTGTTCATTCTTTGGACTTGTTCCTTCAATGCTTCAAGTTCTTCCTCTTTCTCCTCCAGGGTCTGAACATGTTCCATTACTTTCTCTCCCAAATGCTTGATCTCATTTTCCACCTGTTCTTCCAACTTTTCTCTCTCTTGCAGAGTTTTGGAAAGTTTGCTTTGCAACTCTTCATTTTCTCTCTGAAGATTTAATGTTTCCTTTGAAAGTTTCTCCTTCTCTTTGATAGTTTGTGTAAGCTCTTCCAGCTTCGCATTTTGACCTCTGTTCATTCTTTGGACTTGTTCCTTCAAGGCTTCAAGTTCTTCCTCTTTCTCCTTCAGGGTCTGAACATGTTCCATTACTTTCTCTCCCAAATGCTTGATCTCATTTTCCACCCGTTCTTCCAACTTTTCTCTCTCTTGCAGAGTTTTGGAAAGTTTGCTTTGCAACTCTTCATTTTCTCTCTGAAGATGTAATTTTTCCTTTGAAAGTTTCTCCTTCTCTTTGATAGTTTGTGAAAGCTCTTCCAGCTTCTCGTTTTGACTTCTGTGCAATCTTTGGGCTTTTTCCTCCAACGCTTCAAGTTCTTCCTCTTTCTTCTTTAGGTTCTGAACATATTCCATATTCTTCTCTTTCAAATACTGGATGCCTTTTTCAATCTGTTCTTCCATTTTTTCTTTCTCTTGGAGACCTTTAGAAAGTTTACTTTGCAACTCTTTGTTTTCTCTTAGAAGATTTTGCATTTCCTTTGAGATTTTCTCCTTCTCTTTGATAGTTTGTGAAAGCTCTTCCAGCTTTTCGTTTTGACCTCTGCGCATTCTCTGGGCTTGTTGCTCCAATGCATCAAGTTCTTCCTCTTTCTCCTTCAGGGACTGAACATGTTCCATTACTTTCTCTCTCAAATACTTGATGTCGTTTTCCATCTGTTCTTCCAATTTTTCTCTCTCTTGCAGAGTTTCAGAAAATTTGCTTTGCAACTCTTCATTTTCTCTCTGAAGATTTTGAATTTCCTTTAATAGTTTTTCCTTCTCTTTGATAGTTTGTGTAAGCTCTTCCAGCTTCTCGCTTTGACTTCTGCGCTCTTTTTGGGCTTCTTCCTCCAACGCTTCAAGTTCTTCCTCTTTCTCCTTCAGGATCTGAACATGCTTCATATTTTCCTCTTTCAAATACTGGATGTCTTTTTCCATCCGTTCTTCCAATTTTTCTCTCTCTTGAAGAGCTTCAGAAAGTTTAATTTGCAACTCTTTGTTTTCTCTCTTACGATTTTGTATTTCCTTCTCCTTCTCTCGCACAGTTTGTGAAAGTTCCTCCAGTTTCTCATTTTGGTCCCTACAATTTTTCTGAGCTTGTTTCTCCAACAATTCAACTTCATCCTCCTTCTTTTGCAGCGCCTGAACGCACTCCATTATTTTTTCGCTCAGTCGTTCTTCTTCCATCCTAGCCTGTCTTTGTATGGAAGCTATCTGAGATTCCAAACTCACGATTGTTGTCTGTGCATTGGACTTCTCCTTCTGGTATCCTTCCAAGTTCCCTTTCAAGGAGATGATATCTTTTTTTTGCTGTTCGATAATCAGCACCTGGTTTTGCCTGGTCTGCTGGCTCTCCTGCAGAGTCTCTTGCAGAGATGCATAAGCTGCATCTCCTTCTTTCAAGCAGCTCTTTTGTGACTCCAGATCATGTAGAAGAGTCTCCTTTTCCTTTTGGGCAGACAAGACATCTTCTTTCAGCAATTCTATTTCTTTGTTTCTTTCTTGTACCTTCTCATTCTGAGACTGCAATGAATTGAAGTATCTCTCTTTGTCCTCACAGCACTCTTGAAGGGTCTCCTTTAGTGATTGCAGATTCTGTTCACACTGTCTTCTTAAAAACACCAGATCATCCTTCTCCGATTCACACTCTACGAGTCTTAATCGTAGAGACTCAATCAGTGAGTCCCTTTCTTCTAAAGACTGAGTTTGCTGAACTAATTCCTCCGTCAGGTTATCGGTTTTAATCTGTTGCTCTTTTATGCAGTCTCCTAAATCCTTAATTTCTTTATTGCGCTCGCCTAACGTTTGCTCTAAAGCATTAACCATGGCTTCACGTTGCTGGAGATGTTCTAATAGAGAGGACTGCTCCTGGGATGACTCTAAAGTCGCAACAGAAAGTTGCTCCAAAAGTCTCTCCCTTTCTACATCAGAGAGTCTAAGGCTCTCATTCAAAGTGTTTATTTGTTGGTCTCTCTCTGCGACAAGCAGGCGGCATCTTTCTTCGGATCTCAGCGCACTCTCTTTCAGACTTTCACACTCTTCCAGGCTTCTAGTTAGAACAGACAGTCGCTCTTCTGTCTTATTAGTACTTTGGATTTGTTCCTGTAAGGCGCTGGCAGCTGTCTCTTTCTCTTGCTGGATCAGTAGCACCGCCTCTTTTAGCGTCTTGATTTCCCGGTCTCTTTCTTGCACAGCCACACGGAACTCTGATACCAAAGTCATAGCATTCTGCTTCTCATCCGTGCACTCCTGAATATTTTCTCTAAGCTCACTGATCTGCTTGTCCCTCTCTTCTAATGTGAAGGCATAATCTGACAATGCCGTGAGAGCGCTCTCTTTTTCTTCTTGACATTGCGTTAAAGTCTGTTTTAAAATTTCCATTTCAAAGTCCTGTTCGTTCTTTTGAAGTTGTTGGCGCTCCAATGCTTCCAAGGCATTCTCCTTTTCGCACCGAGTCGTTTTAAGAGTCTCTCTGAGCTCAGAGGCTTCAGTCTCCAGCTGTTTCAGGGAATCCTTCACTCTTCCAAGCTTAGCCTGTCCCTCCTCTTCTAATTTCTCACCTTGCTCTTCAGCAGCCAGTCGCCTGGACCGTTCTTCTTCTAGAAGTCCTTTCATTGTGTCCAATTCATTCTGAAAGACAGAGGACAGCGTAAAACAAAACTACATTGTATCTATGGCTCAAATGTCGGCATAATTCAGCCAAAATGTGAGATGTGTAGGACAACCTTACAGTTAGCGTTGTCCTGATACCGATACTAGTATCGGTACCGTTACCGAGCATTTGCCCGCTGGGGAGGAGTTACAATCACCGATCTCCCTGTATACATTTCAATAAAGCAGTTGACAGCCGCTTCTCCTTCTCTCCCTCTCGCGGCTGTCAGCTGCTTTATTTAAATCTATACAGGGAGATCGGTGATTGTAACTCCTCTCCAGCGCTGAACTGATCACCCTGACTGTGCCCCATATCCTCCTCTCCAGCGCCGAACCGATCACCCTGACTGTGCCCCATATCCTCCTCCAGTCCCCCTCCTTGCTCCTCTGAACCCCCTTCCGTGCTCCTCGGTCCCCCTCCTGTGCTCCTCCGAACCCCCTTCCGTGCTCCTCCGAACCCCCTTCCGTGCTCCTCGGTCCCCCTCCTGTGCTCCTCCGAACCCCCTTCTGTGCTCCTCCACTCCCCCTCCGTGCTCCTCCACTCCCCCTCCGTGCTCCTCCACTCCCCCTCCGTGCTCCTCCACTCCCCCTCCGTGCTCCTCCACTCCCCCTCCGTGCTCCTCCACTCCCCCTCCGTGCTCCTCCACTCCCCCTCCGTGCTCCTCCACTCCCCCTCCGTGCTCCTCCACTCCCCCCTTCTGTGCTCCTCCAGTCCCCCCTTCTGTGCTCCTCCAGTCCCCCCTTCTGTGCTCCTCCAGTCCCCCCTTCTGTGCTCCTCCAGTCCCCCCTTCTGTGCTCCTCCAGTCCCCCCTTCTGTGCTCCTCCAGTCCCCCCTTCTGTGCTCCTCCAGTCTCCCCCTCCCTGCTCCTCCAGTCCCCCTCCCTGCTCCTCCAGTCCCCCTCCCTGCTCCTCCAGTCCCCCTCCCTGCTCCTCCAGTCCCCCTCCCTGCTCCTCCAGTCCCCCTCCCTGCTCCTCCAGTCCCCCTCCCTGCTCCTCCAGTCCCCCTCCCTGCTCCTCCAGTCCCCCTCCCTGCTCCTCCAGTCCCCCTCTGTGCTCCTCCAGTCCCCTTCCGTGCTCCTCCGAACCCCCTTCTGTGCTCCTCGGTCCCCCTCCGTGCTCCTCCGAACCCCCTTCTGTGCTCCTCGGTCCCCCTCCGTGCTCCTCCGAACCCCCTTCCGTGCTCCTCGGTCCCCCTCTGTGCTCCTCTGAACCCCCTTCTGTGCTCCTACGGTCCCCCCTTCCGTGCTCCTACGGTCCCCCCTCCCGTGCTCCTACGGTCCCCCCTCCCGTGCTCCTACGGTCCCCCCTCCCGTGCTCCTACGGTCCCCCCTCTATCCTGGATTTGTCAGAATGGAGAGCTGAGGAAGGAGCCGGTAAATATGTAATTTACCAGCTTCTTCCTTCTTCCGAATGCACAGTCAGTCTATACAGGGAGATCGGTGATTGTAACTCCTCCCCGGCGCCGCACCGATCACCCTGACTGTCCCCCATATCCTCCTCCAGTCCCCCTCTGTGTTCCTCGGTCCCCCTCAGTTCTCCTCGGTCCCCCTCCGTCCTCGATCTGTCAGGATGGAGAGCGGAGGAAGGAGCCGGTAAGTATGTCATTTACCGGCTTCTTCCTTTTCCGAAAGCACAGTCAGTGACCACGGACTCTGTTCATTCATAACGGTCACCGAGCACCATAAACTGTTTCCTCTGCTTCAGTTTATGAATGGAGGAGCCGCTGTCTCCTGTCCATTCATCTTCAGTGCAGCTGAATCTGCAGAAAAAGGGACTGGGGAATCTGTGTCCTCAGTCCCTTTCCCCGTCTCAAAAGGGAGAGGTTAGGGGTCTGTAAAGACCCCTGATATCTCACCAAAGTATCTGTACTTGTACTCGGTCTTAAAAAAGTGGTATTGGTGCAACCCTACTTAAAGTGATTGTAAAGGCAGAAGGTGCATTCTCTGCATTAAGATAAAAAGCCTTCTGTGTGCAGCTCCCCTCCAATGCTTAGGTCCCTCTAGATCTGGCGATGTTGCAGGAATGTCTCGGCTGCCAAGGACTCCCCTTCTCATTGGCTGAAACAGCAGCCCAGCGCCATTGGTTCCCGCTGCTGTCAAAGTCAGTCAGCCAATGAAGAGAGAAAGGGGGCGGAGCCGCGACTCCGTGTCTGAATGGACACAGGGAGCAGCGGCTCGGGTTGCCCCCATAGCAAGCTGCTTGCTGTGGGGGGCACTCAACAGGAGGGAGGGGCCAGGAGCCCTGAAGAGGGACCCCAAGAAGAGGAGGATCTGAGCTGCTCTGTGCTAAACCATTATACAGAGCAGGTAAGTATGACATGTTTATTTTAAACTAAAAACAAGACTTTACAATCGCTTTGACGTGAGCACTGTGTAATTTACATTTTCCCTCCTATTTCTCTATGGGGATGATGGCACTGTAATGATTTAAAAATAAAAATCAAAAGTAAAATTTTTCCTAATTGATATCCAGCTGTCACATGACCCGGCTCTCTCCCAGCCTGTCTGCAGGCAAATAGAAGCAGGAGGAGCTTCTAGTCCTTTGCTGCTGGTCACATGTTAAAAAAAAAAAAACTGTCTTTGGAATACAGCGTAAAATAAATAAAATGTCAAAAAACTGATTTAACCCCTTCAATACCCGGCACTTTGAGTCCACAAACTATGGGATATATATCTGAAAATTGATCAGTCCTGATGTACTGACGGCCGATCTCTTTTCTCGAGGCCCCAAAATGTCAGGACAGTACAAATACCCCCAAAATCACCCCTTTTTGGAATATAGACAGTCCGAGGTATTTAGTAAGAGGCATGGTGAGTTTTTTGAAGTTGTAATTTTTTGTCATAATTTTTTGAAAAAAAATGAAGAAAATTAAAAAAAAGTGTTTTTTTTTTTTTTTTTTTTACATACGGTCGCCAGTGCAGTACGGCGTCATCATATAACTGGTGTGGCGGTGATCAGGGACACTGACTGGTGACAGTATGGAAAGACAAATAAATAAATATTTTTTACAATTCTTTATTTTTTTTAATACACGTTGACCAGAGCAATATAGTATTACCATAGTAACATTGTACTAATATGGGGAAGTGATCATATATTTTTTTTTTTGACACATTATATTTGCTTACAGCAATGAATTTCCTTGCTATAACCAAGCATTTTACTGAATAAAATCGATTAATTCAGTTTGTTTTGTTGCGATTAGCTGCGATCAGCTGATCACATGGCACAGGTAGGCTGTGATTAGCGCAGTCTGTACCAAGTTTTCACTGTGACCAATCACAGCTAGCAACAGAATTGCACACAGTGGATGGCTTGAAAGGAAGCCATCCATTGTTTACAACAGTCATGTGACCTGCTGTGATTGGCTACAGCGGACACATGGTACCGGCAATGGGCCGGTACAGCGATCAGTCATCGAACACAGCCAGTGAATGCGGCGTGGCCCCATGGGCGCGCACAAGGCGCGATCCGGGAGGACGTCATAAGACGTCCACCCAGATCGATGCGAGTCCAGCCCAGCTGTCAATTGACTAAAGGGTGGGTGGGAAGTGGTTAAAACACTTTATTGTGCTGCCAGCTTTATTTTTTTACTAGTGTTACATTTTAAAGTGATAGTAAATTCAACCCCCCCAAAAAAAGTCCCCCCCCCCCTGCAGGTTTAACCACTTGCCTACCGGGCACTTTTACCCCCCTCCTGCCAAGGCCAATTTTCAGCTTTCAGCGCGGTCTTTGAATGACAATTGCGCGGTCATGTGACACTGTACACATATGACATTTTTTTCACACAAATAGAGATTTCTTTTGGTGGTAGTTAATCAGCAATGGGCTTTTTATTTTTTGTTAAGTAAACAAATAAATACTGAACGTTTTGAAAAAACAAAACAAAACTTTCATAGTTTGTTATAAAATGTTGCAAACAAATACATTTTTCTCCTTCACGGATGTGCACTGATGAGGCTCCACTGATGGCCATTGATGGGCACGGATGAGGCTGCATTGATGGGCACGGATGAGGCTGCATTGATGGGCACGGATGAGGCGGCACTAATAGGTGTCACTGATATTTGACACTGATGAGGAGGCACTGGTGGGCACCGCACTGATAATCAGGACACCAATTATCAGTGTAGATGTCCCTTTTAGAAAAAACGGTTATCAGCTCACTTCTCCTCTCACTGTCAGCCGATAACCGGCTTCTGTTTACATCTGTGATCAGCTGTGATTGGACACAGGAGATCACATGGTAAAGAGCTGCTGATTGTCTCTTTACCTCAATCTGTCATCAGCAGTGTCCTCCGGACACTGCATTCACAGAGCACGCCGCCCGCGCCCCGCACTCATATGACAGCCTCCCAGAACTAGCCGGCCTGCGATGTAGCTGTCATTCGGCCAAAGCGCGGTCGGCGAGTGGTTAAGCCATCATGTGCTAGAAAGCACTGCATTATGTCAGACTTAACTTTAGAACGGATCCCTCCAGCGGCGCCCTGTCACCACTGACAGGGATTCCATCTTCAACCGGTCTACTTCCGGGTTCAATGAAGGAAGAAATGAAGGAAGAAATTGGCTGCACACTGACGTGGTCGAAGTCCTTTTCTTCCAGGTTCACAGGCTCCGCCTGTCTGATTGGCCGAGCCGCGGTGTTGTCACGGCACAGATGTCTAAAGGAATGGCACGGGTATGCCATTCCTTCAGAGTGCATGGGCCCGGTGAGGTCACCAGTTGGAATATCTCCTGAATGGTGCAGGTTTATGAGATATTATACAGATAAGCCTTATTATAAGCTTTACCTGTAGGTAAAAATGGCACAAAAGACTTAACTACAACTTCAAGTGTTTTTTTTTTCATATTTTTGATGCCGCTTCAAGCAGGTTTTGCATCCCCCACTTGTATGGTAGCGCAAAAGCCAATGGGCACAGGCCCTGAATGTGGCTGTTTTTTTTTTTTTACTCACCTGGATGAGTTGAAGACATTCTCCTCTGGCCCTCTCTATCTGGTACTCCTCATCCAGGTCAGACAGCCTCTGGGAGAGTTCTAGAATCCTCTTCTGGGAGGACTCCTGTTCAGCATGTAGCAGAGTCACTTCATCTGCAAAACACAAGAACGCCGGTGAGATCACATCGAAAATGCCCATAAAAAGTAAAGTTTCGGTTATGAAAAAGGGGGCAACTAATGCGCAAACCTACACTACATCAGAAAATATAGATGAGTAGCTGCCAACATGAAAGGTGTTCTCACACAAATCACAAATGAAAAAAGGAAGTATGTGGCGCTAACTCAACTGAATAAAATATAAATGATCAAGGTATAATCAATGAATCTATACGTGCAATATACAAACTATAAAAATAGCACTTATAAAAATATTATTAAGAACGCGCTAATGGTGGATTTTACCTATCAGATCGTTCTTAATAATATCTTTATGCTTTTGTTTTAATCTTTTATAATTGTTATATTAATTGTGTAGGAGGATTCCCAGTATATTGGTATCAAGCTACTGAAAATTCAGAGAGAACTAGGAGTTTTACTAATTACTGCTGTTGCCATGACAGCGGAACTCACTATATGAACCGGCAATACACACCCGACTCTATTACCCTTTGATGAAGTCACGTGTTCGGTGACGCAACGCGTCAGAGAGGAGCCGGGTGTCGTCACTTCCGAGACCGGACATTCCTTTACTAAGCTGTACCGAGTGTTTTGAACTGTAAGTTACTACTTGTTTTTTTTTAATAAATTGTATCAAATTACTGCACTATGGAGCCCCCCCCTTCTTTATTGCATGTTAATACTGCATTGGATGAGCCTGAAACCCAGCCTGGTACCGGTATTGCTGTGGATATCTGTGGGAGTCGATCGATCGCTGAGGATCCAGTGTTTATCCTTACAAAAGGCCTGGATTTGACCTGTAGGGGTCTTTTTATGAGGAGGTGAGAGGCTGGGGAAAATGAGTGGCGCACATCGGATGGTGAAATCAATTGGATGAAGTGGAATTCCTTTCGGTTACTTTGCACTTTTTTGCTTATGAACTGTCACTTGGAGATTTTTTGTACTGGACTTTATTGTTGCATGATTATAACTTTTGGAGCATTTTTTGCACTTTGAAGGTTATTATTGCAATGTGACCATATACATTGTTGCGCATGTTGAAGATTTTTTGCACTTTTTTTACTATTCATTATTTAGTTTTAGCACGGCCACAGAAGTGCTATTTTTATAGTTTGTATATTGCACCTATAGATTAATTAATTATACCTTGATCATTTATATTTTATTCAGTTGAGTTAGCGCCACATACTTTCTTTTTTCAAAGTTTCGGTTGTGTTTCTGGATATTTCAAAAGCCCGATTAACACAATAAGAATATCAGACCAACGATCGTCCATTTTTTTTTTTTTGCATGCTAATCACCCATCAAAAATGATGATGCTACTAAACGTACGAAAATTTTCGTAAGACAGAATACAACTACAGAAGTGTAGTAATGTGTTGCATTGTATTGTAATGTATTTTTTTTGTTTTGTTTCTGAGCATGCGTGGTCTTGCACTTCTGATTTTTTAATTTTTTTTTGGACAATTACCGTATATACTCGAGTATAAGCCGAGTTTTTCAGCACATTTTTTTTGTGCTGAAAATGCCCTCCTCGGCTTATACTCGAGTCAAGCACTTTTCTGCAGCAGAGAATGACATTTTCCGAACCGACTTTGGGGCCCCGTATCTCGGGGCCACTTGGTGCTAGGATCCCCAAATTTGGTGTGCAAACCTAGTTGAATTAGCACTATAAGATAGCCAAAGTCGGTTCAGAAAATGTCAAGCACTTTTCTGCAGCAGAGAATGACATTTTCCGAACAGACTTTGGGGCCCCGTATCTTGAGGCCACTTGGTGCTAGGAACCCCAGCTTAGGATAGGTTTTCGTGCTAGTTCCACTGGGTTTGCACACCAAATTTGGGGTTCCTAGCACCAAGTGGCCCCAAGATACGGGGCCCCAAAATCAGTCAACTGTGTCCAACCGCAGAAATGTAATTTTCGGGACCCTTTGGGTCCAGAGACACCAAATTTTGTATAACTTGTGATCAGGGATATTATATTGCTCTGGTCACAGTGTATAAAAAAGAAAACTGTGACCAGAGCAATATAATGTTACCATAGTAACACTGTACTACTCTGGGGAAGTGATCAGTTCTTTTTTTTTTTTTTAACACAATATGGATTATTTTTAGCAGTGCATTTCATTAGTATAAGCAACCACTTTTTACTGAATAAAACAAAATCATTCAGTACGTTTTGTTGTGATTAGCTGCGATTGGTCACATCTAAAATCACATGGTACAGATGAGTTGTGATTGGCCCTGTCTGTACCATGTGATCACAACGCCACCAATGATGGGACACAATTCCTCCCAATGACACCAACGATGGGGTGCAATTCTTCTCACTGACAACAAAGATGGGGCATTGTTTGCTCCAACTGACGCTGGGACATTTTCTACTCCTGATTGCCACAGTCCGGCCCCCCTAAAACCCGAAGGACAGTAAACTGGCCCTTTGCTTAGAAAGTTTGGAGACCCCTGGTCTTGAGGGTCAAAAAACCTCAACGCTATTGAAGATTGTGGCCTATTGCCCACCTTGAGTTTAGTTGGAATCACAGCTGGTAGAAGAGAAGGGTGATCAAATGGGTGTGCAAATACTTTACTCCTTTTAAGGATTCACTGTGAGTGACAGTCTCCTATCCCCCCGCCAAGTGTCTGCACAATGTACTGCGCTCACCTTGCACGGTGTTCTTGGCCTGAGTGACCATTGCAACCTCCATCTCCAGCTGGCTGCACCTAATCTCCAACTGAGAGTTCAGTTCCTGAGCGGTAAAGAGGGCGCTCTCCAGAGACTCCTTCACCGATCTAAGAGACAATACATAACCACACAAACCGGGTTAAAAGGGAACCTCTACTGGCTGTTTTCTGTACACACAAGGAGGAAACCTTGGACATCCACTCAGAAGGAGGAAAGTCCTGCCCGGCCATCAATCTGCTTTGAAAATAAGCCAGGAGGGAAGGTGTTAAAGCCCAACTCCGGGCAAATAAAAAATTGCCAATTTCTTTACCTAGCCCCACTGCAAAGGATATTTTTTTTCTCTCCTGGGAGTTGGGTGTTAATGCATGGGGCATCTGTCACCTTTGTGTGTTATTTTTACATAAGAGCCCTTTTCACACTGGGGCCGACCGTGCATTAGCGGTAAAGTGCCGCTCGTTTTAGCGGCGCTTTACCTCTGTTTAAGCGGCGCTTTTCTAACCCCCCCCCGCTAGCGGCTGAAGGTGTTACGGCACTTTGGAAGCGCTATCTTATTCATTGAAATGGGCAGGGGCATGTTGGGAGCGCTGTATACATTGCTCCCAAACCGCTCCAAAGATGCTGCTTGCAGGACTTTTTCTAACGTTCCGCAAGCGCACCGCCCCCCCCAGTGTGAAAGCACTCAGGCTCTCAGATTCGGGCGGCATGGAAGGCAGTTTTCAGGCACTTTACAGGCGCTATTTCTGGTGCTAAAACACCTGAAAACTGCCTCCAGTGTGAAAGGGGTCTAACGGCTGTTGTAAGGTCCCTAAGTCTACTTTCACACTGAGGCGCTAAAAATATCGCCTGCAAAATGCCTCTCCTCTCACCCCACTCACACCGAGGGCTGTCAAACTGGAGCGGTGCACTGGCAGGACGCTCAAAAAAGTCCTGCAAGCCGCATCTTTGAGGTGCTGTAGGAGCGGTATATACACCACTCCTACAGCGCACCTGTCCATTTAAATCAATGAGCAACGCCACAGAAGCGGCGCTTTTAACCCTTTATGGGCATTAGCGGGGGTTAAAAGCACCCCGCTAGCAGCCTAAAAGCGACGATAAATCACCGCTAAAAATAGTGGCCGACGCCCACCCCCGCGTGTGAAAGTGCCCTTAAAGTGGAACTTTAGTCAGAAAATGAAGTCCTGTTAGATGACTTCATGCTGGCCCCTTGTGCAGGTACAGCGATGTAAAACATTCAAAATAAATGTCTATACTGTTTAAAGTGGTTGTAAACCCTTCCACACCACTTTTACCCACAGATGATCCTATAATGAGGCTTACCTGTAGGAAACGTGGATATCTCCTAAACCTGCACCGTTTAGGAGATATTCATTGTATCAGCATGACGTCATCGGCACACGCGCACTGAAGAAACGGCTCGCTCGTGGTGTTTCTTCAGCTGCTGTGCTGTGCCGTTGCCGTCATCGCAGCCCCCGGCCAATCCCAGCGCGGGAGCCCGTGATACCCGGAAATAACTCCGGGAGTGATAATGCCGGCCCACAGCGGTGTGCCGGGAGCACTGCAAGGAGCTTCGATCTAAGGTAAGTATTTCATAATGAGCTAGTATGCTATGCAATACTAGCTCATTATGCCTTTGTCTTGCAGGTCCCCCCCCCCCTCCCCCCCCGTGGGTTTACAACCACTTTAACCCCTTCCCCCCTAAGGGCAAAACAAATGGTAATGCCTAAGCACAATTGTGCAGCTTTGAGATATGTGTCAGTAAAACCGTACAGATCATCACAACTACTTTGTGCATCCACGTGGATTGCACCGCCTTGCTTTCAGGACAAATTGGGCTTTTATTTGGTGGTAAATGGTAATGGATATCTCCTGATTTTTTATTCTAATATCAAAGGAAAGCTGGCCCAAAATTAAAAAAAAAAAAAAAAAAAAAGATGTTTTACTATGTAGCTGTATATTTCTCATTACTACCATAACCTACCACAAAAGAACAATGCTAAATAAATTCTCCTGCTCCTGACGATTGCAGCGATACCACATATGTGTATATTCGTTGTGGTTTGTACCCGTAATACAACCCAGAAACAATAATGCGCTTTTTGCTTTTTTTTTTTGTTTATTTTTTATTTTTATCCTACCTAAACACACCAACACTAAAGCCTCGCACACACGAGCGGATTTTCCGCAGACAAAGCGTCTGACTTTTGTCCGAAGGGCGCGTGCCTGGGTTTTGTCTTGCATACAAATGGTACACAATTATCGGCCAACAAACACGAACGTAGTGACGTACTGGACGTACTACGAGCCGATAAAGAGGAAGTTCAATTCTCAGGCGCCACCCTTTGGGCTCCTTCTGCTAATTTCGTATTAGTAGAAGTTTGGCGAGTGTTGATTTGCGCTTTTCATTTCGCGCTTTTCAGTTCGTTTCAGAACGGCCGTTCGTCAACCAGACATGTTGCGGAATCGGAGGAGATAACGTGTTATTTATTATTGGCCTTGGAGTTATTGCTTTGACCCAAGTCCAGTCCAGGAACAGGAGGAGGAGTTCTTGGACCAAAAATTGGTTGCTTTATTAATGGTGACCGATTATGTCATATGCCTTTGCTGCGGGAGCTCCAGGAGAATAATCCAGATGATTTTTGGAATTATCTCCAGATGACGGACCCCTGCTTTCACCAACTCTTGGCATTGCTGACCCCCTATATTAAGAAGCAGGACACATGCATGGGGCTTTTATTTTATTTTTAGGTTGAATAATAATGATTTGATTTGGTATATTTTCTATATTTTTGGATGCATAGAATGCACTTTTTAGTTAAGTTCTATTGGCAGATAGCATGTCTATTTTTATTTGTTTTCTTTTTTAATGCACAATAAAAAAAATAGTGTAGAATAATACTTGGCTTTGTGTTTTACTTCAAATGACAGTTTGGGAGTCGGCAGTTACATTTAAAAAAATACAATGTAAAATTAACAAGAGACACCAACATAGTTCTAAAACTCCGGGATAATGGTGTTGTGGTAATATATAATAATAATATTCTTGATATCACTAGAAAAAAAAAGCCTTTGAAAATTAGTTTGCAATAACTCCATCAGAATCACCAGCAAAGCAGCTTCATTATTACCCCATTAAAGAAGAAGAGAATTGTGCGCTGCATTTCTAGATTTCATCATTTGCTGCGTCACGAATGTTAATTCTCCATTACGAACGCCATTTTCCAAGACCGACCGCTTCCGGCTTGTCCTTGCTTCCGAGCATGCGTGTTTGTACTTTGGACTCTTGTCCGACAGACTTGTGTACACACGCTCGGAAAATCCGACAACAGACATTTGTCCGCGGAAAATTTATGAGCCTGCCATCCAACATTTGTCCGCGGAAAATCCGACAACAATTGTCCGATGGAGCGTACAAAACGGTCGGATTTTCCCTCCAACAGCCTGTCATCACACAATTCCCATCGGAAAATCCGATCGTGTGTACGAGGCTTAGGGCCCCTTTCACACCAGCAGATCGGTCAGTTCCGCCTGTTTGTTTTTCAGGCGGACCCGATTGGACCAACCATTGCTCTCTGTGGAGCAGCGGATGTCAGCAGACATGTTGTCCGCTGTCACCATCCGACATCCGATAAAAACAGACGGATGGGGATACGTTCGGGATTTGTCAGGCGAATCAGAGCGGACGATAATTGGATGGAAACGGGCATGCAGTTCGTTTCCATCCGACCGCCCTGTAGAGAGCGGCGGTCTGTGACCGTGTCCACTGCGCACATTGGAGTGGACACGGACCTATCATCCACCTGCTCAGCGGAGAGATCCCCCGCAGATCTGCTTGGATGGATTCTGCCGCATGTGAAAGGGGCCTGACATGGATACCAACTTAAAAAAAAATTTAAATAAATCCCCCCCCCTCCCCCCCAAAAAAAAAAAAATACTGACCCTGACCCAAACACTAACCTAGATCAAACTTTGATCCAGGTATTTTTTTTTGTATTTTTTATTATTATAATATATATATTTTTTTTTTTTACACAGTTTTTTTTTATCTCTGCAAGGAGATAGAGATACAATGTATCTCTCTCCTCCATTCAGAGAGAGTAAACGTTGGGGCGGGCTTCAGTGACTGATCACTATGATAGCCAATCAGAGGCAAATCGCATGGATCAGGTGACCCAGGTCCCGATGGTTAGTATGGGGCCCGGGGCTCTCGGTGAGACCCCAATCTCTGTGCTGGGAACACGCCATGTGGGGCGCTCCCAGCACAATGACAGATGCGCAAATATGTGACCCCCCCACGGAAAAAAGCCCAGTCCAGTGGGGTCACATATTTGTGTACACTCGGAGCCAAAATCCAGCAATACAGTGTCTCGCCCCCCCCCCCCCCCCCCCTCTGCACATGCTCAGTTGCTCTCTATCTTTAGGCACTGTTGGGTTTGTAGAGGCCGATCTGCTGACAGCCTTAAAGCGGAATTAAATCCTCTTTATCCTTTACAGCCAAGGAAGCTGCTTATGTTTGATCTGCAACTGGCATGGTGCTGCACATGTGATCAGTTATGACACCAGCTCTTTGATGGTTTTGACGGTTTGGTTGAGCGCACAAGCATCCCGGAATGCAACTGTTTTTTTTTTTTAAACTGCTAAATCTATGGGGGTTAGTTCTGGTGTCCTGTCAGAAAACCATCAGAAAATGCAACGGAAGGGGCGTTCTGTCGCGGCCATCTTGTTACACCCCGCCCTCGCCTGCATTAAGCCTACAGTCAGAAGGCAGCAAGCGGACATCTTGTTACACCCACCGGAGTCTGGCATTTCACACTTATTTTTACCAGTGAACTGACCTTATATAATGATATACAGGATTTTTGAAATCCACAACACTGTTTTGATGTTGAGTTTTAAGAGCAGCGGCAATGTGTGCGGATCTCACAGGTTTGCTAATCTGACAGAAGACCGCTGCTTTTAAGATTCAACATCAAGACAGCTTGACGGATTTTAAAATCCTGTATTTCACGACACAAGCTCCGTGTGAAATGTAAGACTTCGGTGGGTGTAAAAAAAGATGTCCGCTTCGCGACTTCAGACTGTAGGCTTAGTGTAGCCAAGTGCGGGGTGTACCAAGATGGCCGCGATGGAACCTCACTTCGGTTGCACTTTCTGATGGGTAGCGGCTTTCTGATCGAACACCGGTTTACGATTTACTGCTGCTCAGGGGGCTCTGGGCTTCAGCAAAATGGCGGCCTCCAGCAAGAAGTAACAGGAGCAATGTTGGAGGCAATTTACAGCACATACTCATTTTGTTAGTATATTTAATAATGCTTTATTAATGCTTCTTGCTAAAGAACTTTATTTTTTTTATCAAACTGTTATGGGTAAAGTTCTGCATTAACCACTTCCGGACCGCCCACTGTCGTTATATGTTGGTAATTTGAAGAGGAATATCATTGTTATGGCAGCAGCTAGCTACCATAACCCCGGTATCCTCTTCTTCAGCGGGCGGTCCGCTTCAAGATAAAAGTGGTCTCTGCGGCGGATATGCTGCGAGATCACTTTTATCGGCCGTCGGCAGCAGCGGAGGTGATCGGATCCTTTCCCTAGCCTGACATGGAGATAAGCAAGGGGAAGATGGCCCCCCATCCGCCCATAGCTCTTAACCACTTGCTGCCCGCCCGCCGTCATATGACGGCGGGACGGTGCAGCTGTTATCCTGGGCCGCCGTCATATGACGGCGCAGCCTTCCAGGCAGCCCAGGGGGCACGCGCGCCGCATCGCTCGGGTCCCGGTGCGCGTGCCCGGCGGCCGCGATGTCCGCCAGGCACCCGCGATTGCTCGGTAACCGAGCAGGACCGTGGATCTGTGTGTGTAAACACACAGATCTACGTCCTGTCAGATGGGAGGAGACCGATGGTGTGTTCCTTGTACAGAGGAACACCGATCGGTCTCCTCCCCTTGTGAATCCCCTCCCCACACAGTTAGAATCACTCCCTAGCAACACATTAACCCCTACAGCGCCCCCTCCTGGTTAACCCCTTCATTGCCAGTCACATTTATACAGTAATCAATGCATTTTTATAGCACGGATCACTGTATAAATGTGAATGGTCCCAAAAAATGTGTCAAATTTGTCCGATGTGTCCGCCGCAATATCGCAGTCACAATAAAAATCGCAGATCGCCGCCATTACTAGTAAAAAAAAAAATAATAATAAAAATGCTATAAATCTATCCCCTTATTTTGTAGACGCTATAACTTTTGCGCAAACCAATAAATATACGCTTATTGCGATATTTTTTACCAAAAATATGTAGAAGAATACGTATCGGCCTAAAATGAGGAAAAAATTTGTTTAAAAAAAAAAAAAATTGGATATTTATTATAGCAAAAAGTAAAAAATATTACTTGTCATGCTTGTTTTGTTTATAGCACAAGATATAAAAACCGCAGGGGTGATCAAATACCACCAAAAGAAAGCTCTATTAGTGGGGAAAAAAATGGTAAAAATTTCATTTGGGTACAGTGTAGTATGACCGCGCAATTGTTATTCAAAGTGCGACAGCGCTGAAAGCTGAAAATTGGCTTGGGCAAGAAGGGGGTGAAAACGCCCGGTATGGAAGTAGTTAAAGGGCCATTTTTTTTTTTAACCACTTGCCGACCGCCTCACGCCTATATACGTGAGCAGAGCGGCACGGGCAGGCAAAATCACGTACCTGAAACGTGATTGCCTTCCCGCGGGTGGGGGGTCCGATCGGACCCCCCCCCGGTGCCAGCTGCGGTCGGCATTTGGTTGGAAGCGATGAGAGACGAGGGGGAGGCCATCCGATCGTGGCCCCCCCCTCGCGATCGCTCCCAGCCAATGACAAACATCCCCTGCCTCTGTATAGTACACAGAGGCAGAGGATGTGATGTCATCTCTCCTCGGCTCGGGAGTTTCCGTTCCAGCGCCGAGGGGAGATGACATGTAAGTGCACCAACACACACACACACACAGTAGAACATGCCAGGCATACATTACACCCCCGATCCCCCCCCGATCGCCCCCCGATCCCCCCCCAATCACCCCCCCCCCCCCCTGTCACAAACTGACACCAAGCAGGTTTTTTTTTTTTTTTCCTGATTACTGCATAGTGTCAGTTTGTGACAGTTAGCAGTGTTAGGGTAGTGACTGTTACCCCCCTGTAGGTCTAGGGTACCCCCCCTTACCCCCCCTAATAAAGTTTTAACCCCTTGATCACCCCCCGTCACCAGTGTCGCTAAGCGATCATTTTTCTGATCGCTGTATTAGTGTCGCTGGTGACGCTAGTTAGGGAGGTAAATATTTAGGTTCGCCGTCAGTGTTTTATAGCGACAGGGACCCCCATATACTACCGAATAAATGTTTTAACCCCTTGATTGCCCCCTAGTTAACCCTTTCACCACTGATCACCGTATAAGTGTTACGGGTGATGCTGGTTAGTTCGTTTATTTTTTATAGTGTCAGGCCACCCGCCGTTTATTACCGAATAAAGGTTTAGCCCCCTGTAGGTCTAGGGTACCCCCCTTACCCCCCCTAATAAAGTTTTAACCCCTTGATCACCCCCTGTCGCCAGTGTCGCTAAGCGATCATTTTTCTGATCGCTGTATTAGTGTCGCTGGTGACGCTAGTTAGGGACGTAAATATTTAGGTTCGCCGTCAGTGTTTTATAGCGACAGGGACCCCCATATACTATCTAATAAATGTTTTAACCCCTTGATGGCCCCCTAGTTAACCCTTTTACCACTGATCACCGTATAACCGTTACGGGTGACGCTGGTTAGTTCGTTTATTTTTTATAGTGTCAGGGCACCCGCCGTTTATTACCGAAAAAAGGTTTAGCCCCCTGATCGCCCGGCGGTGATATGCGTCGCCCTAGGCAGCGTCAGATTAGCGCCAGTACCGCGAACACCCACGCACGCAGCATACGCCTCCCTTAGTGGTATAGTATCTGAACGGATCAATATCTGATCCAATCAGATCTATACTAGCGTCCCCAGCAGTTTAGGGTTCCCAAAAACGCAGTGTTAGCGGGATCAGCCCAGATACCTGCTAGCACCTGCGTTTTGCCCCTCCGCCCGGCCCAGCCCAGTCCAGCCCACCCAAGTGCAGTATCGATCGATCACTGTCACTTTTTTTTGTAGCGTTTTGGGGAACTGGCAAGCACCAGCGGCCTAGTACACCCCGGTTGTAGTCAAACCAGCACTGCAGTAACATTTGGTGACGTGGCGAGTCCCATAAGTGCAGTTCAAGCTGGTGAGGTGGCAAGCACAAGTAGTGTCCCGCTGCCACCAAGAAGACAAACACAGGCCCGTCGTGCCCATAGTGCCCTTCCTGCTGCATTCGCCAATCCTAATTGGGAACCCACCGCTTCTGCAGCGCCCGTACTTCCCCCATTCACATCCCCAACCAAATGCAGTCGGCTGCATGAGAGGCATTTATATATCCTCCCAAGTACCCCTACCCAACGAACCCCCCCAAAAAAGATATTGTGTCTGCAGCAAGTGCGGATATAGACGTGACGCCCGCTATTATTGTCCCTCCTGTCCTGACAATCCTGGTCTTTGCATTGGTGAATGTTTTGAACGCTACCATTCACTAGTTGAGTATTAGCGTAGGGTACAGCATTGCACAGACTAGGCGCACTTTCACAGGGTCTCCCAAGATGCCATCGCATTTTGAGAGACCCGAACCTGGAACCGGTTACAGTTATAAAAGTTACAGTTACAAAAAAAAAAGTGTAAAAAAAAAAAAAAAACACAAACAAAAATAAAAAAAAATAGTTGTCGTTTTATTGTTCTCTCTCTCTATTCTCTCTCTCTATTGTTCTGCTCTTTTTTACTGTATTCTATTCTGCAATGTTTTATTGTTATTATGTTTTATCATGTTTGCTTTTCAGGTATGCAATTTTTTATACTTTACCGTTTACTGTGCTTTATTGTTAACCATTTTTTTGTCTTCAGGTAAGCCATTCACGACTTTGAGTGGTTATACCAGAATGATACCTGCAGGTTTAGGTATCATCTTGGTATCATTCTTTTCAGCCAGCGGTCGGCTTTCATGTAAAAGCAATCCTAGCGGCTAATTAGCCTCTAGACTGCTTTTACAAGCAGTGGGAGGGAATGCCCCCCACCGTCTTCCGTGTTTTTCTCTGGCTCTCCTGTCTCAACAGGGAACCTGAGAATGCAGCCGGTGATTCAGCCAGCTGACCATAGAGCTGATCAGAGACAAGAGTGGCTCCAAACATCTCTATGGCCTAAGAAACCGGAAGCTATGAGCATTTTATGACTTAGATTTCGCCGGATGTAAACAGCGCCATTGGGAAATTGGGGAAGCATTTTATCACACCGATCTTGGTGTGGTCAGATGCTTTGAGGGCAGAGGAGAGATCTAGAGTCTAATAGACCCCAATTTTTTCAAAAAAGAGTACCTGTCACTACCTATTGCTATCATAGGGGATATTTACATTCCCTGAGATAACAATAAAAATGATTTAAAAAAAAAAAATGAAAGGAACAGTTTAAAAATAAGATAAAAAAGCAAAAAAGTAATAAAGAAAAAAAATAAAATAAATAAAAAGCACCCCTGTCCCCCCTGCTCTCGCGCTAAGGCGAACGCAAGCGGCGGTCTGGCGTCAAATGTAAACAGCAATTGCACCATGCATGTGAGGTATCACCGCGAAGGTTAGATCGAGGGCAGTAATTTTAGCAGTAGACCTCCTCTGTAAATCTAAAGTGGTAACCTGTAAAGGCTTTTAAAGGCTTTTAAAAATGTATTAATTTTGTTGCCACTGCACGTTTGTGCGCAATTTTAAAGCATGTCATGTTTGGTATCCATGTACTCGGCCTAAGATCATCTTTTTTATTTCATCAAACATTTGGGAAATATAGTGTGTTTTAGTGCATTAAAATTTAAAAAAAGTGTGTTTTTCCCCCAAAAAATGCGTTTGAAAATCGCTGCGCAAATACTGTGTGAAAAAAAAAAAATGAAACACTCACCATTTTAATCTGTAGGGCATTTGCTTTAAAATAATATATAATGTTTGGGGGTTCAAAGTAATTTTCTTGCAAAAAAAAATAATTTTTTCATGTAATCAAAAAGTGTCAGAAAGGGCTTTGTCTTCAAGTGGTTAGAAGAGTGGGTGATGTGTGACATAAGCTTCTAAATGTTGTGCATAAAATGCCAGGACAGTTCAAACCCCCCCAAATGACCCCATTTTGGAAAGTAGACACCCCAAGCTATTTGCTGAGAGGCATGTCGAGTCCATGGAATATTTTATATTGCGACACAAGTTGCGGGAAAGAGACAAATTTTTTTTTTATTTTTTTTTTTTTGCACAAAGTTGTCACTAAATGATATATTGCTCAAACATGCCATGGGAATATGTGAAATTACACCCCAAAATAAATTCTGTTGCTTCTCCTGAGTACGGGGATACCACATGTGTGGGACTTTTTGGGAGCCTAGCCGCGTACGGGACCCCGAAAACCAAGCACCGCCTTCAGGCTTTTTAAGGCCGTAAATTTTTGATTTCACTCTTCACTGCCTATCACAGTTTCGGAGGCCATGGAATGCCCAGGTGGCACAAACCCCCCCCAAATTACCCCATTTTGGAAAGTAGACACCCCAAGCTATTTGCTGAGAGGTATAGTGAGTATTTTGCAGACCTCACTTTTTGTCACAAAGTTTTGAAAATTGAAAAAAGAAAAAAAAAAAATTTTTTTCTGGTCTTTCTTCATTTTCAAAAACAAATGAGAGCTGCAAAATACTCACCATGCCTCTCAGCAAATAGCTTGGGGTGTCTACTTTCCAAAATGGGGTCATTTTGGGGGGGTTTTGTGCCATCTTGGCATTTTATGGCCTTCAAAACTGTGATAGGTAGTGAGGAGTAAAATCAAAAATGTACGCCCTTAGAAATCCTGAAGGCAGTGATTGGTTTTCGGGGCCCCGTACGCGGCTAGGCTCCCAAAAAGTGCCACACATGTGGTATCCCCATATTCAGGAGAAGCAGCTGAATGTATTTTGGGGTGCAATTCCACATATGCCCATGGCCTGTGTGAGCAATATATCATTTAGTGACAACTTTTTGTAAATTTTTTTTTTTTTTTTTGTCATTATTCAATCACTTGGGACAAAAAAAATAAATATTCAATGGGTTCAACATGCCTCTCAGCAATTTCCTTGGGGTGTCTACTTTCCAAAATGGGGTCATTTGGGGGGGGGGTTTGTACTGCCCTGCCATTTTAGCACCTCAAGAAATGACATAGGCAGTCATAAACTAAAAGCTGTGTAAATTACAGAAAATGTACCCTAGTTTGTAGACACTATAACTTTTGCGCAAACCAATAAATATACGCTTATTGACATTTTTTTTACCAAAGACATGTGGCCGAATACATTTTGGCCTAAATGTATGACTAAAATTTAGTTTATTGGATTTTTTTTATAACAAAAAGTAGAAAATATCATTTTTTTTCAAAATTTTCAGTCTTTTTCCGTTTATAGCGCAAAAAATAAAAACGGCAGAGGTGATCAAATACCATCAAAAGAAAGCTCTATTTGTGGGAAGAAAAGGACGCAAATTCCGTTTGGGTACACCATTGCATGACCGCGCAATTAGCAGTTAAAGCGGAGTTCCACCCTAAAGTGGAACTTCCGCTCATCGGATTCCTCCCCCCCTCCGGTGTCACAATTGGCACCTTTCAGGGGGGAGGGGGGTGCAGATACCTGTATAATACAGGTATCTGCACCCACTTCCGGGTACAGCTAGCCGCAGCTAGCCGCAGACTCCCCGCCCACCCCCGTTGTGTTGTGGGAAATACACAGTTCCCACAACACAACGGGGACCAGTGAAGACGCGCAGCGCGACTCGCGCATGCGCAGTAGGGAACCGGGCAGTGAAGCGGCAACGCTTCGCTTCCTGATTCCCTCAGTGTGAATGGCGGCGGCAGCACCCGAGGATCGAGGGACGGCTCGGTCTCGGGTGCCGACATCGCTGGACCTCGGGACAGGTAAGTGTCCTTATTTTAAAAGTCAGCAGCTGCAGTATTTGCAGCTGCTGACATCTAATTTTTTTTTTTTTGGTGAAACACCACTTTAAAGCGACGCAGGGCCGAATTGTAAAAAGTGCTCTGGTCAGGAAGGGGGTAAATCCTTCCGGGGCTGAAGTGGTTAAATGACAACATTTTTTTTTTTTTGTTTTCTTTTTGACCCCAGATCTCATATTTAAGATGACCTGTCATGCTTGTTTTCTATTACAAGGGATGTTTACATTTCTTGTAATAGGAATAAAAGTGACACAATTTTATTTTAAAAGAACAGTGCAAACATAAAAAATAAAAAGGTAAGATAAATAAGAAAAAAAAAAAAAAAAAAAAAAAAAAAAAAATTTAAAAACGCGCCCCGTCCCGCCAAGCTCGCGCGCAGAAGCGAACGCATACGCGAGCAGCGCCCGCATATGAAAATGGTGTTCAAACCACACATGTGAGGTATCTCCATGATCGGTAGAGCGAGAGCAATAATTCTAGCCCTGGACCTCCTCTGTTACTCCAAACATGCAACCTGTAGAATTTTTTTAAACTTCGCCTATCGAGATTTTTAAGGGTAAAAGTTTGTTGCCATTCCACGAGCGGGAGCAATTTTGAAGCGCGACATGTTGGGTATCAATTTACTTAATTCAAAAAAGTGTATTTTTTCCAAAAAAAGTGCGCTTGTAAGACCGCTGCAATACGGTGTGACAGAAAGTATTGCAATGACCGCCATTTTATTCTCTAGGGTGTTAGAAAAAAAAAAATGTATAATGTTTGGGGGTTCTAAGTAATTTTCGGGCAAAAAAAAAAATGTTTTTAAATTTTTATACAACAAATCTCAGAAAGAGGCTCGGTCCTTAAGTGGTTAATAAAGGAGAACCCCAATATATGCCACTTGCTGTTGAGGGGGGGAGGGGTTTGTGTTAAACATCTCCCTCTTTGCACACAGTTAATATTCAAAATGCTTTATAGAAACTCAAGGATTCAATTTATAAATCATATTTATGGGAATTAAAAAAAAACATATATTAAACAGAAAAATGTGGCAATTGTTTGCATTACACAAATGAAATATCACCCCCGTTGGGGCGAAGGTGGGGGGAGGGGGGGGGGGGGTCACTCACTGGATATCGCTGAGCTTCTCCCTCAGGTCCTGACACTCTCTGGCTGAGACCTCCAGCTGTAGACGGAGTGTAGATTTCTCCCCATTCAGAGTCTCGGCATCTTCATACAACCTCCCCCGCTCCGTCTCCAAGTTCTCTCTCTCCTATCAGGATCAAATCAAAAACAGGTTTACCAAAAGGGTCACATGACACACAGCTAGCATTAGTATTGGATACTTCAGCCTCCTGTAGTGATCTGCACAGCAGCACTCAGACTGGGAGAAGGGAAGGTGATCACTTTGCACAGTGCTGTCAAACTAACATGCTTAAAGCGGAGTTCCGCTTAAAAAAAAAAAAAAAAATGAAGTCAGCAGCTACAAATACTGCAGCTGCTGACTTTTAATAATCGGACACTTACCTGTCCCAGGGTCCAGCGATGTGGGGGAACGAAGCCCCGCTCATCTCCCCCTCCTCTCTGCGGGCGCCCGGTTGTGGCTTCACAGCCGAGCACGCGCTGTGCAATGCGCGAGCGCCGTGACTGGCCGGGCAATCATCTGGGACCTGTGACATGTCCCCAAAAGGCAGGGGAGAGAGGTGATCTGACTCCCAGCACTGCGGTGCCCTGGGAGGAAGTGGGAGCTGGCACTCTCTAAAAAGAGGTTCCCCCCCACCCCCCCAAAGAAAATGACATGCCAATTGTGGCATGTCAGGGGGTCACCTTCCCTTAAAGTGGAAGTTCCATGTTTGAGCGGAGCTCCACTTTAAAGTGATTTAAGTTAAAAATAACAAACATGTTCTACTTACCTGCTCTGCGTAATGGTTTTGCACAGAGCAGCCCCGGATCCTCCTCTTCTCGAGTCCCTCTTCGGTGCTCCTGACTGCTCCCTCCTGTTGAGTGCAGCTTGCTATGGGGGAACCCGAGGCAAGGTTGCCCGTGTCCATTCAGACACGGAACCACAGCTCGGCCCCGCCCTCTCTCCCCCCTCATTGGCTTACTGACTTTGATTGACAGGAGTGGGAGCCGACGCGCTTCGATGCTGTTTCAGCCAATTAAGAGGAGAGTCCCGGATACAGCCGAGTTTCTCAGGCAACATCGCTGGATCTAGATGGACCTCAGGTAAGTATTGGGGGGGCGGCTGCACACAGAAGGATTTTTATCTTAATGCACCTTCTACCTTTACAACCACTTTCACCCCCTGGGGTGGAAAGTAGACAGTCCAGGGTATTTAGTAGGAGGCATGGCAAGCTCTTTTGAAGTTGTTTTTTGTTAAAATTTTTTGGAAAATTAACAATTTTATTTTTTTTTTCCCCATAATTTTTTTTATACTGTAACCACGGCATCATCATGTAAATGGTGTTCCCCAATTTGTTTTAGTTTTTTCTTTTATTACATTTTTTCTTTTTAACACACTGTGACCAGAGCAATATAATGTTACCATAATAACATCGTACTACTCTGGGGAAGCGATTAGGATTTTGGTTTTTTTTTTTTTTACACATTATGATTGTATATACCAATGAATTTCACTGTTATAAGCAACCAATTTTACTAAATGAAATTGATTCATTCATGGTTTACTATTGTGGTTAGCTGTGATTGGCCCTGTCTGTACCATGTGATCACTGTGACCAATCACAGAGATCAATACAATAGTACACAGAAAAAAAATGGGGTATGGCTGGAAAGTCCTCAAGATTTACGGCACCTCCTCCCAATTAATTATTAGCAGCAATAGTACACAGTGAATAGCATGAATGAAAGGCTTTCATTGTGTAAACGGTCATGTGGTCTGCTGCGATTGGCCACAGCAAGCCGGCACACTGATCTGTCATCCGGTGGACATGGCAGATGACGGATCTCACCACAGTGCAGCCCCCGTGGGGCATGCACAAGATGAGTTCCAGGAGGATGCCATAGGAGGTCCACCCAGAATTTCCTCTCACTTCCTGTTGTGGCTATGGAACAGGAAGTAGAGGGAACTCTCCCCAATGGGACACGGATGGCAAATAAAAGACAGGGGTTATAATGCTCCCTTACTATATGCAAAATGAATAAAAAGAATTGGTTTTAGTTTTACTTTAAGCATGCAGCATCCATGGACGTCCTTAGGTTGCAGAGGTCATACCAGGATGATGTCTGCAGTTATAGGCACCATCCCGGTATCTTATTTTTTTTTTCAGTTGGCAATTCCCTATTGTATAGGACGAAACATGTTGGGAACCACACCTCCGTGCTGTACCTTGAAGGACTGTAATAGCGTTGTTTTTATGTATTAATAAAATTTATATGTTAAATAATTTTTTTTTTTTTTGTAGTTGATTTAATATGTACCCATAAACCTCCTATCTACCATTTAACTAAGGGATGCGGTGCTATATTGTACAAAAGCTGAGTTTTAACCAATATAAAACCACTATGTAGCATATTACCATTGGGCTAATGGGATTTCCTGGCAGAGCAGAAGTCACTCAATGCGATTATCGATAATGGCAATGTGACCAATCACCCAGGGGCGGACTGACCATTCGGGCACTTGGGCACTGCCTGGGGGCCCCATGCCACTAAGAGGCCCCATCAGGATTGCCAGCCTCAATAAAACCAGGGACAGTATGTAAAAATCTGTGTTTTTTTTAAAAATCCCAAGATTATAGCTGCCCCGCCTCTCCAGTACCTTTTCAGTGTGTGTGTATGTGTATTCTGTATGTGTATATTGTGTGTCTGTGTGTGTATACTGTGTGGCCCCATAATCTATTGCCTGGGGGGCCCCATAATCTCCTATTGCCCAGGGGCCCCATAATCTTCTCCTATTGCCTCGGGGGCCCCATAATCTTCTACTATTGCCCCGGGGGCCCCATGAGTTGTCAGTCCACCCCTGCAATTACCTGTCTGAGCTCAGCCTGAAGCCGGTCCCTCTCGGCCTCCATGTGTCTCAGTTCAGTTTCCAGGCCCTCTCTGGCTGTCTCTGAGTCTTGCAGCAGGACCCGTCTCTTGGTGATCTCGGCTCTCTGTTGCTCGTGCTCTCTCTCACACACCTGCAGGTGCTGGCGGGCTGTCATTCGCTCTCTCTCCAAATCCCGCAGCATCTCCCTCATAGACTCCGCCTCCTCCTCCTTCTGTTCAAGAAAGCAAAAAGCATAATGAACACCGCAGCACATTTTCAGACGGTGGACATTTAAAAGCTGAAATCCAGAAGATATAAATGGGGTGGCCCTGTGATCATTAATATATCATTGAATTTATTTTTTAAATGCGATCTACAGGAAAATAAATGATTGGCTCCCCTGCAGATTGTGTAAGTTTTCCCACTTACATAGAAATGAAGGGTCTATAGTTTTTATCATAGGTGTATTTTATATGATAGAGACAGAATATCAACCAAAAATCCAAAACATATGATACAAATGTTATAAATGGAGTTCAGTGAGTAAAATAAGTATTTGATCTCCAAGCAAAACATGACTTAGTAGTTGGTGGAGAAACCCTTGTTGGTGATCACAGAGGTCAGACGTTTCTTGTAGGTGGTGATCAGTTTCCACACATCTCAGGAGGGATTTTGGTCCTCTCTTCTCTACAGATCTTCTCTAAATCCTTAAGGTCTCTTGGCAACTCGAAGTTTCGGCTCCTCCATAAATGTTCTATAGGATTAAGGTCTGGAGACTGGCTAGGCCACTCCATGACCTTCATGTGCTTCTTCTTGAGCCACTCCTTTGTTGCCTTGGCGGTATGTTTTGGGTCATTGTCATGCTGGAAGACCCATCCATGACCCATCTTCAGTGTTCTGGGTGAGGGAAGAAGGTTCTCCTCCAAGATTTTACAATACATGGCCCCGCCCATTGGCCCCCTCAATGCGGCAAAGTCGGCCTGAACCTTTATCAGAGAAACACCCCAAAGCATCATGTTTCCACCTCCGTGTGACTGTAGGGATGATGTGTAACTGTAGGGATGATGTGTGAGTGTAGGGATGATGTGTGACTGTAGGGATGGTGTGACTGTAGGGATGATGATGTGACTGTAGGGATGATGTGTGACTGTAGGGATGATGTGTGACTGTAGGGATGATGTGTGACTGTAGGGATGATGTGTGACTGTAGGGATGGTGTGTGACTGTAGGGATGATGTGTGACTGTAGGGATGGGGTGTGACTGTAGGGATGATGTGTGACTGTAGGGATGATGTGACTGTAGGGATGATGTGACTGTAGGGATGATGTGTGACTGTAGGGATGGTGTGTGACTGTAGGGATGGTGTGTGACTGTAGGGATGGTGTGTGACTGTAGGGATGGTGTGTGACTGTAGGGATGATGTGTGACTGTAGGGATGGTGTGTGACTGTAGGGATGGTGTGTGACTGTAGGGATGATGTGTGACTGTAGGGATGGTGTGTGACTGTAGGGATGATGTGTGACTGTAGGGATGGTGTGTGACTGTAGGGATGGTGTGTGACTGTAGGGATGATGTGTGACTGTAGGGATGATGTGTGACTGTAGGGATGGTGTGTGACTGTAGGGATGATGTGTGACTGTAGGGATGGTGTGTGACTGTAGGGATGGTGTGTGACTGTAGGGATGATGTGTGACTGTAGGGATGGTGTGTGACTGTAGGGATGATGTGTGACTGTAGGGATGGTGTGTGACTGTAGGGATGATGTGTGACTGTAGGGATGATGTGTGACTGTAGGGATGATGTGTGACTGTAGGGATGATGTGACTGTAGGGATGATGTGTGACTGTAGGGATGATGTGACTGTAGGGATGATGTGTGACTGTAGGGATGATGTGTGACTGTAGGGATGATGTGTGACTGTAGGGATGGTGTTCTTAGGGTCATAGTCAGCATCTTTCTCCCAAACACGACAAGTTGAGTTAATGCCAAAGAGCTGAATTTTGGTCTCCTCTGACCACAGAACTTTCTCCTTCTCTGAATCATTTAGATGTTGATTGGGAGACTTCAGACGTTCCTCTCCATGTGTCTTCCTGAGGAGGGGGGTCTTGCGGGGGCTGCAGGATTTCAATCCATGGTGGTGTATTGTGTTACCAATGGTTTGTTTGGTGACTGTGGTCCCAACTGCCTTGAGATCATTCACAAGCTCCTCCCATGTAGTTCTGGGCGGATCCCTCACTTTTCTCATGACCATCCTCACCCCATGAGGAGAAATCTTCCATGGAGCTCCAGACTGAGGACGATTGATGATTATTTTGTATTTCTTCCATTTGTGAATAATCGCTCCAACAATTATCTCCTCCTCACCAAGCTTCTTGCTGATGGTCTTGTAGCCCATTCCAGCCTTGTGCAGGTCTACAATCTTCTCCCCGACGTCCTCTGACAGATCTTTGGTCTTCTACATTGACAGGACTAATCTGTGTACCACATGAGCACCTACTGGAGCCAGTCTGTGGGGGGGGGGGGGGGGCAGAATTATTGTTGGTTGGTGAGGCATCACATACTTATTTTACTCACTGACCTCCATTCATAACATTTGTATTGTGTGTTTTTTCTGGATTTTTGGTTGATGTTCTGTCTCTATCATATAAAATACACCTATGATAAAAATTATAGACCCTTCATTTCTATGTAAGTGGGCGAAACTACACAATCTGCAGGGGATCGAATAATTTCTTCCCTCTACTCTATGCAACCACAGTAATTTCACCCGATATCAGCCTCTTGCAGTCCCTGTATAGCAGAGCTCCTTTTAATCAAAGGAAACTGGCCTAATAGTAAAACAAAAAAAAATCACGTATCACATATGTGTAGGTTAGTTGTTGTTTGTACCCATAGTTAGAGGCCAGAAAAAAAATAGTAGACATGTGCAATTCGTTTAGTTCCCAAGTCGTTTTTTAATGAATTTCAACAAATTTGTTAATTCGGAAATATCCGAATTACCAAAACCCAAATTTTTCCGAATATTCGGAAATTTGAAAATAAGAACAAAAAGCCTAAAGAACGAAAATCTGAAAATTCGCAAACCCGAAAAATTTAAAATCTGAAATAACAAACTAATAAATAACTGACAATTAAATTTATAGGTATTGGAATTTTCTTTTTCAAATTAATCCGAAAATAAGAAACGAAAACCTAAAAATTCGCAAACCCAAAAAATTCAAACTCTAAAAATAACAAACTAATAATAACTGACTATTAAATTTATAGGTATTGGAATTTCCTTTCAAATTTGGCTGTTAGTCAACTTAACGAATACGAATTTATCCGAAGTTACGAATTATCGGAAAAATAATGAATGCCGCATTTAAAACAAGTGGAATGTAACAAGTTACTTTTTATTATTATTATTATTATTTACTATTCATTTGTTCCGTTCCATTTGTTTAGAAGCGGCGTTAGTTATTTTGAATAATTCGAAACTTTAGATAAATTCGAATTCGTTACGTTCACTAACAGCCAAAATTAAAAAAAAAAAAAGAAATTCCAATACCTATAATCTAATAGTTAGTTATTATTTCAAATTTTCTTTCTTATTTTTGGATTTTCGGATTTCCAAATTTTCGAATTTCTGAAATCTTGAATTCTCGAATTTACAATAAATAAATAAATAAATAAATAAAAATGAATGAAATGAAAAAGAAAACAAATATTGGCAGTGCACATGTCTAAACAATAGTGCGCATTTTGTTAGTTTTTTTTCCTACTTTTTTCGCACTTCCTGACAGCTTTGAAATGGCAGTGAAGTAGCGCGATTTCTATGCCGCATTGGGTGTGAACGGGGGGGGGGGCTTAGTGAAACTCTTGTAACATATTATTGCAGTGAATGAACGGATTATTTACTTGTTGCAGCAGATTGTTCAGTTCCACTTTATCCAATGACAACGCTTGATTTAGGTCTCCCATCTTGCTCGCGGCATCTTGAAGATCTTCTACATCTTTCTTCTGACGGTTTTGCTCTACAAGTAGCTCAGCAATCCACTTTTCTGCCTGAAGAATACAAAAAAAGGGTCATTTAAAGCGGGCAGAGGATGGAGCGTCCTGCCGGAAGTGTGACTTGTCTCTTGCCTCTCTTCCTGCCTATCCATGGCGCGAATGTGGGCGCAGCATGGGGGGGGGGTCAAAAGGGCCGCTGCCCCTCTTATATATAAAGCAGCTCTAGATCATTAGCACATGTGTCCGCCGCTGTGCGACCTTTTCTACACCAGTCTGTTGACATTGGGGGGGGGGGGGGGGGGGAGAAAGTTCTTTCCAATGGAGGGAGTATTGCGGGATTAGTTTACATGAGTCCCTTTTTAGCTGGGCACTGAGGCTGCGTTCACACCTGAGAAATTTGAAAAAATAAAATAAAATGAAAAAAAAAACAATATTTTTTACTTTCTGGTACATATTTTTGGCAAAAAAAATACCAATAAGCGTATATGTAGATAGGCTTATGCAAACGTTATAGCGTCGACAAACTATACGATATTTTTATTAAATGTATTTATTTTTTATACTAGTAATGGCGACTTATAGCGGGACATATTGCAGTGGACAATCTGTCACTGTACTAATGACACTGGTCGGGTAGGGGTTAAACATCTAGGAGCGATCGAAGGGTTAACTGTGTGCCTAGCCAGTGTTTATGAGTACTGTGTGTGGTGTTTTTACTAAGGGATGCTAAACAAAAAAAAAAAAAAGGCTAAAAATTAAAAAAAAAAAAAAAAGGCTAAAAATTAAAAAAAAAAAAAAAAAGTTTTAATAGTTTGTTATTAAATTTTGCAAACAGGTAATTTTTCTCCTTCAATAATGTGTGCTGATGAGGCGGCACTGATGGGCACTAATCAGGCGGCACTGATGGGCACTAATCAGGCGGCACTGATGGGACTGCACCGATAGACAGCACTGATGATGAGGCACTGATTGGCAGCACCGGTAGGTGGCACTTTTTCTTTTTCTAAAAGTCTCTAGAAGACAAAGTGGGGGGGGGGGGGGGGGGGGGGAGTAGCAGAACAGCAGCCTGTGAAACACTGAACAGCCCTAAGCAATCAACCCCCTGCTCCAATGTTTACAGAGGAGCCAAACGAAATGTACCCAGCAGCCTACTCTGAACTAGGAGGAGGCTACACATGCATTGTCAGACATCGGGATGTGAAGATACACCTCCTTGGGTTAGGCTACCTTGTGAAGAGCACTCTGTAGACCCGAGTTTTCATCACGGGAGAGGTCAAACTCCAGACGAGTGCGCAGCAGCTCTTCACGCAACAACACAACATCGTGGAGGAGATCCGAACGTTCTGACGCAACAGCATCGAGCGATTGTCGGCTTTAAAAAGGAGGTAGAAAAGAAAGTGTTACAGACAAAGATTTACAGACAAACCTCCGGGACGAGATGTCTCCATGGCCAACAACCATCGCTATCCAACTTGTTGCATGACAACTGTATGGGGAAGTCAACACCATAAAGGGCAAAAAGTATAAAAACGTATAAACTTGCTGGACGTCCCATTCCAAAACCAAGGACAATAATATGGAGTTGGTCACCCTTTCTAGCCATAATAGCCTCCACTAATCTGGCAAGAAGACCTGGCTCACAATTGGCGTTCCAATTCATCCTAAAGGTGTTGAGTAGGGATGAGGTCAGAGCTCTGTGAAGAAACCACTGGAGTTCCTCCACAGCAAACTGGTCAAACCATGTGTTTATGGAGCTGGTTTTGTACACCGGGGGGGGGGGGGGGGGGGGTTGGCAGCTATGCTGGACCAGAAAGGGGTCTTCTCCACATTGTTTCCACAAGGCTGGAAGGGTACAATTGTCTACAAAGATTTTGTATGATGTATATTAAAAAGGGCCCTTCACTGGAAGCACCTGAACTCAAAAATTTAGGAAAGTCCACATGCTTTTGGCCAGTGGCGTCGCTAGGGGGTGGCTTTTGGGGCTATAGACCAGAATCTGGAGCCCATAGCCCCGAG